>CM052162.1:3501647-4046329 GCA_028455555.1 Augochlorella aurata
AAGTTCAAACAAATCCTACGATTTATTCGTTTTGACAGCAGAACCGAAAGAAGTAGACGCCTCTAAACAAATAAATTTGCCTTGGTTTCGGAAATATGGGACAAATTCATTGAAAATAGTCAAGTTGCTATATAAATCAGAAAATTGTGTCCTTACAGTATATAAAAACAAAAACGAAAATTGATAAATGTAATAAAAAATGTTACCGGACACTATGCAATTTTATAACAAAACAAAAAAGTTGAAGTTGATATGACGGATCAAATGACCAGAAAATACACAGTAAAATTTAGTTCTCGTAGATGGCCCCTCCAAATATTTTTCAATATTTTAGATTTGGCTGCGATAAATGCTTGAATCCTTTACAAAGAAACAACAGGAATACAAATACAACGAAAACAGTTCTTGTTTCAATTAGCAGAACAGATTTCCGCCGATTACATAGCTGCAAGACAGAAAAATTCATCAGAACATGAAGATCCAGAAAGATCAACTGCAACATTATCAAATACAACATATTCTAATAAACGAAAAATTTGTCAAGTACGACTTTTCCACAATAATAAAACAAATAATATATGTGACAAATGTCAAAAGTATGTTTGCGGAAGATGTACACATAAAAAGATTTCCACTTTCATTTGCTTGAAATGTACAAATAATTTTTACAAATAAATTTTTTTTATTTTTAATACTTACTAATAACTTGTATAACTATAAATAATATAAAAAATATTAAAAATTAATTTTAAACAAATTTCTTTACACATTAGTTATTCTTTCACAATGCAGACAGTTTGACTGCTTTCAGGGAATGTAGGTATATACTAAGTCTCCGTCTTTCTAGTGTTAATTACGACCCGGGTTTATTAGTTACTAATATCAGTTTATATTCATCATTTATATATATACAGTTAATATTATAATATATTATAATATTAGTAATTTGTGGACGCTCTCCATTGAATCATTAAGCTAGGAGATTATTTGAAAAAGTGACCAACAAATTGAATTCAAAGAAGTGACCCAAAACTGAGGCGATTTTCGTCCTTTCTGGGCCTCTGCACTTGAAACTGTTCCAAAATCGCAGCTTACAGCAAGAATCGTTGCATAATTATCTGATAGCTCTAATTTGGAATCAAATTAAAAGTTATTAATTTCAACTATTTCTACGTATAATGTTAATTTATAAATGTAATACTGTTTCGTAAATGCAATACTTTCCTCACGAATGTGAAGAATAATCTTCTAACATTGATTATAATGTTTAATTATTTAAATTAATTAAATTAGGTAATAAATAACTATGTTTATTCTGAATGAGTTCTTTTTACTCGGTGTGAATGAGGGCAGTGTGGTAGTTAGTAGACTTCGGAATGATAACCATCGAAATCTTGAGATTTTTATTTAAAAAATAAACTCCAGGAAAATATTGCATTTTATCAGATATTTTGCATATCAGGATCGAATCGCTGAGAAATTCTTAATTGCAAGTCGTAGATTTTCAAAAGACACTTCTCTAATGAATTATTTTGTCCTCCAAAATTCGTACTTAAAAGTCCCTCATTTTTCTATGATAGCATTCTTCAGAATGCTTCATTGTTTTACAAATCCGCAAAGTTCCATCGAAATTGTGGAGAATGGCAGTTGAGTGATGTCTTTTAAATGAAGGACGAAGAGGGAACGAGAAAGAAACGATGATAAAGGGGTTGAAGAAGAAGAAGGAGAAGCCGAGCACGGCGAAGCGGTGGAAGATTTAATAAATGGTGTACTAAATCTAAAAATAGGAATAAAAGAGGTAAAAGAAATTGGTACCAGAGGAGAGCACAAGAGATAGGATATAGTAATAGTAAATTTGGAGAACTGAGGAGAATAAGAAAACGGTAATGAGGGGGCAAGAATAGGCTAAAATGGGACTTCTTTTACGAGATATTCGTGATGCAATATAATTTTAGACTCTAATTATTTTAATGATGGATTCTACCAAGCTTCATGTCTGCGTGTAGGTGCAAGTAAAATAAAACTGCATGCTTTGCATGCATTCAGCCTACTCTACGAATAATTTAGTTTCTCTGTATTGAATAATGTAAGTTAAATGTTTTTTAAGTATATTTCATCTTGCTGCCCTTAAAAATTCTTAAAAAATAAATTCTTGAAATTAATTTGCAAGTCGTATATTAAAAAATATAGATATTGCATGCGAACTCATTCGTTAATAAATGGGTGACGAAAGCAAATAAAACAATTGTGATTAATGCTTATCACTATTCTTGGTAACGATTTATGTAAGTTTTGAATAGTTTTTTGTCGTAACAGTACCCACTTATCTATAATATATTTCTTTAAATCCTTGACACTTTTTAATTGTTTTCCATTTTGATACACTGCTTCGATGGCTTGAATTTTTGACTAGAAAAGTATAGTTGATACTGGCTCGAAAGAATTTTAATGATACAAAGAATTTATATTTTGTAGTCTAATAACAAGTATTAATTATGTAGTTGTAAAATATAACGCAGAGGAAGGACAGAATACTATATTATATTATTTCTAGGAAAATTCGTACATTCGAATAAATAAGAAGGATAAATAGCAGAAAATCGACATTGAATCCTCAGTCAGGTGAATCTAAGCAAGTCGAAATGATTAGCCAACGGCTATCGGCAACAGTGAAAGCTTCCAGTCGATAAGTCTAATTCGATCAGTATCGACGTGCTATGCCCGCGGGCGAATGAAGGATTCGTCCCGTCTTCGAAATGTGAGACCGGTCAAAAATAAAACACATTTTACAACACGTTCCACTGGCATGTTCCTGATTCTCTCTCTCCGGCAGAGGGATTTCATCTTGGAACGTCTGTCACTGTCAACGCGAATCCCATCGAGTAACTATAAGCGTTGATGGAGTCAATGAACGTGTCAGTTACTGCGTATCCTTTCTATCTTTGTATTAGTAACGAAACTGCTTTCTGACACGAAATTCTGACACGAACATGTTCGTTTTATTCATTTGAATAATAACGAAGTCCTCCTATAAATCCGTACGATTATCGTAAATCGACATTTATAACATTGAAATAATACTTGTTATCAATTTCAAAGAAGGAATAGAATTTATGAAATGTCATTAAAATTTAACAAGCGAGTTAAGTAAGGAAAAACAGGTTTTTCCAAATGAGGGTAGAGACGATTAAAAATGAAATTTTCAGCAGTGAACATTTTTATAGAGTCAATCGAATAACAAGTTTATTAACTAGCAGTTTTCAAATAGTGATATTGTACACTGTTTAGAAGTAGATTTATGGAAACGACAAAAATGTCAAGGCGACCAAACGTTCCAGTTCTCTGATAAAGCTCTGAAACGTCTATATTGATGCTTTGGTTAATCACTGTCGTGATGAATTGTGCTTTAACGTGTATAATCCTCGATCCGTGATAATGAAGTTGAATGAGTGCACATGAACGCGCGTAAGTCGAGCGTAGACACAGCCAGTGAAAGATTCGAGTATATCGCGAACAATATCGAATCGATCCACGTTTCATCTAACTCGTGATGTGTAATTCAAATAATTGTTACATAAATTTACTGAAAAAATAACTAATTGTATTTCGGATTAATCGACATTTTACTTTGTAAATATTTTCCATTGGAAACTTTGTTTACTCCCACGCCATCTACTTATAAGTGATGTAATTATTTATCTAGATATACAAATTACTTTAGTTATAACAAATTTTAATTACTCAGCGATTACTTTATCAAATTTTTATTCTCCCCGATTCAGAAATCAGTTTAGCACTCCGACCGACAATACGTCTCATGGGACTGAACATCGTTGAGTCTTATTGTTTACGGCGCATCAAAGTTAACGCTTTCGCTGAACACGATCGAGTAATCCGGATGCGCGAGCAGCTTTGGGTTATTGGGGCGACGTACACGCTCGAATCACCATTCGATGCCAAAATTAGAGGATATGCGTCCGAATCAATTTCACCAATACCCACTGTGGTAACCTAACCCGACAATCGATCCACGGCAAGAGAACTGGAATTTTTCCCCCACGCTTTTGGCAACTTAAGCAATCCCATTTATCTTTGGAACAGCGGGACAGTTACGGCCGTTGGAAGGGACCTTTCAAGAGTCCTATACCTTTCGGACAAACTCTTGCTTAGTTTAACTACAGAGACACTAATGCGAAAATCGATTCTTAAAGATATTCGGAATAGTTGGCATTATTATTGCCATTTTCGCTGTTATCTCGGTCGTGTACATTTGACACGATTTTTGCTTCAATTTCTATGATAATGCGATAATTTCTGCGATAATTCGCAGTCGCGATTGCACATTTTCCCTATTTAGAGCGTAGAGTACGTATGTGTTTGCCTCCGTCCGCCACAATGACGACCAGGTGCGAGAAGGATACTTGTCACTCGTCACGTGAGCTCATCACTCAAAAGCGGTCTCCCGTGTGAAAGAAAAAGTTAGGGTAATTGAGTATTGCGTTCACTCAGAGATATCAAGCCCTAACTCTCCCAGTTGCTCCGTCGTCAGTCGAACATCACCTCGATTGCAAAGTCGCGCCAAAATCGGCAGCAACCTCTAGTTCGCATTGCCAATGCTGAATACTAAGTAAACAACAATAATATCTTGTACGATGAAGAAGCTATTTTTTTGTAGTTGTATGTATGGGCAGCTAATATTAACACCGCCAAGGCGGACTGGAATAATTTATCCAAACTATTACTGTTTTATTGGAATTTATACGTACGTGCTGTTTCTATATGTATACAAAAATATCGATGACACAAGGAACTGCCTTGGACTTGCCGTGTATTTTCGGCCCTTACGTCAACAAAGAACTGGCCACAGGGTTCGGAGCAGAAGTGAAAAATCGATGGGAGTCATCAAGGACCGGAATATAACTGAACGAAAGTTTATGATCAGCGACGTTGTCGAAACGTGGTATAATATCACAAAATTCAAGGATAACATTGAAAATGTTCGTTGTATTCCTTATAATTCCGGAAACGATTCTAACAAGAATACTATAGCAGCGTTTAAAAGGGAGGACAGTGACATACCTTCGAATCTTCTCCGTCATTCTCAGTTCCCAATCAGCAAACATCAATCCGTCTTTACAGAGTTGGACGAAGAAGTGGTCCAATAATCTCTTTATTTACAAAATAAAAATTATCTGCAGCGATTGTAAAAAGCAAGTTTACACAAGGATGTAAACTTGTTCTCTGAATATTTTCGTTGACTCTTGTATATAATCTGTACGTTTAACCAATTACAATTGCATGACGAATTCGTGAAAAGATTTCTTCTGGTTGAATTTATATGAAACCAGATTTCGAGCGAATCGTTCGAGCAAATACACGATAGCAATATTAATTCGTAGAACGCATAACGCTTTATCGTATTATATTGTACAAGTATCGCCAATCAATGATCTCATCCTACTGCTTATCGGGGCGCGTGGAAAAAGCAAATTCGAGAAGTCACTAATTGCATTTGCGAAGTCCCGTTCGCGTAGTTCGTAGCTCGAGGACTGAATCGAATCTAATTTGAGAAGTTCTTTGCGAAAGAAACATTATTTTTCGCGAAATTTTATTTCCGGCCACGGAACTAGGTGTGGCAAACTTCCGGGAAAGTTGTACGTCAATCTTGTCGCGAGGCGGTACCCTGCGTGTACGTGTGCATATACAAACACATAGGTGGAAAATAAAGCCGGATATCAAAGCAAAGTTCCCGGCGTCCTTGGATATTAGTTTGCTCCGTGTGGCTGCCTCATGGATTAAAATCGCAAGGAGACGCACACACTGACGAATTCTAATTTCACGTCCGCGGAAACCGATTCGAATCACCGGGAATTACTCGCCGCAATTAGTGAGACGCGCCGGCAGCACGAACTAATCAAGCCCGCAAGTAACTGTGAAATATTCAGTAATTTTATAACTCGATCCGTCTTCTGCCACAATCACGAAGCAAATTGTGTTTCACGGAAATCTTTTTACACGTTTTTTACGAATTTTTAATTAGAACTAGGATGATCTGTCCAGTGAACGAACAATCGAACTACATGTTTGTTAAAATAATAAGTCGCAAATCGTTATTTACTGCTAACACAAGTTTATACATCTTTGAACGCGATTCTAGAATTTTGTAATAGGTACAGCTGTTTTTCCAAGTGTTGAAGCAAAATAGATCCAGCGAAATTCTCCATTCGGAAACCATCACATTTTTGGGAAACTTTTCCGTTGTGTTATGGCAACAAAACACAAGGAAGAACACTATACCACATGTTTTTAGTCTCGAAATATCGTCGCCTGAAGTTCCGATCGCTTTGTACTAGCAGCGTTTCAAATCGCATTAGTTCCTTAAGCCTATCGAATTTGTTTCCACGATTCGTTTTTTGCTGAATACGTAAATCCAATATCCTACAGTTCGACGAGAGCGCAAACTCAATTTTTTTGAAATCGTTACACGCGGCGCTTTTCCTTAGGACGACAGATATTTTCAGCAAATATTAGCCGGCGGAATAATCCATAAAACTCGATATACCCATGGAGATCTGCGACCAATCTGTCAGTGTATCCGTTTCGCTATTTATGGCGAAATAACGACTTTATCATCTCCAGGGCAGCGAGAATCTAATTAAAAAGCAAATCCCCGATGTTCTTTGAAATTCCACGAATAGTGTGTTCCCAGAGCATTAGAGCCGTTCCGAATAACAAGGCCACACTTAAATTCGTTTTCGCAGGGATCCGCGGCGTAATCTCGTTTCGGTGCTCGCTCATTTGAATTTGAAATTTCGAAAAGTTATGTAACGCCAATTCGCGGGTTGCCTGCGTAACCAGGATCGATCCGGCAGCGTATTCAAACGATCACACACGCGCCGACAGACACCTTGATTATCGGCCTCAGCTTTGGTCCGATTTATTTCCGGCCGGTAAACACCTATTTTCCTTCTGAATGGCGACTGATTCGCAAGACGATCAAACGACGAATCAATCAGAAACTCCAGCCGCCCCTTTTTCACTGCGGACGCTCCCCGAGCTTTAATAATCCTGATTAGAGGGACGCCGACGGTAATTCCTTGATGTGATAAGACTGTCCTCTGACTGGTTTGGAATTTTCCGAGTCGAGGACACAAATCGGAGATTCTCGTTGTCGCGTGCGAGACGAATTGCGTGTCGTGTTTCATTAAATTCAGACCGCTCTACGAATCACGCAACCCTGCCAACTTTCCATGACGGACGCTCCACGCCCCCTATCGCGTTTGATAACAGGTGTTGCGCTTGAAATTACTCGAGTGACATCGAGCGTAGCTGGAATTAGTTATTAAAACATTCGAACATCTTTTAACACTGAAATCGAGCTGGTCAAAATATTTCGCACCTTTTTGTTTTAACACATTAAAGGCGGGGGATCTTGACGAAAGTATGCTAGGTAACGCGGCGGGAGTCGTAATACTACGACTCCCGCCTTTAATGTGTTAAAGATGCTGAAATGATGACGAACAAGATGGCGAAAGGTCTAAATAAATACAGTCTTTTCTTTCTTGTAACGCAACACGCGTTGGTTATTGTCAAAGATCGGTAGGTTTAGAATCGTTTTGCATTGAGCTGATTATATGTAAAACGTTTTGGACAATAGACACTTTTGAAATTGAACGACCGAGTAATCGCGGTTCCGTTATAGTTCAATTTGAAACCATATATTCGCTTTTTAACAAGTGTTTGAACAATGAGATTCACTGTATATTAGTCAGAGTATCGTCACTATTGGAACAGCTCTTGCAACGTTACATTTTCAATTTCCATCGCATTCGTGATTTCATGCGACGATAGTTTCAATTAGTTTATCCAATATTTCAGTTACATATTGCACTGTAATTGCGAACCTTCTGGTCAAATTCACTATGAAAACTTCTTACAATCCTTGGCTAACTCCTGGAACTCGAGAAATCAGACTTTCGGTGCTCGAGCGGGAATACGGTTTGGCCTTCGGATCTACATAAGTAGTTCTAAACAAAGCAGTCCTTAAACTACCCGAACTAACTAAGTTCAAAGGTTCGAATACTTCGGTAAGTCGAGGCGTTACAAGCACCGAAATTCATGTTGACGGCGATAGGGATTCCTTCGATCGAATATGATCTCCACTTCGCCTTTGAATTAATTCGATCCCCTTAAGTATACTTGCGAAGTTACAATTGAGAACGACATGTATACAGGTTGTTATTATTATTTAGCAATCTATGCTTGCGATTATATAACTTACTTAATGACCAACTTATTGAAGCTCAATTTATTGACTTCGATTATTTTTAATCAATAAATTGTTACTTTCTATTGCATTTTCATATTAATTATTATACAAAGTGGTGCAGTATGAATTACCGGTTGCGCATCTCCTTTTTACTAAACCACCGTCTATAATAATTTCTTTCTATTTTATATAATAAACTTAGACAGATCGTATTATAGTGCAGTTTCCAAAATTATGCGACCCGAACACCGTTAGTGTAAGTTTTACTACTTTATTAATTTTTTCCATGCATAGCGTGGAATAAATTACTTGTTGAAATTTTAAGGACTCTTTCGAAGGATATGATTCAACATTATACATTATAATATGGTACACTCTAATAAAAATAGATGTGTAATAACTGTAATAAAAGGTCTAAATAAATTGAGTCTTGCCGTCGTTACGAAGTAACACAGGTCAGTCAGGTTTATGAGTCGTTAGGTTTAGCGTTAAAGTCATCCAATCAACAGGCTACTAATTATAGACTTTATTCCTTCGATCGTAAAATTGTTGTTCAAGGAAGTTGCTTGGTCGTTTAGTCTCGAAAATAAATTAGCAGCAGTCAATCCGAGCAAGTGGGCCGCAGTTAATGTCAACCTGTTCGCAATCCATATTTCGCGTTCGTTGGTAATTGCACACCTGTCGGGCGATGCCGCAAACATGATTGTCGAAACCACCTACCAAAGGACACTGCTCAACATGACAATAACAGGCGTGTGTCGACGCGCATCACACCCGCCAAATGCAAAATAACAAATTAATCCACGTATAACAATAGTAATAATGAACTTGCAGTTCAAACGAGATAAATACCCTCGAAGTTTAGTTAGTTTTCCCTGTTTTAAGTTTACGACAAAACATTTACAGTATTGTATTCAATTGTATTGCCTGCGTCTGTATTATCATAATTAGATTCAAGATTTTAGGCATTCATGACAAAAATTCATAGATCGAATGCAAAGCAGCAGAAGCGTTTGAGTAATTTAAAAATGCTTTTGTATCTCTGTCAACTCGTTAGAAATGATTAGAAAGAGAACTGAATGTCAATGCAGCTCCTGTATCACGCAGTTAACGTAGACATTTTTTATTTTGCAGAAGAATCCGTAGTCTGATTAGTATTAATAACCCGTCTACCAGTTTTTCGCATTTTTAGATCAAAACTCCAATCTACATCTCATAAATGTGATATTTACTGCAAAGGGTCAAGGGATGAAAGCTTAATTAACTAAATAATCTACTATAGTCCTCCCGAGGAAATTATAGCGGGCTTCCTAAGCTAGTTGAGTAAACGTTTATCCGGAATATTGTTTATCTTTAATCTTCTAACGCCCACATTCTCTCTCTCTCTCTCTCTCTCTCTCTCTCTCTCTCTCTCTTTCTCTCTCTCTCTCTTTCTCTCTCTGTCTCCCTCTTTCTGATTTCCCATCTTCGGAAGCGGCTTCGAAATGAAATTACTCGGAGCATTGTGTCTTCGGAGTTCATCCTGTTGTCGATACTTTCATCGTGCACGCGATCCTTTTGTTTTTTGACGTTTTTCGAAATTCTTGTCAACGAAGTCGCGATTTTTGATGACCTGCCACCGATGCGTTACTGTCGGGATTTATGGAATGCTTTATGAACCGCCGACCCCCGAGTCTTGTATTTTATAGCCGATCGATACGATCATGTCGAATACCTTTGTCAAGCGTGAGTGCTTCATTATATCTCGCACGATCGCCGACACAGCAGAGTTTCATCTTTGTTTTGTGACACGAACACGAGAGATTCTCGTCGGCGGTGTTTCTTTGTCGATGGAAACAACCTCTCTCGAAAAGTTCACCTAATAAACACGTTTGAAAATAGTAAGACTGAACTAGAGAATCTAATCAAATCGTCGTTTATGTTTCTCGGTTTAAATCCATCCGAGACTCGTATTTTCACTTCGATTTATTAATATTGAACGAATGTAAATTAGACACGTATCAATCTTTTAGCTTACAAGAAATATGTTCCTAAAAAAATAATCGTCAAAATGATTCGTTCACACTCTCAGCGGACAGTATAATAAGCACAGCGTGGATTGTTGCGCAAAATAAAAACTGTCTGAAGATTGTGGAAGGCAGAATAGAATTTGTATCTTCCTCTAAGTATTTTAATAAGTCGAAAATAATGGCTTAGATGATAAATGGTGTACATACAATTCTTATGAAGCTTTGTCGATAATTGTGTCGGAAAACATGTTTTGACCAGGATGGGAGAAACATTCCATAGAATATTCATAAAGCCATTCAAACGAGTAAATGAAATTTAAGAAATGAAGAAAATGGGTACTTTAATAAAGTATTCAAGTGTGCAAGCGAAGTCCATAAATCTCAATTTGAAATGAAAACAGATTACCATCGAAAACAAAGCCTCGTACAATATGTAGATTTGACGTTTTCAACTTATTGCTTCATGTAGCGGAAAATATTCGATCAAATTAAGAAATACGATTGTTACAAGAATTAATCGTATTAAAAACGAAAAACGGTACTATATATATAAACTAAATAAATATAGAGTTAATTTTAAAAAAGTGTGGAAGAAGTGAAAATGCATTAGTTAGTTTAACAAACCAAATAATATACTGCCGTATGGGAATTATTTAAAATATCGAAATAGCTTAGTGAAATACATATTAGAATTAGGAATAAAAATAGTATTTTTTAATATGTTATATTTAAAACATAGACCATGGAAATTTTCCGAAGCACGTTCTCACATTAAATGTTCCGATAAGAACAAATAGAGGAAAGTTCTTGTAAAAGTTTCAGTTAGAAGAGAACTTCTACGACATAAAGTAAAGTTTGTAATAGGAGAAGATACTTTAACAAGATAGAACTTATGAAAAAAATGTCTCTCTCTCTCTCTCTCTCTCTCTCTCTCTCTCTCTCTCTCTCTCTTTCTCTCTTTCTCTCTCTCGTCGGTATTTATGTTGACACCTTCAATTCTTACA
Organism: Augochlorella aurata; assembly: GCA_028455555.1. Lineage (NCBI taxonomy): Eukaryota > Metazoa > Arthropoda > Insecta > Hymenoptera > Halictidae > Augochlorella > Augochlorella aurata. Next base: position 3,512,930 of record CM052162.1, read on the forward strand.
TATCTCTGTCATGTATATCTCTTTTATTTTAAATTAAGCAGAACTATTAATATTACTCTAGATTTTTAAATTAATAGTATATATTGTAATAGACAATTTCTTATAAAATTCCAAAAGTTGAAGAAAATTGAGTACAACAGAACGAGTACAAAATAATTGTCGAGTAAATGGCGAATCTTTGCAAACAATTTCGATGGACGTCAGTATTTCAAGAGAATGTGTAAAAAGATATTTCAAAAAATAAATATCACTGGAAGACCAGAAAATTAGAACTGGAAGAAGGAGGAAGACAACCATTCTTCAAGACAGACAAATAGTTCGAGTTACGCAAATAAAATCTCGTATAAATGAAGCCAACTCGCATGGCCGTATATCACACTAGGCCATATATTTTGAAAGTCAATAAAAATATCTACACAATAAATAAGCTCTTATACTTGTGTTATTAACGACATTTTTGATTATTCATAATAGAGACTTACGTGTCAACATAAATACCGACGCAAGTGTATGTCTCAACCATATTCGATCTTAATCATTCTGCCTTTTACATCCGGAAAAACCCTACAATTATGAAGACAAACGGCCGCTTTGTTTGATTAAAATACTCTTTGCGAGGGTTACAGTGTCGCCTTTAGTTTGACATTTTACAAACTGCAAGGCCGGCGAAATTGCCAGCGGAGGAACTGTCGAGATAAGCGAACGAACCTGGCAGAACGGAGAGTATTACTTTCGGTAGCACCTGTGGATGATCTGGTACAAAGAGCAAACGTTCCTAAGGTTCAGATGGCGAGGGCAGGTCGTTTAACCGGGTCTCAATGCTGCGGTGACTTTGAAGTTTAAAATCCGGGAGGGTGTTATGGGGAAACGTTCCGTGCAGGCACAGGGCTGGAACGTACCTTGACACAGTTGCGCCTGACCTCCGACACGTGTCTTCGATCACCGGGGGAGATTCTTATGAAAGCGACGTCGTCCGGAGGCAGCACAGACAGCTAAAGGAATTTAATTAAATCCCACTATCGGCCCATCGGCAAGTTAGTCTTTCTTCCCAGGGTCTATCGACGCCGCTCGCCTAATTACCACCGCCTGCGTATCCGATCGTCCATTTCCTTCCGAATTTCTTTAACCCTCGTTCGATTTTCGAATAAAAATTCGCTCTTCCCCATCTCGACAACTGTGCGCTATTCCTCCGAAAATTTGATTCTCTTTAATGCATATATAAACTGGTCTGTTAGATCAAAAACAAAGTTATCAGATTATTGTTATTCAAGCAATATAACATTTCGCACAGGTTGGTTAGATTTCCAGAGAGCATACAGCAATGTTACCATGATGATCTTTGACATCGCATTATAACATTGCTCTGTAAACGTATCGTAATGAACAGCGTCGATGTTTCGTGTTGTTGTATTGGTTCAAAGCAGAAACTGTACTTTGTGTATTTATTTACTTTGATTCCTGAGCTTTGATCATTGAGCTTTCCGACGGCAGAATGCGAATGTTTCCATAATAACGCCAAGAGAGTACAAAGTTTTAACATTCAGAACAGAAAAATATTATTCTAGTTTCAGCAATCGAATAGTATTCAGCTTTCATGAACTTTGTTTGAAATTTCCGTCAACAGTCTAACGCAATATTACACTCTAACGGGTTAAATACAACATACACATTCATATGCTAAATGTTGCGAATGTAAACGTTCGAATACTTCCGCGAAGCACAGTGTTTCTCCAAATCATGCACAATTCTTGCCATGTTTGATATCGCATGCTAGCGTTTACATTTCACCGATGAGAAAAATATTTGTTAGACTCGAACGAACGTTCTCTAGCAGGCGGGTCAGAATGGCCCGAGGTCCGTCGAGCAGGAATTAAAACAATCGTGAAAATGGACGTTGCCGGCCGTTACCAGTCGCGTTTGTTTCCTTCGATGCACCTCTCCGCGAAAGGGGAGGCTCTGCACAAAGGATTTTCCCTTTGTTTCGTGATTGCTTTAATATGTATGAGCTTTTTTTACGCCTCGGGAGAGAACACTTTTGTGTGTTCTTCTTTTAATTTCACGACCTGTTGGTCGGACGAGATTCACAATTCTTTGGTGTTCCATGCGTACCATGATTGCAGCTAAACTTTGTTGAGAACAACGCACCGGCCATGGTTTATTCAGATTTCCCGTTTTCCGCCGTGTGCTCTCAACTATTCGCATAGCGACATGTGCACGCTCTATAAAAGAATAAATTCCTTCTATTTTATATTATATATTAACTAAGCATCGGTATCTCCTAGAATATTTTTATTCGACCCGTTCGACCGGGTCACTTGAACTAGGGAAAACGATGTATAATTGTAAAATAGTTAAAATGTTTTGACTGACAATTCTAGCAATGTAGCATTATGTACAAATGATACGTCAATATAACAAAAAATGAATTTTTAACTTTTTGTTGCAAACGAAACCTTAGATGTTACGTTATTATAATTTGTAGGTACATTTGTAGGTGGATTATATGTTAAAAAGGAAGCTGCAAGACACATTTTGGCGCAGCCAGCTCTAGTCTCTCCTACATAAAAATGTTTTAGCAAGAGAAGGAACTTCTTAATCAGATAATATTTGTAACGAGATAATAATTATATTTCGACCTTTTGTCTTCAAATTGGTAAAGTTTGTGGTAAATTAGTTTTTAATGGTTCAATGGAATGTTTGTGTAGCTTTGTAAATTCCCTTCTTTTAAGAATCATTTCGTTTCAAAAAGCACTGTGGCCGGTCAGCTATCTCGACAAGGATATCGAGTTTGTCAATGGTTCAACTTTAAAGAGATCGGCCTTCATCGTTAAACTCTCATTAGATTCAACGCATGTCTGCAGAGGGTGCATGTCACTTCGAAATCCATTAAATCAACCCAAATGAACGAATATCTGTTCTCTGTCATCTGCAATCATTCTACCTCCAACGATTTTTAAATTTGTATGAAAGACACTGTTAGTCGCTTTCAGCTTCAAAGTACAATAATTAAATTTCATAATGTTGACCGAAGAAGTTGTGCCCGAAACAAAGAATGTCTGTAATCGATAATGCCGACAACAAAAAATCTCTATCAAACATACAAATAAAACAGCAGGTACCTCCTAAAGTTAATTAACCATATGAGATGAAATCAATGTTACAATAGTTGTCCAACCAGGCTGCTGACTCGAAGCTAAGAAATGAAAGAAGAAGAATAACGTAGATTCATTTCAGCCAGAAGTAAAATTGCGAACATTAGATTAGATGCTCGGAATTCAATAATCATTTCTAGCATGGTCATGCAGCAATCAAATTGCCGATAAATGAATTGCAATTAACAAATGGTCCAATAATAGTAATGTCGTCGACGAATTGTGGGAGACAAACAGTCGCGAGTTTCCATTATTACCATAAAATCCTAGCAATAATCGGTAGCGCAGGAATGTCGAGCTCGTCGAATAATTCTCTCGGACGTCAGTTTGTGAAATGTCGCCATTTTGCGGTGTTCGAGGGACCGCCTCGCGCAAAACCGGTATCGGTTCTTGTGGACAGAAAATTGGCGCAGTGGACTGTGGGAAAATATGCTCCAGAGGCATACTGAATTCTGCGAGGAAAGCAAATTTGCAGCGGCCGAAGCGACCTCGCCGATAAAAGCCAGATTACAATTAGAAATCTCGAGCCAAAAACAAAGCTATTACAATTTCAAGTAACCGAACAGGCCTTAATTTGTAATATAGTATAGGACTGCTAAATATTACTATTTCGTCGTTCGAGAGTAAACTACTTGAACAACTACTTGAGAACAGACTAAACCTTGGAAAATTGTTTCAGTGTTTTGTTGTTCGCTGGACTTTGTAATAATCGCTGCACAATTATGTATACGTGCGCACACTGGAAGTCGACTGAATTTATAAGTGAAAGTAAATTTAAAATGGTAACATACGTGTCACCAGAAACAAAGTAGGGGAGAGCTGTTGTGAAAGCGATATGCATTAAGGGAGACATTCATAAATATTAATGTTCGTTTCAATACCATTAATTTATGAAATACGTATTTCAAAAAATCGTGAAAAGTGACATGTAAATGTAGAAGCAGGATAATGATACCACCTATACGTATACAAGATAGCTCACCTTTTCAATGGTACCGATTGGGAACGGAATGGCTTTTAGTTTTTCATATATCATGTTCAGAACGAGAGCGCCTGTCCCCTATTCGGTAATAAAACAGTCGAGACGGTGAAAAATTCCGGTTGGAATTAGTTTCATGCCGCATAAAAAAGTTTCTTAAACAACGAACGAATTGATTGCAATTGGCGATCAATACAAATGCACGCGTTTTATAGTGAGCAGCACTGTCACGATATTAAAATACAAGAACTACGCTGGGTCTCCGAAAAATTGCTTTCCTAAACTACGAAATTTATTGAACAGCACTAGATAGAATAGCAGCTTCGGTAAATTTCTGCGATTCCGAGGGAAAGTCAAATTGGCATGGATAATTCAAGGCCTTCGCGTTCGACGACTCGAGAAGAATGCGAACAACTGCGCGTCGATGTTTACTTCCCGTGGCCCACTTTTGTCTGTTACTTATTGGGACGTGACAACGTAGCAGGAAGCTCGTGAGATTTTATACCCCGCAAAGGATGTTTATGTGCATGCACGGGGACAAAGTGACCCAGTTTCGAACAGTCTTTTAACACAATCGAGGAGCACATCCGAAACGATCATCTCCTACGTATAAAAACATTTTAGAGCTGGTTGATGCTCCGGTGGAGGAATTACGTCGCCCTGCGACCGCATAAAACTTGTTATTTACTCGCTGGTGCGGAAAAAGGTGCGCCATTTAATATTACCGCCCTAGAGTCACAATTTTTCTCGAGCAATGTACGAAACCCGGAAACCGTGACAACAAATCAACAAAACATGCGAAAATTGCAATCAGCGATCCGCAGTTGTGTGTGAACTGCAGCGTTTCCTCCGAATGTGATAAAACCTCGGGGCTATAGACGTACAATGATCGCGAAGGTACTATGTTCTCTGTATTTTTCCAAACGTAGAGGAGAAGAGGGTTGAGACAGCCGTGTGACAGCTTAAACGTCTGCTTGTCAATTACAATGTTAATGCAAATAGAAGACGGTCTTATTTCTGGTTCTTTTCTCACAGAACTTTTGCCGATATATTTGTCAGATTCTTTTCATTAAAACGAGTGTAAATAATTTACATATTTATACGTTTTCAATTATCCACAAAGCATTGTTTTATCCGAGGTATTATAAGCTATTTGATAAGTGAATGTAATCCAATGTGTGTCGTGTTTAGACTTATTTTAGTCAAGAAAAACTCACAAATATGTTAATAAATCTTCCATTAAAATTTACCAAAAACTTACACCCTTTTTGTCTGAACATTTCATCACTTATTAAATGAGTCGGTACAATCAAAATTATATCGTGCTTAGTCTCGCTTCAATCAAAGAAATCTCATAAATATGTTGGTAAGGGTTTCGTAAAGAAATAACTGAAAATAATAATGTATCAGTATTGTCTAACCGATATAAGGTTAGTGAGGATAAAAATTGATCACTTTCAGTGTAGATGTTTTGGTCACTTTCAGAGGTGACACTGTACTCGTCGATTATACCGTCGCCTTGTTGCACGGAGAAAGTGTTAACAACGTAAATGATATTCATTTGACGACTGATTACTCGTTCTTTATGCACGCAAATCAGCCGTGTAATCGGCGCGTTTTCTGGACCGCGCGGCGAATTAGCGACGATAATTGGTCGTTCGCAGGAAATATGACGCAACGTTTTATAATGTAATCGTGCGACCAACGTTTTCCCCAAGAGATATGTGGAACCGATTTCATTGTATCTCGGCGTCGTGCAGGATACGAAATGTTCCGAGCTACCGGATCCGAGGCACTGCGAACTGCGCGAACATTAAAATAGACCGAAAATGATGAAAGTCGTGGCCGAGCGAGCCGCAATAATATTTACATCTCGGGAGATACCGTAGCGGGAAATGTACACACGTGGGCGTGATCATTCTCGGGCAAATTTCAGATTTTCGCGGTTTACAACACCTGGTGCAAATGTTTTGCTATTGGAAGAGGCTAAAGAAAGCGCGAAGTAACAACGTTATCGAACATTTCGTCGAAAGTAATCCGCGGATTAATGAATTAGCTAAGGAAAATAGTTAATAATAATTTTACAATGAATGTTGTAGAATTAATCAATTCGCATGAATTTTTGTTCAAACCGATACACAATGGTGTAAAACGCGATTCTAACTGAGCAAAGTGATTTTTGCAGTTATGGTTTCACTTACGTGTGTGAGTATGCACCAATTTATCGTTACAATTTTGAAATATTGGGAAAACATTTTCGATGTATTACAGTTTTGAAAAATACAAAAAGAAAGATTGATTCTCTTTACTCGCCCCATGAAAATAAACCACAGCTAACAAACTTCATCGCTGCTGAAAACAGCACGAGTCTCGCTATTAGTAGTTTGTATAGTTAATTCTATCAACACCCAGTTGATTGCTCACCTTCAGCGAGTTTAATTCAATATTAACCCATGTACCACGGTTGCCGGGTCGTTTCGAATAAAAAAATGTTGAGTCAATTGGTCAAATAAGTTTCAAGATATCATGGACACCGTTCTAAAAAATATAGTTTCGAGAAATATAGCTTTAAAGTTTAGTATTTCGATGATGATATAAGGTCGTCGTGTCTTCCAAACGAGCATAACTCTTAATTAATTTTAGGATTTCGCTCGTAACGTTTCACAGATGTATTTTTGAAACTATATCCTCTAAGAATATGCAAACAAAAAAAATCAATCAAAAGTTCAAATACCCTCTTAAACTGATACGCTTCGGAACATCGTTCAAACGAGAATTTTGTTAAATAATCACTGTAGTGACCTGGTTATTGCGCTCGCCATTGTTGATTATCCCCGTTGTCGACGCCCGGAAACGTTTGTCGACGCTAATTGACAGAATTTCCCGTTTTTACGCACGATGGCCGCGTGAATGATCAGTGAATTGCTCGATACACAATGTCAGGATCGGCATTGAAAGAGGAACGTTCCACGACCGACACCAATTCTACCATTTTTCGATTAACGTTAGAAGTCACTCGGAACGCCGGAGACGTATCGATCACGATGTGACACGGAATACAAGATGCAAATATCGTAATGCAAATGGCGTAGTATTAGCATAAAGATGTATTCGGTAGAAGGGAACGGTGAAATTTTTACTTTCTTCTTTCCATAGGCACCGCTCTTGGCCGACTTCCTGACAGTGGTAATAGATAGTCTCTGTCAGACACGGAATTCCATTCTCGATTGTAACTACTGGTAATATCTGTGAAAGCTAACGTCCAGTTACTGAAATACATTTGGAACCGCCGCGAATTTGTGGACAGACACTTTTCGAATGGCGCTACTTTCCTCGATAAGGCTCTTATCGTGACCGAGATACTTCAGACGTTTATTAAATCGTCCGATTTATTCAATTGTTTTACTTAGATTAAACTCGTTTCTTCATTCAACAACGTTGGAAAATTAAAAATTGTGTATTCTTTTAATTTCATTCACTGATGCCATAAATAAATACATCAAATCCACAGTTTATTAATGATTTATTTTTTTAACCCTTTGAGTAATTAATCCGTACATGGTTCGGACGTGAACCACATTATTTAATTCGTAGTTTTTAGGAAAAATTAGATCCACCATGATCTTAAAAATCATCAAAAATCATCAAAAACCATAAAAAATCATTTTCCACGAATCTCGTTTCGCTCTTCCAAATCTTCCTTTGTTCAATTAGATTCCCCTTCCGAGGTCCTTCTTGTCGGCGTTTTTGCATTTCTGCATGATCTTCGAAGTCTCTAAACTTTCGTTAACGCCCCCGAGAGTGGCCGGGATGGCGACAGAAGACGCTTGCAGCGAAAGAAAAACGTGGCGTATTTAGGGAAGAGGGTCGAGGTATACGGCAAAACGACAGACCGAATGTCTGCTACATTAATTTCTTTTTCGTTTTTGTTCACAGCCACGGAGGAACTTGGTAGCAGTATGAGCCCCACTCTGCCGTCCACGCCCACCGAGCTTTCCCAGTTCCCTAAGCTCTGCGAGTTGCGCCGAAAGTTTCCAGTCCTGTACCGCGTCGAGTTCCAGGTGAGGACAATAAATCCGTCTGTGTTCTCCAGTTCAAAGCGGATCACGACAACCATTGGTTCAACGTTTTCCGAGGTTTGGTCCGTGGCTCTCCTCGTTACTTCGCAAAGAACTTACTGCGACAACGGAACCGCAAGTGATTTTTTAGAAGTCTCCGAAGCAGTGAGTTTCCCCTCGACCGACAGCGAGGTGAAACGATTACTTGCTGACTCGAATAAATTATTTTCTGACCAGTAAACAACGACTTCGAGTGAAATGGACATGTCCATTAACCTCTTGCTCATTGGCGAAACTGGAATCTTTGCCTGCAAAGGCAAAGTTCCCTTGACTTTATGCATATGTACAATTTATAGTTCATATTATAATGTGAATTACACACAATAACGTTACGCCCTTTAAAATAATTATTTATATATTTATTTAATATTAAAATTAAGGATGGGAAAATATAGACATAATTCTTAAAAATAAAACAAAATATAGAAAGGAAAACAATTTGAGATGGATGAAAAATGTAATTAATATTTTATCGTAATGAAGACAGTATTGCGCGTATTCCGTTCTTTAATTATTTATTTCTTCTAACATAGGATTTTACTGATTTGATGATTTATTTGTAGATAATTGTAAACAATTATTTGTAGACGCGGCCCCATAACGCAATGCAAATTCGTACATGAGAGTCAATATCTACATCACCCCCGATTAGTTAAGCTATATTTCGAGTTAAACAGTTTGGGGGTATTCAAAGTACGTTCTATTCAATTCAGAGCTATTGTCAGAGAATAGAATTTTGTTCGCTTGCAATTTCTATCAATTACTTTGTAACATTTTATAAAGATTTTCAAGGCAAGTAAAACACGTGTTTTAAGGGGCGTTTTTATTGAATTACTCAACAGTAAAATCGCAACAGGCGAGCAGAAAATTTCCACTTGCGTATCCAGCGAGTATGTCGTTCGTACATCCAGAACACTGCACTGTGCTTTAAGATAGGCAGACAGCCAAGACAGGTTTAAGGGACATTCAGGAGACAAAGCGATCTCCCGAGAATAGGCAGAGGAATCGAGTAACTCGGTTCAATATCGGTTTCTCATTAGACTGCCATTCTGGTACATGGATACCGAGCGAGCCACGCAGCCATCAAGTATCTTTCGATGCTCGGCAAAGTGGTGAACAGATCAATTTTCTTTTAAAAGGAACGCAGGCCCCAAACTCGAACTTTTGACCCATAATTGATTTTCGATGACGCAGACTTTCCGTAATTATTGTTGGTTTTAAAGCACAAAAAGCAGCAGTAAAACTTTCACGTATAGAACTAGACAAAGGAAGCTTGTACTCTAGAAATTATACTCTTATTTTGGCAAAATCTTATTTTAAATCTCGTTTTTTATCTATAACGAACTTGGTTTTGTAGTAATTCTTTTCTACTGACATTGTATGCTTGGACTTTATTGGACTGTTTCTAGATTATATATAAAACAAAGGCAACAATAGCAAAATCGTGAATGACCGGAGAAAACTATTTCCATTCTTATTTTAATGGCTTTGATTTATAGGTTAACATAAATTTATGAGCTAGATGTAAAATATTGATTCGTTCAGATAGTAATAACGTTTTCAAAAAAATTTTGTTTTATACGAATGTTAATTAAAGCACTTGCCAATAAAAACAGTACTTCTACGAGCATAAGATTTCAAAACTGCCAGGAAAATGTCAAGCAGTGTTTTTTTTATTCTAAATATTAAAAAATCGTCTTTAATTTTCTCTTGAAAGAACGCAGTAATTTATCGAACAGATGAAACTGTTTCAACTCTGCTAAGATAATTGAATCCGTAATTAAGAAAAAAGCTTATGTAATCTGCTTCTTGATGTATATCAGAAGCATCCTCGAAAAGAAATAACTTAGATGAGTGATTCTATACTCCGTCCATCGTAAGAAGACAATGGTATCGCTCATGAGATGTGTAACAATGTCTAAACCCCCACTTAACCTGTGAGATATTTGTTAACGGCGACCAATCGTATGCATGATCGATCGAAAATTAGTCGTATTATATTTTCTAACGATGAACAGAGTATAGGATTCGGTGGGAGCTTGCATAGAGCAAACATAACTCGAATGCGTGTTAAAGCTCATTAAACCGTACACTTCATTGCATCTTTTCATGTCAACTATAAATTCACAGTCTAGTTATCTCGGTATCGTTCGACTCGGGTCGGCGATTCTCGAAAGAATGTCGAGGACCAATAAACGACTAGCCAATTATCGGCTACAGGCCAATCAGCAGGACAACGAAGTATCAACGAACACGCGACACAATCGGTGCAATTGTTAGCGGGACCCACGTAATAGAGTCTTCATCGTCGCGAAACAAGGCGACCTGGACCAATTTTTCACATGTTTGATACCGTTAAATTGCGAACCTCGTGAATACGATAAGAAACGTCGGCTGCCGGAGCCGACAGTGAACATTGTTTGCTGCCGATGCAACATTCTGTTTTCAACGGAATCGAATCGGCGACGCGGACTATGATCCCCGGGCGATTCCGCCAACGAGAATTGGTCACCAGGAGATGTTTACCGGGGCGACTGGGAAATTTAACGATTATTCGTGTCGACGGGAACGAGTGTTCGCCACATGTGATTGATATAAATTAAACGGACCGACCGATTCGACGTTTGACACACGAACGTTCGTTTGCGTGTTGTGACACGCAAATTGAACGTGATTCGAGTGTTTGGAAATTCTTGATAGCGCTTTACGGATTTCGGTTTACTAGAAAATAAAACGTTCGGTAACGATGTTTTGATTAATGCGGCGTGTTGCGTGTCTTGACAATGCTCAGATAGAAATACTTGTATGAGGGAAACAAAGTGAAATAAAATAATCGTATTGACGGTAAAATGTAGATTTAGAGACACTTGGGGAAACGGAAATATTTGACACAGACTGATTTATTATATAAACTCCCGACTCTAACGTAAGATAAGTTTTTAGATAACAATTATTTCACCGAAGATGTTTTCATCGATACGATTTCAGCGACACCACACTTCACCGACACATTGAAATCACCGACGTGTTTATACTAGTCGATTGTCAAACAACTAAGATTCATAAAAGTCACGTGGATTAGGTCTCTTGTCGGTAATTCTCAACCTACCTTTCTACCTATTCTAAGACGAGCAACAGAAAAAAAACAATCTGACTCTTGGAACTACAAGTACCGCATGCGACTGCACAGCTGCTTTGTTAACTCGTTGTTTATCAGCCGCTACTATTGCTTAAAGGACGTGAGAAATAACTACACGTAATATAGTAAAAATAACAACTGTAGCAGATATTAATAAAACGTACCAAGGTTCCTCGTAGTGCGAACAACTTTTATTCCAAAGAACTGTAATTCAGAAATTCCTATCGCACTTTTTATCGTTGTTCCCGGTTAAAGAGAAATTGTTGAGTCTAATTAATGATCGTATCGTATCACCGACACGAAAGATCCTTTCGTTAATTAAAAGCTTTTTTCTGTTCCACGTAATACCTAATCGTGCCCGACTAGGTGTTACCGTGCGGTCGATAGTCTGAAATTATTGCATCACGCCAGTTCCATTATCGTTATCAAAACGATCCTTTATTGTTTCCCGTGATCCTTGGAATAGCCGATAAACCAGTACTAGGCAGTTATGCTGATGTTTGTAAATTATCCGCAGCACCATTGATGAAATGAAAGTGCACATAATTTCTGGCAAGCACCGTTGCATTATCTTCCTCTGTTCCTATTTGTTATAATTCTCGTATCGGAAGCTATGTAATTCGTTAGCGAACTGTGCAAAACCACGTCGATGACGCGTAATAAATGGAAAATTACGGAGTTTAATAAAGAAATCAAGTTCGTCCCTTCGATACTTCACTTGCATGCCTACTACACAGAGCATTTTACCACATTTTACCATCCGATAACGTAATTGTAGATACTTGATGTTTGTTTACAGTAGCAAGGTTCAAATAGATTACTTTTTTGAAAGTAGGTTGTTATTATTAACGATTGCATAAGGTTGCGAATGAAATTTAAACTTGTTTCGATTGAAACCAAAATACGAGGTATGGCTATTAAATAACGAGACTGACGCTGCTACAGAAGAAGTACGCATGCACCAAACGCTAGCGACCGACAACTGTTTAGCGTGAAGTCTTCTCTTTCGAATGTAGTGCCTCTCGCTTCTGTGAACAAATCCGTATATCCGTAGCCTTCGTTCGCATTAGAGTTGCTTTTTTGTTGCGCCGGAAAAATGTTACGTGTAACAATAGAGCAACGAATTGTTGAGAAATTTCACATGAAACTTGGAAAAACCGCTACTGAAACTTATAATTTATTGAAAGAAGTGTATGGCAATGAATGTTTATCGCGTGCACGTGTTTTTGAGTGGTTTAAGCGTTTTCAAGATGGCCAAGAGGACGTTGAAGATGATTCACGCCCGGGTCGCCCTTCCACGTCAAAAACGGATGACAATATCGAAAAGATCGGTAACCTGAAGGTCAAACTATTAATCAACATTACTACCTTCACGTTCTTGCTGAACTCCGTGAAAGAATAAGGAAAAAACAACCCGAATTGTGGAAGGACAAGTCATGGGTTCTCCACCAAGACAATGCGCCGGCTCATTCCGCATTGTCTGTCAAGAGGTTTCTAGCCAAGTACAGCATTCCAGTATTAGACCATCCGCCTTATTCGCCGGATCTTGCGCCGTGCGACTTCTATCTGTTTCCTAAGGTGAAATCTGCATTAAAAGGAACAAGATTTGAGCCCGTTGAAGCTGTGAAAGAAAAAGCGGCACGCGTCCTGAAGGAGCTGACAGAAGAAGACTTCCAGCACAGTTTCGAACAATGGAAAATTCGCATGGAGCGTTGTAGGGATAGAGGAGGGGTGTATATTGAAGGTGGTAATAAGTAAATATGTATGAAATCAAAATAAAATGTTTTACAGCGTCAGTCTCGTTATTTAATAGCCACACCTCGTACACCAGGGTATCTTTTCACGTGACCAACTTTTACACAACTTTCCCAACATTCTATTGAATTATAGAGGTTTCGCTTATTTGTCCGCGATTTCTAACTAAGTGCAGGCACATTGGGCGTTGCGAGAATTGATTTATCAAATGATTAGGCATGTGCACAGTAACTGGATCCTCCCCAATTAACCAGCGGGAACATGAAAAAGCTTTTAGGATTTCGATATTCACGTCATCCGTGAAGTATTTAGTTACTGGAAGATTATCCCGTCTTCTCTTCTTCCCCTCTTCGCCAATACTAGTTCTCTAACGTCTCTATTCGTACTAAAAGCGAGTTCCACCTCTCTTTGCCCGCGTCTCCAGGATTTTTACACTTTTAAAGTAAGAGGAAGTTCTTCCGGCTTTCTGAAAGTCCGATGGATCCAAAAAGGATCCGTCTTTCATTCAAAAACGTATTCGAACATCTGCTCAGTTTGAAGAAGACGCGGACGATTACACTTTGAGGGAATTTTCACTCGAGGGTCGTTGAGAATGAGTCCACTTAAAAAATTGTGAAAGACAATTGAAAATATATTGTTGAAAATACTTCTCGTAGATTCGTTATTTAATTTCATGATAATAATTTATAGTAGTCGCGACTCGAGCATAAGAACGAACTTGACGATTTCATCAGTCGAATGATACTTTGTTATACTGTTTTCGATGCAATATTGCAATTATGAGGACCATCGCTCAAACAAGTGATAGCGGATCGCGTTAATTTCGCATTCGGCGAGCGTCTCTCCTCTGCGCACACATCACGTGTGCACGTAACGCTGGTTTTTGATGCTCTAACGAATAATTACTAGTAATTACGCGCAGATACATGTGTTTTCTCTTTATCGGCGACACACGTACGCTCGCAGCTAATCAAGCGCCAGGAGCTTCCATACTCCAATCAAGTTCGAGATCCATTGCTTTGATTCATTATTAATTGAGAGAGTTTAATTCGAAGTTCGCTTTTAGTCTCAGCGAACTCTGTTATGCAGAATGGGTCACGGTACTCGAGGAAACGTTTCCGGTTTAATTGAGAGGTGAAAATGTAGCGAAAGAAAATATTAATTTGCTCGGTTATTGGATTTCGTGTACAAACCGTTAATATCGAAATCTCTTTTCACGATGATACAAAAGTTACTTCGCGTTCCCAGTGCTTTCTAAAAATGATTTTCACCGCTTATCCATTTTAAGCAAACGAAATCTGCAGCGTTAGAGTATTCTCACCATAGAAACCTCGGGCAACGATATTACAGTGTCGAAACTAGCGAGAAGTCATGATTTAGTAAACTATCAAAAATGAAATTGTACTGTGAACGACGTTTACAGTCTCTCTCTAGTCAAACGTCACGTTCTCAGTATCTACTTTTCCATTTGCAGATAGCAACCAAGGTGGAAACGCATTCGTGCAGGCACGCCACGAAGCCAGCGAACAAAGAGAAGAATCAGAACCAAAGATGTATTCCATGTAAGTGAATGGTAACCGTCATCTGTACGCGTTGCAGCAGCTTGAAATGACGGATACACGTAGCAAAACATGAGTATTATTTCTAGAAAAATACACGTCAGAACGAGCTTAACGCCTCTTCACAATGAACTAGTCAGGCTCGTGACAAATACTTCATACGTAATCTATTAAGCGTGAATGTTATTCGCTTCATGTAAATTGAAACAAAATTGGATTCTTCTGTTATCAAAATCTATATCCAGTAAATGAAATCACCCGAGAAACGAAACTCGTCACGCTCTATTAAGCAAATTATTAACATTTCGAATGTCGCGTTATCCATATTCGAATGAACTTTTACGTTAATCTGTTACACCTTCTAATTTGTTTAGGATCCATAAAAGGTATGGATATTACAAAAGTAATCGATATCATAGCTGCAATTTAAATTTTCAATTTCAGTAGAAATATTTTCAGAAGTACTAATCAAAGTAACTGTGAAAGCAATCATGGTGCAAAGGGTTAAATCGACTATTCACCACCGGTGATCTCTTCGTTTATCAAGAACGGTAGCGTTCTTTACTACATATAATTAAGGTGCGAATGCAATTATCGTTTCACGCTGAGCATACAACGTTGACAGGCGACGCGAGGGCCGGTTTTAATTATCCGCCGGCAGAAAAAATTCCGGCTGGGCGACGAGTCTAATTAGAAAATGCGGTTACATTCGCGCTCTCCGCGCGCGTGTTACCCTCGCAAGAGTAAGACAAAAGTTGCATGTCGCGTGCGTCGGTGGCAAGTGTCGAGGCTGACACGAACGCTTGGCTTACACACGCCCGGATGGAAATATTATTATCCCATGCACTGATACGGTTTCTCCGGTTTTGGTGAAAGTGTTTCCCGCGCAAACATCGCTTCCGCCGACTTGTTCCCGGAGCTCTTTTATTTTCGGCGTAATTAATCCTCACCCATTCTTCGTTCATCCCGCACGAAACTCGGACGAAACGTTAAGTATGCTCGAAAGTAACGATGTAACCGAAGAAAAAAATCCGGCTCGACCATTAATGGCGACTCTTTTCGATGGGTCATTTTGATTTTTCTGGTTTCTCATTCGGACTTGAATATTTTCAACGTTTACCCCGCTTGACGAAGAGGAAAATTACGGTTTATTAATGATTTTTATTAGGTTTTGCTATTCAAGGTTGTTGAATTGCACCGAGGAAATGACGGTGCAAAGAAAATATACATATTGAGTAATATTTAAACGACGTTTCGGAGATCCATTTTTATCAGCCATACAATCTTTTCCGTGTCACTCTTAAAAATTAATTGCAACAAATAAAAGATTTCAGTGCAGTCTTATATTTCAATTATTATCTCTTAATAAGAGAATACGAAGAAATATGTGAGGCAATAGCTTAAATAATTCTGCAAACACGAATCTCTTGATAAAAACTAGCTTATCATAGAAAATTATACTTAAACCTCCTATTGATTGAAAATGTTATTAACACTAAGTCTACGGAGCAATAAAAGCACTTTTATTCAATTATCAACAAAATTGAATAAACTCCTTATACATTTACGATCTCAGTAATCGTAAATTTAAAAATTCCCAACTCGTCCTTTTTACGCGTCCCGTAAACCTAGTGTTGATTGCCTTATTCTAATGAGCACTCGTATGTATACAACGTGACGATCAACTCCGTGCAGATTAAATTCAGATACGCTCTTAATTGTAAACTACAATATTCTAGTTTCCTCTACTACATACGTTAATCATTGTTACTTATTTTTCTGATACAGACGATTACAACAGAGTAGTCTTGGACACGATAGAAGGCGAACCTGACTCCGATTACGTAAACGCGTCCTACGTCGACGTGAGTATTGAATCACTTGCTTATTTGTTATGCTTTTCAATTTTCTCGTCTGCTGACCCACAAAGGGGGAATCAGACATGACTCGCAACGATTTTAAAAGTTACTTCTTTCCTTTACGTTACTTACCCCTTTCCTGGAAGCAACATAATTTTGGGACACCCTGTATAGTACCCCTATAAACGAACAGCAACCATTTTATGACAGTTTCAGGCTTTTTCATCTCTGTTCATATAGATTGCCCTTTTCATCCACCGTGCTACGCCACAACTGCTATCGATTACGTTTCCTTACTATTCGAATATGACAGCCGGCCTACGCGGTTCTTACGAGCTTTTACACCTATTTTCTCATAATTAGTTCGAAATCTATGGCTAAATTTGATATACGTTTGTTGTACATATAGACGTATCACTCTGTCAAATTTCGTTGAAATCGGTGCGAGCCATGTCCGATGTTTCCCTTGTCAGTGGAAAAGTAATCGGGACAATAAAACTTCTTTATTAATAGTCACGTAACCGACATTCGAGGTACGAACAACGCAAAACGTAAATAAACTAATTTGGGATTCTGCCGGGATCATGCGGTGGATCAAGATCAGGGTTGACGGTGTTGTCAGAGTTCGAGAACGTGATACCATGACCGAAGAATTTGAATAATTTATAATCACGCCTCCTAAAATAGTGTGCGAGCCGTTCCCACGCCGTTAAAAGTTTATTTTAATGCCATGCCGGCGTTCGATCAATATGGACTTTGCGTTTCAGAGTATATTGCAACCGAACGCGTATATCGTCACACAGGGGCCCACGGAGACCACCGTCACGGAATTTTGGCGGATGGTCTGGCAGGAGAAAGCTTGCTGCATCGTTATGCTCACGAAGACTTTCGACTTCATTCGGGTAAGAAGAATTATCTCCTCGTTAATTTATTAATTCATTCTTATTTATTTATATACAGGCGATACCCACATTACAGACAACAATAGCCATAAATTCGTAATTAGATTATATGTAAATCGTTAATTACGGTCTGAACTTAACATTTCCTCTCCTGTCCTAGGATTAGTAACTATAGTTTAGCGAAATTGTAGATTTTGTCTACAAGGTATAGTAAACATTTCTGGCATACTGTCTTCTTCCTTATTACCATGCGATTGGCTAGAGTTAAAGATTTGTAGTTATGGTATAAATATCTTTGTGGTTTGTTGAATAAAATTATTTTTTTTAATTTATTTTAGATATACAAAAGATTACAAGTTCGTAAATTATCGATCATTTGAACTCATGATACAAAATAGACGATTTTAGCCAGCATTTATCCGTGTTCGTGTAATTTCTTGTTCTGCAGCTTTATTTTTCAGCTTTATAGGATCCTGCTGGAATTGTAACTTTTTGTAGATTGCCCTATTTCGTGGAGCGCAGAAAACGTGAATATCGGGTGAACAATTTGTGTCATAGACAACACTGCGCACGAGTCGACTGAATTAACTGATACTGAAAACGTGCATATGTTCCCCGAACCGAGTTGCATGGAAACAGGGCGAACATGACAACCAAAATTTCAGTCCGTACCGACATTAAATCATTCGCACGGTAAAAAGCAGTAACGCTTCGTATTTTGTCGAGCATCACAGCGTTTAATAAATGATAGATCAGAGTTATGGTGAAGGTCGCGAACGTTGCGCAGCTCTTGGTCGTCGCTGGTCCGAAGACCGCAGGCTTATGCATGTGAAATCGACGGAGAGCAAAGTAAACGAGTTTTAAAAGTCGTTGGATGCCACTAACGACTAACGACCGCGTCAAAGCTTCGACACTTTCATCGCTTTTTCAGAAAAATTTGTTTCACCGCAACGAAATTCGAATCTACATTCTATAAGAGTTTCACCCAGTTCGGACAACAAACGATGCCGAAATAGTTCGACTCGGTACGAGGATAAGTTGCTGCTCGTTACCATAAACAATATAAACAACATTTCCACCGGCGTCGATTTTAATTGAAACGGTTTTTAATTAAATTGCGTGTTCGCAAATAGGAAATAGTTATTTCGCTCTTCCACGAGCTCGACGAAATTGGAGCTCGACGACACTGGGGCGCAGTGATCAATCCGATTAATCTGCTAACTGTACGGTCCGATTTTTAGCGTAGCGTAGGAATTACAAACAGTAAAATAACAAACTGAGAGAACGCTGTTCTTCTCCATTAAGGAATAAAACTCTGTTCTCTTGTCATATCAATATGTAAACATTCGAGTAAATGTAGAGAGACGATAAATATAAATATTCTGTTTCTGTTAAGAAATAGTTGCAATCGAAAAAGTTATGGTCATTGTAAACTGAAGAAAATGGTACGACGAGGGGTTAATTTTTTTCTTATTTTCAATCTTTCTTAGCTACCTTATTACTTTCTCGTGCTATATATTCTAATATTCGTATTGTAATTGTAAAAAGGCTCACCGAAGCGAAAAAGTGGATCGAGGCAGAGGTGGTCTCGTTCTTGGCAACCAGCGGAATCGGCTGCGACTAAAAGGACCGCAATATTGAAGCGCGCGTAGTAGAAAATATTCGGGGTAAAAAACGGTGGAAGAGCCCGGAATCTTCATAATTCATTGGATAGAGTTTAACGGTTCAGGAGGCAATAGGAAATCAGGGGATCCTGGTGCACGCTCGGCTGCACAAAAGCTGGAGAACATCGCGTCCTATAATTCGCCGTCCTTATCACGGTCATGGAGGCTGTTCGTTATCGCGGATTTTCAATCGGTCGAACGTGTATCCTCCCGTGTATTCACGTTCCACCAATCCCCGAAATATAAGGTGTTCGAAGGGTCGATATTCGCATCTGTCGAACGATAACGAACATCGATTGAATCGATTTCAGGTGATGTGCGTCCAATATTGGCCGGCGAGCAAAGACAAGGACGAGGAGTACGGTGGGATCGGGGTCTCCGTGCTGAAGGAGGAGGAGCTCGCCAATTTTCACATACGGACGATAAGGCTTTACAAGAAGAATGAGAACGACGTGAGTATACTTTTCCCGCTGTGCCAAGCGTTCTCCCGCGGATTCGTGCGCGTCGCGTGAAAAATTGACGAGCCGGAAAGCAGATGTGCCTCTCCCGTTGCGTGATACCACCACCACCACCATCACCACCACCATCACCACCACCACTACCACCGACTTTCTGGAAAAATCGCTGGGAATGACAGCACTCGTACACCCGGCGAATCGGAAATAGGAACGAATTATTTACAATGCCGAACGGATTACCTTTTCGACAAACTGTCACGGATTTTGATAATGCTGACGTAACCGGTCTGCTCGAATTTCGGCAGGGTTTATGTCACCGTTCCGCTTTCTCGGAATTTTCAAAGGCAACGCAAATTCAATCGTGATTTTACGCCAGGTTTTACAACAGCGAACGTTACGGATGAAACAGACGCGATGGTCATTCGTTTACAGACAAATGAAAATACTGTTTGCTTATTGAAGTGATTCTACAGGGACTAAATTGACATGATTTGGAGGATATGTTGCCAGATTCTTTGCACCCTAAAGAGTATTCACTTGATATATTAATTGACTCGTTTTAATACGCAAACTTGCATCTATGACTGACTATGCGACTCGCATTTATGGCAACTTCTTTTCGCCATATATATTATGTAATATGTACTATATATAATACGCGGAACTAGCCCGAATAATTTCCAGTAGAAATAACGAAGTCTCGATCAGCTGGCAGAGACACGCGCAAACTCGAAACTTGTCCGAAACTGGGAGCGAACTCCCTAGAAAGGTTCCAACAAGACTGGATTCCTGGAATGAAAGAACGTAAGTTCGGTAAAAAGTTGGTCGGAATGAACTATAGAAGAGAACCAGACTAGTTCGGCACCATCTCGAAACTGGGTGAACACGAAACGATACGGTTTCGCGTTCCACCCAAGAGGGTAGCCGCGATGAATTTACTCAAACGACTCGTTACGTAAGACGTAATTTTATTAACTCCTCCAGAATTGTAATGAAAACAGAGAACGCCGTTCTGCAGTACCTCAGAGTGCTATCATTACTCTTTTTTTCTCGCTAATTTATGAATATTTCTTATTAGTCGAATCGGTTAATAACGCCGCCATCTCCTGGAGCGTTTAAGCCGAACGCGGTGCGCCATTGCGAAACACTTCGTTAATGCTGTTGATATATGCGCAGCCGTTTCATAGTAATTATACAGAGCTACCGTGGCTCTTCGGATTTAACTGGTAGCGTTAATCTCCACATTTATTATTTACGTTGCTTTTAAAAGAAATATGCAGTTTACTTGTTTAATGCAGATTTACCACTTCTTGCGGCGCGGTGATGCAACGTGTTTGTATTAGCGACAGCGTAATATTGCATTAAAATGTGGAGATATGAGCTGCACGTAGAATCGAAAATTTGGTAAATCACCGTATGTGAGAATCGGTTTATCAGGTAAAACTTGATCGGTGAAAGCCGCCGATTACATGTCAAGTAGCATTGTATCCACTGCAGTTCACGGAACCCTGTTTCCCGCAGCGATTTGTTTGTGAACGCGAATAATTTGAATTGAAAAGTTTTAAATGCAGTTCATGCACTGTTTGCGTTAGTCGATGTAATTGAAAAGGAAGGTTATTGATCTGGAAGAAAACGATTCCCTGCACAGCCACGTGATAAATACTGTGTAAAAGTAGAAGATGCCGTTTTAATTTTTCGTTACACGTCTGATTAGACAGTCTCCGTCGCGGTATTAATAAACGAAACAACTAGCTTACTTAGTCGCGTGTATTAAATACTCTTTTACCCAACAATCGGAAGAAATTATTCTAGTGATTCACGCGCGACGATGTTATCTTTAAAAACGCCATTGATTCTCCGCACAATCCAGCACGGTTTCCGATTGTTTTCAATCCTAAAGGAATGTCGGTTGAATTCCAGGAAGTAACGGAGGAAAGAACATTGTTGCAATTCCATTACACAGAATGGCACTCTCACACGTGCCCTTTTGGAAACGCGGTTCTGGAATTTCGTCGGCGAGTCCGAGCTGTCGTCGGCCCGACGAGAAAGAACGAATCTGGCCCGATGGTCGTCCACTGCAAGTAAGTATCCCCTTAAAAATACTCGAGGACCAACGTTTGCTAATGTTTCACGAGAAATTCGAGAATATCAGGCGATTAACAAATGTTTTCTTGGAAAAAGTGACGGTGGCGGCCGGTCGGGCGTGTATCTAGCGATAGACGCGAACATGGAACTGGCCGAGGAGGAGCACGCCTTCGACGTATTCGGATACTTGAAGAAGTTGCGGCAAAGCAGACGGGGACTCATTGAGGATATGGTAAATTACGCATTGCAGCTCGTGCACTTGCTTTTGTTATCAATTGATCAAAGACATTTGCAGAAATTGCACGTTAAACATTGCAAAAGACATTGCACGTTATCAAAATGTTTGCAGAATGTACCTTCTTTTATCTTAATTATTCTCTTAATTATTATATTATTTTATCTTAATTTTCCCTGTGTGTCAAATTGAAAGAACAAGAAAGAAAGAAAAGTGTGCTCAACGTGAACAGGGAAACAGGTCGATTTCTTTTTACCATTAAAAATTGCTGAGAAACCAACGTGTCTAGGAGTTCCTTAAAAAATACGTTAATAAAATTAGTGAATCAAATTGTAAATGGTCTTGTACACACTCGGTAATTTTTATTAAAAAGATCCACGGTTCGAGTGTTAATGCTTATAGTAAGAATCAAAGTCGATGTTTTTAAAATAGCGCTGATTCTGCGATTTGTGATTCGTTCTTCTAGGAACAGTACAAATTCGTGTATGACACGTTAGAGGAATTCGTAGTCTGCGGGACATCGTGGTTTCCGGTATCGGAGCTGTCCCAACGTCTCAAGCAGAAGAGCGTAAAAAATCCAATAACCAAGATGAACGACTATCAGCGGGAATACCAGCAAATTTGTAAGCAAACGCCGCGTTTTACGATCGGAGATTGCGCCGGAGGCCACAGGGCCGACAACAGAGAGAAGAACAGGGACGTTCTAATAGTACCACGTAAGTTCGTCCGCAACGAAAGCCCTTATCAAAATAGTTCGATAAAATGAACATTGACACGCTCATGATAAAATATATCTCACGAATACACGAACACTAACGGATTTCATAATGTGGTAGAAGAGACAGGTGCAGGTTGTAGCAGAAGAATTTATTCGCAGTTGTCTCTCGGCAATGATCTTCTCAATCAAGGAATAGTTCGAGTAACGTAATATTTATTTAAACGCAAGCATACTGTGGTACATATACTTTTTATACAGCATGTACATAATACTACAGTATCACATTTTCCAATCAAAACATTTTAACCATGTTATAACTTGCCCAGTATTACAACCTGCACTGATCGCCCGGTTTAAATTTAGTAACACGATAGTACAGGAAACTAAATCATTTTACTACCCCCGTATCTGCTGAATCATAACAACTAAAACCCTGCATCGATTAATTATTATTCTAATAACTATTAGCAAGTCAATTCTTACGTTGCAGTAATTAATTTTCGAAGGATTTTTTATTATACTGTTCCTTACAGAATGCTAGTAATATAATATAATTGTTGAAAGGATTATTTAAATGCTTATTATCGTTTATTATTGTCATTTCGAAGATTATTTTATTTTATACTTTTTACCAAGGCTGTATTATAGCAAAAAAATATTATATAAATGATGATTGTACGAAGAGAATTGAAATGTATATTAGATGATAATAAGACTTAGTTGTTTGCAATTAACTCACAGTACTATTGCACCAAGTATGGTGTGTAAGCTTTTCTGGTCTTCCTATTTGTATATATTAGATGAAAATGTAGCATAATAGTTGGTACAGCGATATACACAGGTACACTGTACTTGCAATATATCGTCCAAACATAGTAGAATAGATGTAACGTTTTTCTGAAACTTTAACAATATCTTCATTGATAAATTATTATTTTCCCCATTTAGCTGACAACTTCAGACCGTACCTCACCAGTTTCCAGGGTAACAATTACACTGACTATATAAATGCCGTCTTCGTGGACGTAAGTGTGTCATTCATTACCTCACACTTTATAGCTGAATGTTACTTTGCAGTCACACAGATTTTACAAATTTATCACATTTTTCAAACTTAATGAATTTTTAGCAACAATATGGGCAAAGTATCTTGATCTGTTACCACTCCTTCGTAATCAAAGACATTATGCATTGCAATTTTTAATTTTCTCTTTATATATCAAAGCGAATTAATTCTCTGTTTTAACCCTGGCTGAACAAACTGTGCGGAAAATTCTGAAAACTGGAAAAATTCGGACCCAGGTTTATAAACAGTCGAACGTCGCCAGGCGTTTCGAGTTATCCCCTCCCTACGCGTTTACCTCCCTCACGCATTTTAACTACAGAGCAGTAAAGTAAATTATGTTCGTCCTATGATTCGGATTCGAGCCTGAGTCCGCCGCGATTGATTGCCACAATGTACGCCGTTCGAGGATTCAATCGTGAATTCTTGGTTAATTTACGTCTCGATATTAACATTTGCTGGTTTCGCGTTATATCAATTTTGTATGCCTATGTAAGAAATTCGTATCGTACAACGTTTCCTCCCAAAAAATTGCAAGGAGATATATGCAACGGAAAACGAAATATCGCCTACGAAGCTATAAACCTTTTGTATTCGGTGTTCGGGAACGAACATGTTATAATGTCTACTAGCAGAGCACTTTTGCCTCCCGTATCGTTTTCTTTGGCTGGTATTCGCGTTTTATGGTTTCCCTGTAAAAACCTGTTCATCCCGTCGATAAAAGTACGTTTCGAACAGGGCTACACGAAGCCAAGGGAGTACATCGTCACGGAATGGCCACTTCGACACACGTGCGGCGAGTTCTGGTCCTTGGTTTACGACTACGAGTGTGCAGCCGTAGTGGTTCTGTGCGTACCACCACCTGGATCCACGAATTTCCCAAGTTTTTGGCCCGAAGGGAAACATTCGAAGAAATACGGTCCTGTATTCACCATTGATCACATCAGTCACAATCACTACACGAACATCAAGACCTGGGTGAGAGTCGTTTGGTTCTGAACTGCGTCCACTCCTTGATTCTCATGTTTATTTCACAGGCTAGGGCGAAATTAAGCATCTCGCCCATGTTATACATTAATCAGAGGCAAACAGATCGGAACAGAAATATTATTGTATTCTACCGTTTTAACCCTGCACCGAACTATTGTTAACCCCTTGCTCTATAATATCGTGTCAGACTCGTTATAAAGATTTGGGACTTGATCTGCTAAATGTCGATGCTAGTCGCGTCTTTTATTGTGGGGTCTCTATTGTGGGGTTCCGGGTTTGATTGCCTTGCACGGTTCCCTCTTTTTTACCAGTTTCCTACAGTGTTCTCCTACCTTCAATATCTAAACATTGAAGTAAAGGTTGGGACAAATCAAAGAGAGTGGGTCGGAATTCGTAGTGCGACCGAGCAGAGGGCGATTCTACGTGAAAAGATAGGAAACAAAGGAATAACATTTTTTTATCCGAGTCTATTCTGATAGTGTTTAGAAACATGAATTGTTGCAAACTATGTAATAAACGGAATGTTCCCATTATTGTCAATATTTGTAAACACTATGTCGTACGGAGGCAACTGCGGCAGAAGAATGGAAATCCTTTACAAAGATGAACAAACTTTGAAGTCGATTTTCTCGAAAACGGAGCCCCGGATAAAAAAATGTTACACCAAATTTGTTTCTTAGTTTTTTACGTAGAATCGCCCTATATTCGGTTGTGCTACGAATTTTGGTCCACTCTGTATAAATGATCTGTTACACGTAAGAATTTACTAGCGAGAAACAAGTGTTGGTTAACGTAGCTGCGAAAAAAATTGTAGTAGAAAGGGTTAAGTATTTATTCAGTTAATAAAATGTTTCAATAACGAAGTTGCAAGGATTCAACTGTTTTCAAACTAATATAAGCTGTTGAAATCTCAAATCTCTGATTGGTACATTCATAATGATTTTCATTAAACTGCGGAACTTCCTGCAAAGTAAAAATTATTTTCATTAATTCTAAGATAGAGAAACTACATAGACATTTTTTAATAATTTCGATAAGTTGACAGTGATACAATGATATTTTCAAATTGTTTAAATGTTTCTGCTATTTTGCATATTGATCCAAACATGTTTGTCATATGTGCTCAAAATCCGCTGCCTAATCATCATAAATGCGACTGATTGAAACTTTCATTTGTAACGGACAAAAATGATCAATCTCGGCACAAATAGATTTCAATTTAACGATTGAATTTTTATTATAGATCTTCAGGATAAACAAGAAAATTGTGTCGCTGACGGAACTTATGGCCGGCGTTAAAGCTCCACCGAAGACGGTTCAGCTGTTTCAGCTGACCTGTTGGCCGATGGGTCACAAAGTTCCAACATCGACGAACAGCCTGGTGGAGCTGATGAACATGGTCGAAAGGTGGAGACAACGAACAGATTACGGTCCGGTGGCAGTGGTCTCCCCTGATGGAAGAAGTCGTTGCGGCGTTTATTGTGCCGCGAATGCTTGTATAGAACAAGTAATCCAGCACGGGGAAGTGGACATCTTTCAAGCAGTGAAAACTGTGCGCAGACACAGGCCTCAGCTGGTGGAGAACATGGTACACATCAACAGCTTTTATCCTCTTGTCGTTCACCCACGAGAACTTCTTCATATCCACTCTTCCGAGTAGAGTTTGCAGAAAATTGCGAAAAAAGACATTTTATAAAAATGCATTCGATTACTCTTCGTCAACTTTTGAAGATCAAGGTCATTTCAAAGTCCTGTCATTATACATGCCCGGATATATAGCTAAGAAAAAAATATTAAGGTGGTCTTCATTAACTGGAGCCATTTAGCTGATAGAGTACCATTTATGTGCTCATTAGTCATTAGCAGACTGCAAATCTTTATGCAGAATAAAAATCATTTGCATCTGTAGCGGTGTTCGCCAACAGATGGTTACCTTTCCGCAACTACCTGATCTGTCACCGATTTGTATATGTATACAGTAAATTCTCCCCAATTGTCCCTCAGCTTGTAAACAAAAATGAACAATTTTGGAAAAGAAGATATGATTATTTAAGCCTTATTAAGTTCGTTCTTATAGTTGCCAATTGTCAACAACTATAAAAACGAGGTGCAAGGTTCGAAGCAAAGGACAATTGTGGAAAATTTACTGTATACCGTCCTTAACTGTTCTTCCGATATCCCCGCGTCTAAGGCAAGGCTCGCTAAAAAGCCTTATCGATGTGTCCTCTATCGGTCCCAGGACGAAACACTCTCTTTTTTTAT
This sequence comes from Augochlorella aurata, assembly GCA_028455555.1. Taxonomy (NCBI): domain Eukaryota; kingdom Metazoa; phylum Arthropoda; class Insecta; order Hymenoptera; family Halictidae; genus Augochlorella; species Augochlorella aurata. Next base: position 3,539,868 of record CM052162.1, read on the forward strand.
CTTCACTCCTCCATCTTTACTGTACCCTCAATAACATCCATTACGTGAAATAAAAGCCAAGTATGAATTTCTTTCTTCTTTTAATGATTTCGATATTTTGAGAATGTTATATGAATATTTTCAAATTCATTTAATCTGTCTACTGCTTTGAATTACATGTACACATTTTTGTCATAAACGCATAAAATCAGCAGTCTAGATATTAGACAAGTTTTCACTGTAAACATCAAAAAGCAATCCTCATTCTTTTGTCTAGCCAACTTTGTCAACTTTAGCGACTACACATTGTGCAGCGTAAACACTGCTAATTGTTTTTCGTTTGATTGTCCAGACCGAGTACAAGTACTGCTACGATCTGGTGCTCCACTACGTGCTACACTATCTCAATAAAGACATGAACGAAAAGAAGTGAGAAAGCGAGTTGAGGGACGAGCTGTGGTTCATCGAGTTCGGTCGCGGAGCGGCGTTACCGTTGACGCCGGAGGAGGCGCCGGCCGATGGCGAGCCGATGGTGCCTTGTGCCCAAGGTCGCGTGATCGTGGAAACTGCCAGACCGGCGCCGCCGTATTTCGCGACGTGCACCAGGTACCGTAGAGCATTGACCAGCACGCCGATCGAGATCTCTGATGTGACGTCGTCAAGCGTCACGCGTATGGATCAGCCGTCGTCGTCTACGAGCGGCAAGGGTGCCATCGGCAAGACCGTTCCGTTGCAAAGTTCGGCAACGAGGCCAGAAGACCTCGACGTCACGTCCTGGTTCCTCGAGGACTACCCGACGATCGATTCCTCGCCGGGGCCTACGGGCGATCATGGCTCGTATCCCTCTTGCCTATACACCGACGTCGAGCCTAGCAACAGTAAACAGGATATGGTCTCGACCAGAAACAGTAGCATGGAAAGCGAGTTACCGCGGCCGTTATTGGCCAACGCCGCGCCCAGAAAGGCCTACATGGACCTGCAAGAGGCGATCGCTTTGCTGGACGAGACCTGTCCCAATCAGGAGCTCAGTCCCTCCCTCACACCGAGAACCCCGTTGACCCCGCATCCGAGGAACAAGCGAGCACGCTCGAAGAGTAGCGACAACTCCTCTAATTACAGCAACGATCGTCTCAGCGACCGTTCGTTCGAGACACGGTCGCAAGACAAGGACAAGAAACGACCGTTCCTGAAGAAGATCGGTATATCGAAGACGGAGGACAAGCCGTTCCTTGCGATGATCGCACCGAAGATTATCGGCAAACCTTACTTGAAGAAGATCGGGCCCAGCGAAGCTGTGGAGAGACCTTTCCTGGATAAGATCGGCTCTTCGAAGACCTTGGACAAGTTCATCTTCGAAACACCGAGACACGACAAGAAGACGGTTACCAGGAGCGAAACGCTCAGGGACGAGGGAAAGAAGGTTGCGATGGGGTTGAAAACGCTGAAGGAGCAGAAGTCGATAGCTACGGTTGAACAGTTCGCGGTTCAGAGGAAACGGTCTGGTAAGGGCCCTCTCTTGAAAATGTACTCCTTCGAGACTGAGGACCTAGAATCAACCCTTCAAGTCAAGGACAATAGAGATCCGATGCGAGGTGCATCCTTGGACGACGTGCTGGATTCAGGGCCGAGTTCTCTGCCTCTCGAAACGATGATCGAAGAGACACCAAAGCCGGACGCGAAGGAGAAAACGCTGAACGGCGCCGAGCTGTTGAAGTGTCGTGTGACGACCAGCGAGGAGATCATCTTCTGTAACACGAGTTTCGGATCGGACAAGGAACCCAACAGCTGGGGAAGTTCGCCGAAGAAGAAACACCAGCCGAAGAAAGACGCGACGACGCCGAGAACGCCTACGCATTATAAAACCACCAGTAGTTCTCAAGATGGCGACAGCGTCCCCAACTCGCCGACGAAACGACCGATCTCGAACGTCTCGTCGGATCGCACGGATATCTCGCGGCCTGGCTCCTCGCAGAGGGGCGTGTACTCCCCGATGAAGATCAGGAGGCAGACTTTCGAGGACATAGTGGACAGAAACGGGAAGAGCGAAGAAAGCGGGGTGAAGTTGAGTAAACAGGCGCAGTTCGAGAGACGAGGCATTTCGTCGGATAACCTCTTGTCGAAGGATCGATCCACTTCAGGCTATCAAGCGAGAGATCAGATCGAAAAGAGCAGGGAAGCTTCGTCGGCGGACTCGCTGGCCCACCGCGTCGGCCCAGAATACAGCAAGGAGACATTCAAACAGCTGCAGGACAAGTTCGAGCGCCACGAGGATGCGATCGAAACGTACGCAGACTTCAAACGACGCACCCGTGGAAACATTCAATGCACGATCTTGAGACAACACGAGAAATCAAAGACCGACTTGGCGATGGAAACCCGAGACGAAGACTCGAAGGATGCGAAGGTGAAAATGGACGACAAGTCGGAGGTTCCAGGGGCGCCAACGAAAGACGCGGGATCGGCTTGGGAAGGAAGAAACGAGAGCGTTCGAAGTACCGTGAGGTCGGTGCTGAAGAAACAACAAGGTATCGATCATCCTAGCGATCAAGAAGATAACAGCGCATCTGTTCGACGTCCGAAGCGACGAATCATCCACGAGCCTTCTCAGGAGACCATGGACTTGTTGACGGAATTGAGGAAGGTGAAAAGTCAGCTGAGAACTCCGTCACAGGAGAAGGATCTAGAGCTCGATAATACACCAGTTCGACAACCCAGACGCATTTTGTTGACCGACAAGGAATTCTGTCTGTCCGTTGAGAGGGAGAACAGCATTCGGCGTCCGTCGCGAGTGTTGAATTCTTTGGGAAGAACAGAGGAAAGCTGTTTGGGCGAGAAACACGAAGACGCTAAGAAAGAGGTGAAAGAGAAACCGAACAAAGATGAGACTGACACGAAAATTCCTGGACCAGCTCTGTTCGAGAAGAAGTGTCTCTCATTAGACTACGCTGACGAAGAGAAGCCTCAGAAACCAGAAGCCAGAGCCATTTCCTTGGCCTCTACCAGAGACTTACCTTCGGGGATCGAGGAAATGGCGGACTATTCCGACCTAGCGTTGAACTGTGACACAAAGAGCTGTTCTTCGGATGTTTTTAACAGTCCTAGCGATGAGGTCGAAACGAACGAACGCAGTAACGATCTAGAGAAGGAGGTCGAATCGAATAAACGCAGTAACGATCTAGAGAAGGATGTTGCCAACAACACCGAATCGAACCATTACGCGGAAGTTGACATTGCCATTCCTATAGATCAAAAGGTGAACAGTCCGAAAGGTAGCGTTCAGGTACAAGGGAGAACGAGCGATCTGTACGAGATCATATCCCCGAGATCAACACCTTTCCGAGTGAAGAAACGACTCGGAAAGATTTCCGTCGAGGAGACAGTTAAGCCGGAGAGTTTCACCCTAGGTTCAAAGGTCGACTGCCGATCAACCGTTGCACAAAAACGGACCAAGTGCTTCCCTTTATAACGCATGCCGACCTGCCGGTGGGCGAAACACTCTCTGTGACGACGTTTGCCTGCTTTTGCTCTGGCAGAAGTCCAGACCGAGCGTACAGGCAAATTTAATAGCAATTTATTTGAACCCTTCCTTTGATATTCATTGAGATGCAATTCAAGTATTTTACATTATAGAGGTTTATGTTTTTCGTTGTACTAATATCGTTATACCGCATATTCTACTAATAATTAACGCAGTACCATTCGTTTCGTTCCTTAGAAAGTATATTTATTATTTGTGATGGGTTCCGTTGTTATTAATCTTTCAAAGATTTTTCTTATTCTTAAAAATTCCGCAGATACATGTAAACTTGCTAAACCATAATATTAAAAGATTGGAAGAATTTGACACACCTTTACCTCCGTCCTCAGCTTCTATCAGGGCGAAAATGGCAACTAACATTCGCAGTTTGCTCTTGGGGATAATCGTGCGTCCTCCCTTTGTCAAATATATACTGTCAGGCACTCCATTTCCAGCAAAACTGCTGCCGATTCAAGTCACTATTAATTTCACAGCAACATCGTCGCAAAAGAACCGTACTACCGTTATTACTATAGCCGCCAACATCTCTCGCACGTGTGTCAATGAACAATCAATGAATCCAATCTACTTTACGTAATTTTCACGACGAGAAAAACGTCGAACGAGAATTCGTCAACTTGTTCGGAAGGAACAAAGAAATTGAGACGATGTTTGAATGAGACTCCCTCCAACTCGAGAGACGGTACTTTCTCTCCAAGAATGGTCGTTACTGCGTTCCCGAAAAGCGGGGGAGAAGATACTCTTGATCGTACTTCGAATCGATTCAACTCGCAGGTATATTCTAAAACGTATCCCCGACCACTTTTTAACCGACGTTTCGCTATAGGAAACGGCTTGAAGAAGCTCGATAACCACTTTAAACGAAACTCACACTATAGTCGTTGAAAGCATCCCTTCACGCGGTCAACATCCATCAACGACGTGACTCCTCCCTGTCGAGCAGTGCCTTGTTCGTGGATATATTTATTTAAACGAAATAAAATGAAAAAAAAAGAGATTGAAGAAATCCTATCAAAGATATTATTAAAAAAAAAAAGAATAATACAAATTCCGACTGCAGGCCGGATTTTCTGAATGGGTCCACGGAGTTGCACTTTCGGCGACACACGACTGATGACGATCTGTTCTTTGAATGGCTGTTTCGTAAGTTTCCAATCCTTTCCCCGATCACAGACCGGAGACCACAACCGAGTGCAATTCCACTTGAAACACAGAACACCGATCTACGATCTTCAATTAAAATCTAATTTTTCATTCGTGGAGAGTCTCGATTTCCCAACGTATATGTAAGCAGGATAAAATTCTGATGCAGACAGAAATCTTATTACGAAGGAGCATTCCAATTTTGAACAAAATTAATGCGAAGAAAAATTTTCCATTGTAGAAGAAGAACTTTGAATGGCAGCGTAAACTGTTGCTAATTCTCAGTCAACCTCTGGTTTCAACAAGCCATTTTCCTTTTTGTGTTTGAATTAATATCGTTTGCTGCCATCTCTATCAGAAGCTCGCTCAGATATTTAAGGATCGTTAATCTGTGCAATGAACCGCTCGCAATATCCTTTACATTCCCGATCGATGATTTCAATCCTAGAGTTTCCATTCAACGTGAGAAACCGCGAAACACTTGAACATTTCTCTGATACGACGAAGTTTGTCCCGAAGCAACAAGGAATGGATCAAAGAGATGATCGTGACAGATACTTGAACTTACGAGAGTGCAACTCCCACGCTTGCCAAGCCTATTCCCTGTTCGGCGAAGCGCGTGACGTTTTAACGACACAAACGTATAGATCTAAATATATAAATATATATGTATACATACATATTAACAATAACAAATTGTTGCGTTTCTCTTATAATTTTTTAGAGGTAGACAGAGATCGATGACGTACTTCGTGGAATAAAGTGGAAAGTAATGTTCGATGTAAATATACAAGGTGATTCTAGAAAATGGGCCAACGAACATCAAAGAAATTCGGTGTGGACGATGGTACATTTTTCAGTGGCTTTTGCCTCCCCAGAAACTTATTCTCTATAGAGGCACTGCTACTTTCGATTTCAGAAATCTGTGTTTCGATTTATTATATGAATTGTCTGTTTCTGTTATGTACTCTGTGGAAACTATTAACGAGCTCTTTATAAAATACATTTTAACGAAAAACCAAAACTTTAATGATGTTTACCGACAATATCTGTTATTCATTTACGAAATGTCTTGATTTGTAGTCCATTTTTTTAATCACCCTGTAAACGATGTACATATGGGGTGCAGGCAAGTTCCTTATCACTTTTAAATTTTATTCGATGCAATCTTGAGAATGTTTTAAATCATGTTTTGGTGGGTTTGATCGATACTTAAATTATAAACGAATCAATTTTTTGGGATTCTCAGAATTGAATTAGTTTCAGCCCTTTGGTGCTCGTGAAAGCCTTCATTTTACTATGTTCGTGTACAATTTTCGTGAATATTTATTCACAGAACCTATGAGCAAAGTTACTGGATGAACTTTTCAGACACTCTGTACATGACATAAAGTACATACACACTGTTGTTACCCCGGGTGGAATATTTGTACATATTCTATGACTATTCGAGACTAAAACGAGTTGGTATATATATATATATAAAATAAGTATATTTATACATGCATACGAGTATACTGGGTGACAAGTATACAGACGCGTGTGTATTAATACCTAAACAGGTATACTGTACGGATCCTATAGTTGACGAAATGTGCCAAACAAAGATACGATTTATTGTATGTTAACGAATTACGTTTGTTGTAAGTTGTACAGGCTGTCCAGGAAGTGCGAGATTTCATACGCAAGCTGCGTACGTTTTGAGCACCCTTTGCAAATGTACTTATAGATGGGGTCACAGAAAGTGTATTGCATCGCGCGTCGAGGATGGTAATAGCGTGTTAAGTGTAAACAAATGTCCGAGAATGAAGCGTTCCACAAAGTGGCAATATGCTGGGTGACTTGTACATCGTAATCATTGGCAATGATTTCGTTGCTTTCAACGCCGAGCAAGAATCAAGAGACAAGTCTCTGCTCAATACAATGACATCTTATCTGGTTCCTAAGAAAAATTAAGAAAAGAAGATCTTTCTTGCTGCTACTTTTTATAATATCATCTCTGAAAATATTCGTACATCTTCATAATTGTATTCGAAATATTTTGAAATTCTGTAAAAACACTCCGATAACCAGTATAAATCAAAGTCATTATTTCGGTATGAAAGTTAATTAGAGATTGATTATTCCGTCTTCTCGACTGAGCATAACACAAGTGGTTCCGATGTGCAGAGTACCATTTCATAAAATGTAGATCGATATTGTATAACGCGTACGTGTGGATAGGTTGTAAGTATACAGTACGAAGTTTCGACTACAATAGAATAATTATCTCGAGCTCAACTGCATCTTCGATTCGTGATGTCATAGACCTTTCGAAACACCCTGTATATAGAGATGTGCTTGGGCGCGACGCACGCACATACGACTTGTCCATTGCATAGGTGAGAACACGCGTGCAGAATATGTGTGTACGTACGTGTAATATGAATAAGTAATATTTATGTGTAACTTTTGCGCGTACACTGGCCGATTACGGGTTGTCGACGATGTCGCGTGTGTGTTCACAGAGAAAGATATGCTGGGAAACGGTTTTGGATGTGTAGTCAATACTTGTTGTTCTTCCGACAAAATCAACACCATCTTGCGGCTGTTTAATTTCCCCTTGACGTTGCATACTCTGCTTTAGTCATTTTTTAATATACACTGCCGTTCAGAAACGTGCACTGATATGATACGAATCAGCAATCGATGGAGATCATTTGTATTGCCACTTTTTAACATTTTCATCATCGCTTCTTGAATCATCAAACTGATCCTTATTTTCTCGTCGATGACAAAGTATTACAAACATTCTTCTTTTAAAACGCAAGATCACGAACCTTTCGACGTTCATGCATGTTGAAAACAAGTCGATTTACAATGACAGAAATGAGCTTGGTTTTCGGCCTTTTCAAACTTCCACTTCTATGATTAAATCGATCATAATTTCAGTACGCTGACGATGAAAGGGTGTTGTAGCAATGTCTTTTAAATAGACGATTCAAAGAAAGAACAACAGGTGCTTGATAGTTTGTAGTCTAAATCGTGATCTTTCGTGTATACTGTTTTCGGTCGGTAGAGTGCAATCAAAAATATGGTGAGGCAGGGTTCGCATTCAAATTCGAAAGCAAATCGTCCAGACTCGTTCTTAACTTAACGATAGAGGAACAGAAAGTGAACCATCCGGTATAATGGCAGCCATCCGTCCATCTTTTCGGCTGACCAACGTAAGTCAGTTGCGTTATGTTGTATTTAAGTGAAACGTAGTAGCGTGCAACAGTTTCCAGTCATTGGGTCATTGAATCTATAATTACATAACATCTAGCATTTAATAGTTAAATACACAAAATATGTTTGTTATTGAATACGTAGCAGAAGAATTCTATTATTTTATTCTTCTCTGGATCTAATAAATAATGAACCGTTCATCATACATGTTACCAGAGAAAAAGAAAAATACAGTGAAGAAACTGTTTATACTTAATCTAATTAAACGGTTAAATGACTGGAAAGTGTTCGCAGATGGATGGAATACACTCCGTATTATTCTGAACTTGTCGAAACGCGAATCGAATCGGGAATCGACGATTTGCGTGAAAGTTCTTTGTATTCGAGTTTCGAAACTGTGTTTTTTTCTCGCAGGCGAGATTCTAATAGCCAAGAATTAAAGCTACGGTGTCCATTCGTTACGGTCACACACCGAAGTTTTAGAGTTTTATTCGTAACAGAGTTTATGATTCCTCTTAATAACTGTTGACTGGTCAATTTTCGTGTTCCCGAGTGGTTCAGATCGGACTTCAGAGATTTTAAAAGTTTGATAGTAAAGGTGTTTCACCTAGCTAAGTTTTACTTTGAGATGTTCCGTCGAGCTGTTTGAATTGCGTGCGCCGGAAGCCTACTTGGACAATTTTTATTAATCGTAACCCCGAACGACACAGGAATTAAAATGTGATAGATAGATTGCGGATGTTTATGCAGTTGTTATTTACGCGAACATAATACACAATATACTAGAATGAAAATATAAATGAATACTGATAATAAGATACAGTGTGAGATATAATACTGATAAATTCCTTTTACAGCTGAAAAACGATGTTCCCGAGATATATATCTTTAAATCTTTCTGTAGATGGATCTACGAGAACGTCGATTTGCATAAACATCCACAGTTTAGTGATGCGGATTCTTTTTTGTTTGACGCTTTAAAAATCAAAAGATGATGTAATCTTGATCTACAACGTTGAAAGTTGGTAAATATCGAAAGGTTAATACGAATACTAAGATGGTTATTATAAAATTATAGTTTATAATAGGAATGGTGAAGTTTCAAAAAACGACACACTGTGTAGCCGTGAACCGTTAAAAAACGGACCTCTAAATGTAGGGAATAAAAAGCGTGTATTCATTTCGCACAAGCCAACTCGTGGTTTTCTCAAATTTCCGAATCGCGTCTCTTCTTCGACACGGGAAATTACAAAATCTCGCGAAACGTTGAGAACGAGTTCTAAATGCTGTCCATTTAAACGAGCTGAACTTAAGGCGAGCGAATGAGCAACGTTTTGTAAATTGTGTGATACGTGATTTAAATAAAAACACGATATGGTACGTTTTGTGTAACATTGGTACGTTGTTGTAAATAATAAATAGATCGTATGTTGTAAAATCGATGGTTTAATTCTTTTATCGTGAATTTATATTTTTGAATACATGTTATCATTTATAAGTACATATGTAATTGGTTTTCTCAATTGATTCAAACACAGAATATGGTAAACATCATTACGTTTATAGACACAATTTTTATCATTGGAACATGTATGATTATGGTAAATAGCAAATAATAATACTAAAAGATAGATTTGATCATTTTCTACTATGATCATTGCAAACAGAAAAAATATTGGTACAGATGAGAAATAAGAATAAACAAGTATTGGTGTCTAACTACGCTGTATAATATACCGTGTATCTAACAACTCTCCGTTGCCAGAACTTACACCGTCGTTACTATGACGTATCTTCTCACAGGGATTGTAATAGCGACTACGTTGCCTTCTACCGCCTACACTGTTCAACTGTTCCACCGAATGTTCATTGATGAGCAGGTCGGTAGAGTACGAGTAGAGTATATCAGGGTTGCCAGTGATGTTCTCACGTTTATAATTGGTCGCATCCAATGTTCACAGGAAAAATAGCTACTAAGGAGCTACCGGGTGAACATTATAATTCTGAACTATGATCACACAAAGGCTCTACGTCGCGTCGCGGTCGTAGTTCAAAATTATAATGTTCGCGCGATAAATACACTACACCGCTGTGCAAGACTCTTGCATATGCGTCGCCTACCCCACTCCTTGCGTAGCTCCTTTTCCTGTGAACAATGATTACATCGCGTCGGCTGACTGCTGCCCTCTACCCCTACACTGCCAACTTGCTCGTCCGCGACGTCACGGATGGTGTCACGTGATATTTAAGGGAATTCACGGCAACGGTATAGCATAGCTGACCATTCCACTTAGGTAGAGTTCGCTAACCTCCTCTGAGTTTGGCGAAAGTAGATACCACCGTCGATCGCATATTACTGGATCTCGGGTATATATGGAACATAGAACCGCGACACACAGGCGTCGCGGGAAGCGAGAAAAGAGAGTAGGGAGAACGTTTCGTCCCGGGTCCGCTAGAGGACTCATCAGTAAGGCAAACCTAGCGGACCCTGCCTTAGACGCGGGGATGTAATTGAATCCAACGGAAATCGTATATATACTAATCGGGGACGCTCAGAGGACTTGCGAGAAAGGTATCCATCTATCGGCAGGGACTGGAGGTAGCGATCCCCACAGTACTCCCCCGTCAGTGGTCAACGACACACAAACTCGATGCTAATACCTCCTCGCTTGTCCAGGAGTATGGAGTCGTAAGCGTCCCGATGATTCCTGGCGTCTTGATCAATAAGGCAGCTATACTTAAAATCCGACCCGAAAAATCCGCGATTGGCGGGGTCGCCAATTGAGGTGGTAGGGGGGGGCTCCGGTAGCACACACACAGCTACCGGTGGTGGTGGGGGCTCCGGTAACGCACACACACTTCCACCACGGTGGTAGGGGGCTCGACGAGCACACACAGCTACCACGGTGGTGGTGGGGGCTCCGGTAACGCACACACACTTCCACCACATAATGGTAGGGGGGCTCGAAAAAATAGCACATACAAACCACTACCACACTCATTTATCAAGAGTATCACACATCTGACAGCAGGTTGCGTGTTCAAATCATCGTCGGGGTCACCATTTTGGCGAAAGTAGATACCACCGTCGATCGCATAGAACTGGATCTCGGGTATATGGGATATAGATCCGCGACACACAGGTGTCGCGGGAAGCGAGAAAAGAGAGTAGGGAGAACGTTTCGTCCCGGGTCCGCTAGAGGACTCATCAGTAAGGCAAACCTAGCGGACCCTGCCTTAGACGCGGGGATGTAATTGAATCCAACGGAAATCGTATATATACTAATCGGGGACGCTCAGAGGACTTGCGAGAAAGGTATCCATCTATCGGCAGGGACTGGAGGTAGCGATCCCCACATGAGGTCGTATCACAGTATTTTCTGCAGAGTCGGTAATTCAGATCCTGAGATAGGACATCACGGTCAACTTCAATTCTAACATTTTGATACTTCATAAGAAAAGCGACAAGAATCATCTATTCCCTGTATTTGCCATAATAAATAAGTTGTTTTAGCATAATATAGACAGAGGAGAGCTTCCTGAACATTTTGAACATACATCTGCTCTAAGGATATTTATTTAACCCTAAAATTGCTACAATTTATCCAATCATCTACATATGTAATACATAAATTCTACATATTCTGACAGACCAGGTTATTAAGTTACTTAAATTTTTTCTCGAGGGTAGAAAAGGAGTAAAGACATTTCTTTACCCTTGAAAGACCCCAAATTATCATATTTTAGTCAAACTGATAATAAAGAAGAAAATAGTGGTGTAGTCTAATTATCAACCACTGTCCCAGTTCGGAGTATGCCAGAGAATTGGAAGTCTACTGTATACTGCTTTTACAGAATAAACGACTGGGTGGAATGGAATAAAATTTCATTATAATTTATTAAAATTTATCTTGCTGTACAAAATTAACTATTATGTCAATGTGTAAATAGCTAATATTCTTTTGTACTATGTGAAACAGATGATATTCTAAATCATGATTTACATTTATAAATCTAAATGTACTTTTCTTACATGCTGCATAATTATACTTATCAAAGTTTAATAACAAAATATAAAGTGATACAATTTAATAATAGTGATGACTTGTAGTAGCATAAACCATAAATAAGTCACATTTTGCACCTTTAACGTAGAAAACTTATTATATTATGCATGCTCCGGAACTTCTTTCTGCCCTTGACTTTGGATTTTCATTTCTATAACATCTGCTGTCGCATCTCTAACTTTACTTTTATCAAGACCCAATTGTTGTATTTTTTCCATTTGCTCTGTAACATAAGCAACTCTTCTATCAAAATAATCTTTCGCGTCAGCAACACTCTTCTGAGCAAAATATCCAGTTCCGATGTCAACTAATACACTATTTGTATCTGCTAATTTCCCAGTAACGTACATTGATCCAGTCAATGGTACAAGAATTTCATTGCCTGCAAAAAATTATTTAAATAAATTAGATTAAGTAAACTTCACGTGCCTTAACCTTAATCAATGGTTATGCCGGAATTAAAAAAAACTATTATACTATAAGATAAGTATATTAAAGCTAACAAAGTCTTACCATTCATGGCAGGATTAATTTTATCAAGGCACGATCCCGACTCTTGAAATTTACTTTGAGCAATTTTTAACGTTTGCAGTGAGTCTTGAAAGACTCCGAGCTCTTGATCCAGACGCTGTTTCAAAATTGTAAGTTGTTGGAGATTCAAAGTTGTAAGATCAATTTGTTGTAAATGTGGTGATTCTGACATCGAAATTTCCGACATTTTCTAATACTTTTTATAAACGCTAAATTATTTTATTTCAAAGAATCTTTGAACACACACTTCGATACTACAACCTGTACAACCAAAAACGGTCAACACTCAGCACACTGACAACCACAGAGTATTTGACAAGAGAAGAGACGCAACACGCAACTGCGGTGTCTTCATGAGAACAAATTTTCTATGCGCATACGTGCAGAAGTGCTTGTATGCATATGTATAGATACCCATTTTAGAAATAAATGCATATGGAGACTGTGGCGTTAAAACATACATAATTTTAATATAATGGACAGACAAACATGTAAGACTTGATTCTTTGGGACAATAAGAGACAAAAATTAAGAATAAAGAAATTTCGACATTAACTTTATTTTCAAATGATTAACGATTAAAAATCTTTCATCCACAAATAGTAAGGCATATTGTACATTTATGTATATGTGCATCAAATAAAAAGAGTGAGGACTGTATTGGTTGATTATATGTATGGACCACGAAAATGAATTCGAAAATGTAATTTTTATATATATTCTTATATATCTTGATATTACATTGTCATAAAGAACATCTCTCAAATTTTATTCCAATGCCTGTTATACACAAAGAAAGAGAAAGTAACATATTTAACAAACGAGTAATTTTTATCGAAACATATTTTTAAGCTATGTTTTGTATGTGTTTGTGTGTGTATAAAATATTGTATTAACTTTATATCTAATTTAGAAACGTAGAAATTGTGGTTTAGTTAGCCATCAGCCATTATAAAATATAGTGGAAACTTGTTATTTAATAACTCAACAAACATAGCATTTGTTGAGTAATATGTTTTTCACATTTGCTTGTATCAGTGATGGAAGAGTCTCAGATTAGTGTGGGCTAATGCAATCATGTGTTCTTCACAAGCTTTTATTACAGCTTCATCGTTTGTAGAACCAGAAGGACTCGCAATATATTTTACACCACTCTGGAATTAACAAATATTAGACTGCGCCGTTTAGAATAAATAAATAATGCAACAAACAATTATATACCAATCTTGCTCGATCCACATTGTCTCTGAATGGGAAAAAGGCATCGCTACTTAAAGCAACGTTATCTGCTTTCTTAATCCATTCTAATCTATCACTTTCAGAAAGTTTCTCTGGTATTTGATCATACATAGCTGCCCAAACTGATTCATCCATGTCTTTCCCAATAGACCCATTTACATAATTATCGATAGCATTTGAAATTTCTGCTCGTTTTACACCCTTTTTAAACTTCATGTTAGTAACCTTAGGATGTTGACGTAACCACCTAAAACATAAACAATTATTAAATACGTAATTAAATTCAATAAAACACTCGGACATTAAAAGTAATTGAGTATGTTTTAAAAAATATACCAATTATCAGCTTTATCACCAGCAAGCCTTGTACAATGAATTCTTGATTGTTGTCCTGCACCAATTCCAATTACTTGCCCGTCTTTAGCATAGCATACTGAATTACTTTGTGTATATTTTATAGCAATAGTAGCCACAATTAAATCCCTTATAGCAGAATCAGGTATAGCTGGGAAATTTTTAGTTACTATATTGGCAAAAGTTTCTTCATTAATAACAATATCATTACGCTTTTGTTCCATAGTTAATCCAAACAGAACTTTCTGTTCCATTGAAGATGGCACATAAGTGGGATCAATCTGTAGAATGCAATAAGCACCATTTTTTTTCTTTTTTAAAATTTTTAATGCACTCTCTGAATAACCTGGTGCAATAATTCCATCAGATACCTCTCTAAAATTTAAAGATAGTGTAAGTTCTTTGTTGAAGAAATAATATCATAGTCTATGTTACCTAGATATAATCTTAGCTGTAACTTCATCACAAGGATCTGATAATGCTACAAAATCTCCAAAACTAGACATCCTATCTGCACCTCTTGCACGAGCATAAGCAGTTGCTAAAGGTGTTAATTGATTTACTAAATCATCCACTTGACATAATTTTGCTTGCACAGTATCTAATGGTACACCAACTGCTGCACCAGCAGGACTAACATGTTTAAAAGATGTTGCAGCTGGTAAATTCAGAGCTGTTTTTAATTCCTTTACCAACTGATAACCATTTAATCCATCACAGAGATTAATAAAACCTGGAGAACCATTTACTACAGTTAGAGGTAATTTGTCCAAAGTAGTATAAATTTGTGCTGGTCGCTGGTGTGGATTCATTCCATATCGTAATGTTAGCTGAGAGATACCACTACTGTATTGTTTACGGAAATAATCTGAGATAGCATTGTCATATTCTGCTGTATGGGTAAATGCTTTGAGAGCTAACACTTCCCTGAAAATGATAAATATAATAAAATTATGTTGAAGAATACAAAAGCTTTTACCCCATTACTAAGATTTCTATATACCTAGTTTTCAAAGAAGTATCTTTATCAGCTGATGTTTCCATTTCTATTCTTACTTTGTCATAATCATTAGGGTCACATACGACAGTCACTCTATTATGATTCTTAGCTGCAGCTCTTAATAAAGTTACTCCACCAATATCAATATTTTCTACTGCATTTTCAATTGTAACATCAGGTTTTGAGACAGTATTTACAAAAGGATACAGATTACATACTACAAGTTTAATAAGCTCATAATTTTGGTTTTGAAGATCTTTTTGATCAGACTCTGTGAGCCTAGCTAATATGCCTACAATTCAATATTTTATATAATAGTCACAGCATGAATGAAATGTTTTATTAACTAGATAATATAATTTACTTATTGATATAAATTTTAATCATAATTTACCTGCATGTATAGCAGGATGAAGAGTTTTTACTCTGCCATCGAGCATCTCAGGTGCTCCAGTAATGGCAGAAACATCTTTTACAGGAATGCTAGCATCTCTTAAAAATTTTGCAGTACCACCTGATGCAACTAAGGTTAAACCCAATTCATGCAGTTTTTTTGGCAAACGGTAAAAGGTTTGTTTTATCTGATACACTTAAAAGTACTGCAAATGTAATGGTGATAAATCAATTATACAAAAATATTACCAAGAATATTTATTATTTTCGTTTTAAAAGTATGCCCGTTAATATACTTATAATGATAGTGATACATTTAAGAAATATTGTTAGATATAATTTGTACTGCACGATATTAAATGTATGTATATCTAGAAAATATTGAAAAATTTATCACGTGTTCCAAGAGGCTATTGTTACAAATTTAAATCTTTATTTTCTATAACATTACGAAGTGATTAATTATAACTCACCTAAATTTCCTGCAGACATTGTGTAAATTAAATAAAAATACTAAGATCTGAAAATTAAAGTAAATTTCAATAGTAGTACGTATATAAAGCTGCACCGATCGTCACGTTCTCGATCCTAAATCTCTACAAAAGAGATCCAAGCTCCAACAAGTGTCCAGCATGTATATGTACTCAGTAATAATCTACATTCTACACTCTCGCAATTAGTTCGCATACTACTACACGTAACTATCAACACGTGCTTTTTTTACAGACCCTATGAGATTCAAAATAACATATTGTAACTTGCGGGGGTCTTAAAGTTCAAATGTTATCATTTCAAAAGTAGATAAAACGTTTTGCAATAGGTTGTAAACAAAACGTTATAAACATCATTTTGTGGAAAATTAAACTTATAGAGTATTATTACTACACCTTCGTCGTTAATAATTTTTATGTATATTAAGGATATAGAAATGGGATATAGGAATATTTGTTCATAAATTATAAATACACTTCTTATTCTGAAACTTTTTTCACAAAATGTTTATTATGCATATTATTTAAATGTTCCTTTTTCAATGCAATAAATTAGTCACTGTTAATTATAACATTCTCTGTTATTGCTGATAAAATAATTCTGTCACTTTTTAAATTAATACATACTTTTAATTAAAATGACTTAAATGCATTAGTATAAATTAAGGCACTTTACTCTAATTTTTACCACTAACATTGTATTCATCAGTGTAATCTTAAAAAGAAACTACCTGAAAATATTATACCAGTATGTGGTAATAAATACAGAATAATATCTATAGGCCTAGTTTTGTTAAAAGAATATACTGTAGGCTACAGAACAAAATGTATCGTGTCAAAATACTTCAGAATAACGATACGTTGTAATGTGTTTTGTATTTATAACCTGTTATAAAATTTATACAGTTCTCTATTCATGGAGAACAATTTATTTAATGGAAAAACAATGTAAGAGGATTATTAGAATAATCACTACCTAAATATTTCAAGAATAAAATCGTCATTGATCCATATCCTATAACTGTCTAGGACAAACATTTTTATAAATAACAATTTTTATATTCGTATCTAGCGATTAGAAAATATAACATTTCAAAACAATATGTAAAATTAAAAAATATGGCCAATGCATACATACAAATTTAAACAAATGTATTGGATTATAATAATTAAAAGTATTGCATTAAAAACAGCTGCATTTTAGTGTGATTGTAGTTTTTATACAAGACGTTCGGTAATAAGTGCGAACAAATTTAAAGATTAATTTTGTATAACAATATAAGATGTAACAGTGAAATGTTTTCAAGTTATTAACAATTTCATTTATTATTATTATTAAGAATCATCTCTTAACTTTTCTTCTATCTTTTGTTGAACGTCATGTATATCTTATAATTTATTTATTTATAATAAATGAATATATGTTTTGTAACCAAATTTCTATACCCACGTCAAAGGCCAAAATAGAGTAAACAATAATACTAACAATAATACATTTAAACATACATACACGTATGTAGTCATTTTTTTAGATTGATTCCCCTAATAAATTCTTTCTAATTTCGCTTCTTGTTAAAAAGGATAAAAAATATATACAATTTCCTTACTAAATCAATAATACGTGCATAATATATGTATTATATCAGGGCTTGGCACCAGTATGACTGTAAGATAATTATACTCATTGAGTGTTTAAAATTTTATGGTATATGTACTATACTACCAATTTCGTTCTGTATACTTGATCAAATTTTTGTATTTAAAAGATCTCGTAAAAAATAAATTCACACAGACTAAATTGGTCAAAGCTAATAAATCATTCAAAACAGTGATTTTAATGCAGCACTTTCTAGAAAAAATCAAATATTTTCTACCCGATTCCATCATTTCACATCATTATAAATATCATAAAAAATTAGTAAAACCTGTGCCCTTAAATAGGTTCCAAATATTTTAGCAGTTCTATTGATTTAAACACAAATGATATTAGCGTTTTAATTCCGAGTAGTACCATAAACTACATGAAGAAATCCATTTCATCAATATTCTCATTAGTAAATGAATATTATACTTCAGTTGTATATTGCTATGTAACGCGATTAGTTCTTTCTTATACTCTTGCAAAGAAAGGTAATCTTCCATTAAAGAATAAAACATTTTGCAATACTGCTTTGTTGTAAAGAAACAGCTTTTTCCTAAATTCTGATTTCTACAGCATCAGACTCGGAAAAATCATAAAATCAACTCGTTAAAATCAAATCATTGTCAAGAATTAAAATTCAATTGATTGTAATTAAAGATTATAACTTTGTCAAATTATGTAAAACTCGTTAAAATCAAATCATTGTCAAGAATTAAAATTCAATTGATTGTAATTAAAGATTATAACTTTGTCAAATTATGTAAAATAGATCAATTTTTAACTACTTTTTGTATATCTTGCCACCTGATCTCCCGTTCTTTTTATTTAAAAAATTGTAGTAATGGCAACTTCATTCCTACCACTTGCACAGCTGCTATCTGTCAACTACTTTTTTGGCGAATTCATTAAATCTATATGTTCCTTTTCTTCTTCCGTGAGAAATATTTTGGTAATTACTATATCACCTGTACTATATGTTTGGCAAGCCACACTATTTTTCACATTATGATCCGTTTGCGGACTCTTAGTTTTGTCCCGACATGAACATGTACATTTCGATGGGGGCACGTCTGCATTGCTTGAAGAAAACTGATCCGTCACGGAACCAGTCACTGCTGAAAGAATAGCTTCCAGTTTTTCAATTTTTTCAAATCTGTCCATTCGTTCATCTGAAAGTATTTCGTCCATCATCTGCATTGATTCTGTAAGGCTGGGAGTATCAGTATTTCTTGGTGACAATATACCACCTATGCAAATGAGTAAATTTGAATGTTTTGTATCTATATAAATGTAAATTAAAGAATTGCACTGTCCAATACATATATTGTTTGCTATAAATAAAAAATGATTGCCATATGTTTTTGTGTGCTGAATTAAAAACATTCTTAAATACTCGTGATGTCATGAAAATATACATATACTATTTAACTTAAAAGAGTTGATAGCATCATGTTCTTCAAGATTTATATACTTCTTATTATAAAGTTTGTCCAAATCTTAGAGTAACTTTAGTTAGAAAGAAGTTAAAATTTTTGAGACAGTGTTATTAATTATAAACAGAATATACCAGAATGAGAATTTTCGGAAGTATAACTCTCCATACTATGATATTCGTCATCAACTTTATCTTCATCATCGTCATCACTGCTATCTCCTTTATCTTGGCCCATATTTTCAAGTTTCTCTAATTTTCTGGCAACTTTGTAACTGCCTCTCAACTTCTCTTTTTCATCCTCAGTAAGATCCAAATAACGTAAAAGGCGTATCTCACGATTACTTAAGACAATATTTTTAGTAGTTGTTTCTTCCATTCTCTTTTTCAAATCTGCGACTTCAGTTTCCACTTTTCGTTGCTTTTTGCGTGCCTTTACGTCTGCCGGTTTAATGTATATTTGTATTTGCTCTTCGCATAATTCAGCAAAAAGAGGTTGTACTTCTGCTTTTATTAGTCTGGTAATAAAGAATTGTTATCAACAACGCATAGTCTCATTACACACTAAAGAAACTCAATTATAAATATAAACAAATTATAATAATAAAATAGTAACAAATAGAAAAAAGTTTTAAAATATTGAGCAAATAAATCATACTTAGCTATGGAAACATATATCTGAGGAACTAGGTTCAAAACATCGCTGCTAGCATAAATAAGCATATCTCGTGTTAATGGACGTCGACACCAATACTTTTGATTATTACGGTAAGTATTCTTCAATTGTTCCTTTAATGGATTAGATGGAGCACCATAAAGATCACATAATGTGTTTAAGTTAACATTTTTAACCTTATATACAGGTTTACCAGTTTCTTGAAATTGAAGTACAGCATGAGCTGCCTATAAACAAGTTCATAATTCGAATTTATAGTAATTTATGCTTCTATTACTTTACAATAGTAATATTTGAATAATATTTAGTAAGAAAAAATACCTGTGTATCAAAAACATTGTTTAACATAATTTTGAATTGTCTATACAAATTGACACTGTCATTTCTACAGTCATGAATTACCTGAAATGCAATGTATACTGTTCATAACATGTACGTTTAGATGAATGGACATTCAGAGCAAGAAAATATTATTATCCCTTACTTTAATAACATTTGGATGTTCTAGAAGTTTTTGGAGTCCCCCAGCTTGAACAATACTAGGACATGTAATTAAATCAAATACATATGCTTGTCCAGACATAGTACCAATTTGTATAAGAGTTAATTGTCCTTTAACTCCCAAGTTAATGCCTTCACAATCCATTGATACAACAATTTTACCATCTGATGGTAGTTTACGAGGATTTATTATATCATCAACAATTTGGAGACTTTCCCTTGGATTTACAATTACTCTAGTCTGTTGCAGTACCTTTAATTTCCAAGCATCTCCCATTTGTGCAACCTGCAAACTACGATCTTTTTCTGTATTGTCTGCCAAAGTCTTCATTACAAGTGTATTTATTCTTTGCTTTAAAGTTTGCTGCTGCAAACTCACTGGAGGAGAATTATTATTGCTTTCATTTATTTGAGAATAAGAATTCTGTACAGAGTTAACTTGGCTCACTGGATTAGCAATAATAGATTCTGAATCAATTGGTGGCTGTAATGTTTGAGTATTATTGGACTGTACAACTTGATGCATATTTACTTGACTTGAAGCATTATTTTGATTTCGCACAAAATTAACTTGTTTTGTTTTTGCTTTTCCTTCTATTATGGAAGATTTTGGTCTCCCAATTAATGTCACCAAATTGCTTTGAACATGAAATGCATCTGGGAACATTTTTACAAATGTACATAAATCTTGAGGTGTTTTAAATATAGAAGTCCAATTTTCATAAGAAAATTTATCATCAACTATATTAAACATTTGATCTACAAGAATTGGACCTTTTTGTTCAATACATTCGCATAGAAAATCCAGTAATTTTGCAGTAACATCTGGATCAATGGGTATATCGGGTTCCATTTTCATTGCAGGTTCTGCTTTCATGCCTTCATACTGCTTCAACATTACATTATCTTCAGTAACTACAAAAGCATCTGGATATTTCAAAAGAAAATCTCTAAATTTTTTATAATGTTGTCCAGAAATATGTCTAACTTCTGGAGAAGCCTGAGATCGATGTCCCAAAAGGCTACTAATTGGTACCTCTGTACCAACACCATATTGCATTAATTTATTTGTAAAATATTCTACAGCCTCTCGTGCATAATCACGTTTACTGCCCAATTTACATCCATTTTCTTCTTCAGCAATTTGTTGAAAAGTATTTACAGATACGTAATCGTCATTAATAACAAAAAGTATTGGATATTGAGATAAAAATTTTTTAAGGCCACTTTGAGATCCACCAGCTATTTGACGCATTTCTTTTGTGAATCCCTTAGCTCCAAATTGGCAGCTTAAATCATGCAGTGTACGTGGTCCACCCTTATCCACAAGAAGTTCAAAGAAAAATAAGAGGGTCATATTTCTTACAGTCTCATATTCTAAACTATCCATCTTTCTATTTTGTCTTCTGCTTTCAGTACATGTACATATGTATATTTTTATTTACAATCCCTGAATGATAGTGTCATGATATATCCTAAATAAAATGATCAAGAAAATTAATATTGTACTTTAAGTCAAATAAATAATAAATGCATATATTCATGTAGATTAATTATTTTACAATTACAATCAATTTTAATTTTAATACCAATTCAGTTATTAATATTTTGTACTTACTTACCATTATACTAACGATCAGATATTAAAAGTGAAAGCATAAAAATAAATTATTGCCATCTTTTAATATACATATTCATAAGCACTGCATTGGTGATATTTTTGTTGAAAGAAATACTTGCTTCGAGTTTGATTAAATTCCAATGAGTAAACAATTGCACAGCCACCATAACAGAGGAAAAGCTAGATCTAAAAGAGATTAAAAGTACAGTATTAATTCCTCGATTGTTAATCCGTAATATTTTTCTATCATCAATAAAAAAAATAAAAACCTTATAAGGTCTATACTTCTTTTAAATAGAACTCCCTTTTTACTAATATTGTACACGTCGTAGAAAACAAGAGCATTATAAGATCTTTCTTCTCCTCCTTTGTAGAGTACTTAAATTAATGAAAATTAAAAATAATGACATAACCTAAAAAGAAATGAAACATTAGTATTAGTACATGTACTTATTACCTATTACTAAATTTTAGTACATATCAATAAGTTTAGCTTTAAACAATAAAACATTTCTGTACGTCACAAAATTTTAACAATTAAAGGAGGTATTGAATGGAACAACTAGTGGAAACAAGTGGGAAAAATATTGCCCATGTATGTATATATGCATTGTAACTACATAAATATGTATAAATTTGTACTTTCATGTTACAAATTTATAAATTAAAAGTGTTACTTAACTATTTGCCATAATTTTATAATATATATCATATATGGGACACATGTATGCAAATTGATTCACTATGTTACAGATACTGTTGGGTAACAAAAAAATTACCCATGACAAATCAAATTCCGCTGAATAGTGTATATCAGATAAAGATTGAAAGATTAACGATCATATTCAAATGTTAAGATATCGCAGGTCAAACAACTCTGTGACATAGATTTAAAATACCACGCCAACAACGCTAATGGACTCAATGTTATTCTTATAGTGTACGTTAGTGTTTCTTCATGTGTATTTTTGAAACAAGCAATCATATTTAGTCATGACGCTTTATTAAATGTTTTTTTTACATACCTTGCCTAATAATATGCAGTAAAATTTCAGTCATCCGCCAATGTGGTGCACTGTGCAACATATCATTCTATACACATACTGATACACGCATATCTAATTAATTCTCACCTGGTAAAACAGACACCAGAGGGTGTACTAAAAGCAGAGAATTGTTTTCTCAAAAAGATAACGTTTATACATATCGTTGGATTCCGAGCAGAGGAATCTTTTAGCAGTGTATTGTCGGAATTTAGTTGTTGCGACCATACTATACCCTCATTAATGTTGTAAGGATTTAATCATTTAATAGGAACGACAGTTTCTGATCTCGGATTGAGTCTAACCGTAGAAGTAGATTTTTGTGGCGTATTGCGAATTTGGAATGGTATAGATTTTAACGAGATAGTAGAGGTAGAGTAATCGATTTTGGCTTTCTGAGAATGGAAGAAATCATCTCCTAGCAATCCATCAAATGGTATATTAGTGAGGTTATCTAAAGGTTGAAATTTAACGGTTATAGGTTGAGAGTGAATCTCGAGTTCGATTTCAGTTCCGCCCTTTGTTGCGATTGGTGCTATTGGTGATAGCACCTTTGTGCTATTGGTGCTATTGGTGATACTCCATTTAATATTACAGGGGTTTCGTTACTAATCGAATCGAACCGAATACAATCGAAATGCATATGTGTAGTTCCCACCTACGGCCAATCTCATTCCTCCCTTGCCCAAAGTTAGGGTACATGCTTCGTCCATATATTTTTAGGTCCATGATGGTTTCAAACTTAGATCATGCATAACTATATAATGTATAATACACTATACTAATATACTATTTATATACGGTAATTGGACCTACTCTTGCACACTTTTCTTATTCTTTAAACTAGCATGAACGTGTCCACTATCTTTTTGCGTATCCAATCCGAAGTGGATCTTGTCTCAGCAGTGAATTGTCAGCCAATCAGAGCAAAAAAAATTTCTATATTGATTTTCGTTAACGTTCAAGCTGCGGCCTGGAGATGTGCAGGAGTAGGACTCATTACTGTAATAGTACATTATACATATATGGTCTGCATGCACATGACAAAGACAGTGTATTTTTGAAGACTACTCTAATTCCAAGCCCTGGTCTAAGGTTCCAGATCATTTTAAATTTTTCTTTCTCCATTTCCCTTCTTTGCTTCAACTGCGAGGGCAGCACTGTTCAACTGTGAATCGTCAGCCACTCAGAGCAAAGCAGTTTTGTAGGTATGTGTATTTGTATACATATTTATATCGTACTATATATATATATATACATTGCCTTGTAGAGATCAATGATCACACAATAATACATACCGTATATATATAAATATATAAATATATATAGATATATATTATACTTTCTGTGTAGCCATGTGTGTGTAGACTTGCAGCTGTGAAGCATATCAAATATATGTATGTAATATGTATGTATCGTATATTGAAAGAGCGCGAAACTAGAGTAAGAAAGTAGCAAGAAAATTGTTAACAGATTCGAATCATCTTGTAGTAGTTTGGTAACATATTTTATCTGTTTATTTTTTATCTCGGATTATACCTTTTTTATCCATATGAACAAATATGATGTGATAACGAGTTTGCAATTAAAAGTTTACAAAAACAAACAATCGTGAAAGTGTTTTTGCGTTTATAATATTACAAGGTTTACTTTGTGGTACTTTTAGAGGTTAGTTTATACATTTACTACGATTATCATGTTTTTATTCAATTCTATTCATAATATTCCATTACATCTATCAATTGTAGAATGTTCAATTTTTTGCATATATTAATGCGTCTCACTTTCTTTTATATATTTATTTACTTACATAGGTAGTCGAGATTCAGGGAAAACAAATATGACATTTATAAAATATACATTAATATGAATACTTTTGCTTTATATTGTTTATATATACTTCTATGACCATTTAAATACTATTTATGTACATAGTATTTATGTGTCCGAAATTTCGGGTACCCGTCCATGGCCACTATTTATTGAATTTTTCTATGTTCATAAGGTATACAATTGAGAGAATTAATATATACTGATGGATCCTACATCAGAGAATGTACTGTATACTCCACGTAGAGTTCAAAAATGCTTATTTGGAACTGGCAGAAGTACATCTAGAAAAAGTATAAAAAAGATCCCTACAGAAGATAACAAAACAAATGATTATTTATCTGGAGAAGAATCTGATTTAGGTGAACTCGAGAGATGCTACCATAGTCCCAATAAATATACTTTACAACGGAAAGACTTATTGGACACTCGTAAATCCATATCAATTTTACAAATAAAAGCTTCTGGCATAAGAACCCCAACGAAGTTAGATATGAATGCAGCAACAGATGAGCTAATGGTAAAAACACCCGAGAGACATTTTGGCAAGGAACTGCAGAATAACATTGTAGATACTCCACATAATCATGATACTCCAGAACAGAAGCTGATAACACCATTAACTTTAGAACATAAAATGGTCCCTTTGCCAAAGTTACATAAACGTAAATCTTTTGGATCTGCTAATGCAACAAAAAATTTACCTCTAAGAAAAGAAAATTCATTAAAAAGGCATGCATCGGAAGAATTCCAAAGTGCTATAAAACTAACAAAGACAGAGGAAAATAGTACAGTACCAAAAGCTAGAACAGCTTTATTTCAGGATAATAGCTATACAAAAAAAATAAAAAACTTGGTATTAAGCACACACAGTTTTTATAATAAATCTAATATAGAGCCAAAAAAGAATGATCAAATTTTTAATGTATCACCATCACTACTACGATCACAGCAACGCAAAAGTTTCTCAGGGCATTTACACCATAATAAAAAATTACAGAAAAGGCACACAATAGGCAGAATTAATAGTGGAGTATCTCATGGAATTAGAAAACCAAAAGCAAAACCTAGTTTAAATACTGCAAAAGACAGCATAACAAAATCTGTGCAAAACGATATAAATGTACAAAATGAAGTTTCTGAAATAACCACAATACAACATACTAGGGAACCTAATACGATGTTAATTGAAAGATCTCCAACACCAGAAATTGATCTTAGTAAGCGATTCTTCAAAATTAAAAGATCTTCAAAGCAAAATAAGTCAGCTATGATAACAATAAATAATAATTTAAAATTAAAGGTTGCATCAAATGGCAAATTATCACTAAATCAAGAGAATTTACAATCTGTTCATCATGCACAGAAACGACCGAAGTTAATGGACATTTCATTTGATACTACTGATTTAACAGTAGATAATCCTGAATTAGAAGGTACTATAGAGAAAAATAAAGTTGCAAATATACTGCAAACTTTGGAAGATGATTGGGCAAATGATGACTATGATACAATGGATATACTAACTAGGAAACAGTTTGGACACATTTCTCCATTAAAGCCAGTAGCAATTCTGAACGATGTTACTATGTCTCCAGCTAGTGAACTTAGTAACATGACATCAACCATGAATATTACGGATATTAGTACACCATTAACATGTCAAAATATTCCTTTAAATAATAATGAAAATAATATTGGAGAAAGGGAACCACGATACTATCCATTATTTAATAAAGGTTACTCATCTAATAAAATATTCGAGTAAGTGCTATAAATCTTTCATACTAAAATATTTAAATACTTTATTTAAATACTTTATTAAAATATAAAATATTTAAATACTTTATTTAAATATTTTTAAATACTTATCTTTACTAAATTAATGTTATTATCTTTTTAGAGACATTAGTAAAAAATTAGTAGACAATACGAAAGATACAATAAATTGGCAGTTATCAATAAAACAGAATGGTAATGATAAACAATATCAATTAGATGCTGGACAAAAAAATTTTGGTGCAACACAGTGTACAGAATGTGGTGTTGTATATCAAATTGGTGATCCTGAAGATGAAAATGCTCATTTAAATTATCACAATAGTAAAAAAAGTTTAAAATTTCCGGTATAAATTGTGTGCATACATCTATATATATATATAATGTTATGTTATAATATAAATATATAATATGTTTATAAATGTTTCATTAATTTCAGGGTTGGAAAACAGAACGTGTAATTATGGAAGATCCTTTCACAATGAGCAGAATTATCTTAGTGGAGCCGAGTGATACAAAACAATATTGGAACAAGATAGCCGATGTATTAGCATATGTTGACAGAGATTTAGGATTAGTTGATACAAAATTATCAGATTACGAGCATAAAAAAGTTACTATTCATTTCATTTTCTCTGTCTTGTTCTTGTGATTGTGTTCTATATTATTTTAATTTTTAGGTTTACTTATACATAAGAGACAAAACTGTCTTGGGTGTTTTAGTTGCAGAACATATAAATATCGCGCATCGTATGATTCCTGACTTACTGGAATTAAATTGTTGTACAGCAGAAAGTACACCTGCAAAATGTGGTATAAATGTTGTATGGACTGATATGAAACATCGTAGACAAGGAATTGCTTCTAAGATGGTTGACGTATTAAGGTATAAAATATATACTTTTATTTATAAAACATGTATTAACGTTTGATTATTGTTGTTTTAAATATTTTAGATCTCAATTTTATTATGGTTATATTATGTCATTGGATGATATTGCATTTTCAACTCCAACATTAAGTGGAAAAATATTTGCTGAAAAATATACGAAAATTCGAAACTTCAAAGTTTATAATTAAAATTTGGTATGGACTTTTATATAATTTTTAATAAAATAATATAATACTTAAAACGTCATGAAACATTGATTTCTTAATCAATTCTTAACTTTGTTTTTATTTAGATTTATTTAATTGTTTCATTACATAACCTTTTGTTAAAAGACAACTTATTACTTTCTTTAACATACCCAAAATTATTTATTCATAGTACAATCCTTTTTTGTTTTCACTAAATATTTTTGTCTTTCGCATTAACTTCTGTTTTACATAAAGAGTGATTGTGAACCTACTAACATTGTTATTTGTATGAATGTACTGCTGAATAAAAACATTTAGAAAAATTACGTTAATACTTAGCATTATAATACAGACTTGTATTTACATAATTATTTCAAAGTATATCACATAAAATTAGATTATTAATGTTATTAAACTGATTACTTTGTAATGAAAGAAAAGTCTCAATTATTTGATATACTTTCACGACTGACTATTTTTAATAACATTATTTGTATCATTTGTACATATATAATAAATTCTCTCAAATTGTCTCTCAGCTTGTAAATAAAAATGGACAATTTGGGAAAAGGAAATACGATTGTTCGAGCCTTGCGGCTCGTTTTTGTAGTTGCCGATTGTTATAATTATAAAAACGAGCTGTAAACCTCGAATAATCGATTTTCCTCTTCCAAAATTGTTCATTTTTGTTTACAAGGTGAGGGACAATTTGAGAGAAATTATTGTAGTATGTATTATTTTAAGTTCATTACAAATTTGTGTAAAAATTGTATGAATTATAATTGAAAAAAATAAACGAATGATTGAAGTTAAAAGAAACAACAAGTTTTACAGAATTATCTTTTATAATTCATATTCGTGTTAAAAAAATGTTTATAATATTGTATAAAAATATAAAATTAAATATTTTCTGCAATTATTTTCAAAAATTTTAGGAACATTTAATGGTTATACATTAAATCAATACAAGTAGAATTTAGAGTAACTACCATCTTCTGTTATTTCTTCTATATGAGTGATCGCCTCTACTGTCTAATCGTTCATACTGTTTTTCGTTTGCCCGTTTTTCCTTCCATGCATCATATCTATCAGCCATACTATACAACTCTTCAACAACTTCCTTTAAAATAAAACATACAAATTACAACAAACGTGTAAAGCACAAGTTTGGTATTCATCATTCATGATGAACTTACTTGATTAGCTTCTTCTAAAAGATTAATTAGTTCTCTGGCAAGAGCCCAATCCCGTCTTGTCATGAACGTTATACTTTCACCTGTGCGTCCAGCACGTCCAGTACGTCCAACTCGATGAACGTATTCTTCTATGTCTCGAGGAAAGTCATAATTTAATACGAATCTAAAGAACATTTTAACCTTCATGTAGCAATAGTATTACAATTATGTAACAAGTATACAAAGTTAAACGTACGAAATATCTTCGATATCAATTCCTCGACTGGCAACGTCTGTTGCAAGAAGTATTTGAACTTCTCCGGTTTTCAAATCTTCCAATGCTTGCTCTCTATCGGTTTGTTCTCTTCCGCCGTGTATACTCTGGCAGTTTACACCTTGCAGGGCTAAGTCACTAGCTACGTCATCAACTCTGGATTTTTTCCCAAAGAATACTATAACTTTATCCTTGGGTCCCATTTCACGGAAAAACTGATACATCTATTAAAATAGGAAAATATTGATATACTAACTAGAAAAATCAGACAATACATTATAATTATATGATAGTACTAACCATATTTGATTTCTCTTCTTCATCAATGATGTAAATTTTTTGTACTACGGTATGTACTGTA
Organism: Augochlorella aurata; assembly: GCA_028455555.1. NCBI lineage: Eukaryota > Metazoa > Arthropoda > Insecta > Hymenoptera > Halictidae > Augochlorella > Augochlorella aurata. The sequence continues at coordinate 3,569,224 of CM052162.1, forward strand.
GCTAAATCAAGAGATCCAACAAAAATTTGAATTGGATTTTTCATATAGGATTGTGCCAAACGTCGAACACCTTGGGGCCATGTGGCACTGAAATATGAAAGAGTAATATTGACTAATAAATAAAATAATTTAACTTCCCAAATAATATCCTTTACACACCTTGTCATAACTGTTTGCCGATCTGGTCTTATATCTAACAGAGTTTTTCTAATTTGAGGTTCAAAACCCATATCAAGCATCCGATCAGCTTCATCTAACACAAGGTATGTGACTGATGTAACATTCAAAACATTTGCTTCAACAAGATCGTTCAGTCTTCCAGGCGTTGCAATAACTATTTCTAATCCTTTTAGTACAAGGTTGACTTGTTCTTTACGATTACCACCTCCATACACACATACCCTTTAAATATATATATATATATATATAATTTTTAATATATGAAACATGAAAAATATCAAATTGTTTTATAGATATAGAAATAGTTAATTCTTTTGATACTTACGCTTTTATACCATGGTAAGTGTATTTATTCACTTCTTTTTCAATTTGTAATGCTAATTCTCTTGTAGGAGCCATAACAAGAACATTAGGACCATTCCGTTCTGACCGTGGCGTTTTTTGACCCTCTATGTGAATTAAAGCTGGCAGCAAGAATGCTAACGTCTTTCCTATATACATTGTTAATGAGATAAAGTCTTTTTTATTGTATTTGGTAAATTAAGATACAAAAGAATCGCAAAGTTGCAACCTTGATTCCTGCAATTAATTAATACCATCAATACATGCAAATGATGATTGCTTAATTATAAATAAACAACTTGAAAAACTATAGTAAAGAAGAAACAAATTTTAATTTTACTGTAACCATAATAAGAAGCAGAAGATCTTGCGAGGTTCTTAAAAATTCCATTAATTGTATAAACCTCAGTATTCATTCACATCTTTAGCCTCATTTTTGTGTAATTATCAAGGTTCTACTGTAATGTTAAAAGTTTTATAATTTACCTGTGCCTGTTTGTGCAATACCAATGAGATCTTTACCACTAAGAAGAACGGGCCATGCTTGGCATTGTATTGGACTAGGTTTGGTGAATCCTTGCTTTCTTATTTCTTCGAGTATATCTGGATAAGGCTAATGCATAACATTTTAGCATGATAATATACTCTTCTTTATTAAATATTCATTCATAAATGTTTCCACTCACTTCAAAGGCCTGTTCGAATGTTTCAATAGGATTGGGGACATGTTCTTCTGAATGTTTCTCTTTTTCATCAAACATGTAATTGACTTCAATATTATTATTTATTTTTCTAACATGTGCTACATGTTCTTTTGTCATGTTAGCAACTTCTGGATGCTCTTTATAAAAATTTTTAACAATAGGTGCAAATTTTGACCATTTTTCTTTTTGATAATCATCCTAACAAATATTATATTACAGATAAAGAAATAATCAAGTCACAAAGAATTTATGAAAACAAACTTACACATCTTTTACTAGCTTGAGTCCAGTCAAAATTATTAAAATCAATTTTTGGCCCATTATTTTGTTTTTGTTGCTCTACTATCTTTGGTATTAAATAAGAAGAATCATTTAGTAATTCCTCTATTAGTTGCTTAGCCTCTTCCTGTGCTTCTTTTGAACCAATTATGGTTACATCAGCATTATAATCTCCATTCGAATTATCAACCTATTGTGCAATATATACTAATAAATTTTAAATACTTGCTAATTGTTTGTATCTTTCAATATATATAGTATAAATAAATTCATTATAGTTTTTATTCTCCTTTTTACCTTCTACTTATTTTGTTTTTGAAAATTAGAAAATTAATTATAATTACATATAGCCCATCATGATACAGTTTAGAATCTCAAACAAATTATAATTCTTAAATTTGTTAATACTTACGCGAATTCTAGTATTTGTTTTATCTTGGAGTTCTCTAATCTTAGTTCCACTTTTCCCAATTAATTTTCCTACTTTGTTTGCATCAATCTGAATGGTGAGATTCCCAGAAATGTCAGCTGTATTATTATGCTTAAAGCTTTGGCTTTGTTCTCTCAAAGAGTAGCTGTTCCCTTGTTGTTCTTCTCTGTTTCTATACCTCGAACTTTGATTGTAGTTCTTAGAAAAATGAGAATTTCCAAAACTACGACGATTGGTACTCATTCTGGATTTATCTATTTTACAAATATAAATACTGAAACATTATAAATTCGTTTTCATATATAAACTAATATTAAAAAGATCTATTAGCCAAACGAAAGAATTAAGTTAAGTACTTACAATTAAATAGAAGAATGTGAAAGTAGTCCTGAAGCCAATGTATTTTCTTTTATAAATCTAGTTTCAATTTATAACACGTACTCAAACTGACGCTGCCAAGTTCAAGAATACAACTACGGAATGCTATGACAAAAAATCATGTACATTACTTAATTGGATCAAAGAGGGCTCTTCATTAGCTGTAGTGTAGCGGTAGGTTCGACGCGCCCTCTAGCGCAACTAGATTAAGTTAGATGTAACTAGGTTAAAATAAATAACTAGACATTAGCATAGTTAGTTTTAAGTCCTTAGGTTAAGTTAATTGCAGACTAGCCTTTAAGAGAAAGTGTCGGCGTGGGTGGACTAAAAGAAAAGAAAGACCTCATTCGTTTACCGTCCACGGACCTACGCGCAATAAAGTCAGTTCACACACTTCGTCCTGTTGTTAGTCCATTTTGCGTGTGCGCACTATACCCCGGTAGGGATAAGTCCTACAGTAGGTTCGAGTCTAGGAGTGCTCTGTGTATAGATATGAAACTGTTTTCTGTTGCATGACTACGCGACATAGTTACAATGGCGCTACTGTTCTATACGTTCCGACTGGCTTAGAATAGGTAAAGAAATAACGAGGAAGAGTGTTCCCATGGAAATGGGAACACTAACTTGGCGCTTCATTTGAAACATGTGGCACGAAATTCGGACTTGTACTTTTCGTCTCGTAGGATTCTCAACCATATTTGCCAGCGAAGATATGTTTGAAATGCATGTGTTTGTCCACGAATGTTTTCTGAAAGATGAAATACGACGTTTGGGTTTTTTTTCCTGCACTCTTTTGGTTTGCCTCTCCTATTTTAGAGTTGGTTCCTTCCCTTTTTGCGTTATCCCCTCTCTCTTTGAGGTTTGGGGATGTTTTAAGGTAATTTTAAAGCAGTTTTAGGTCCTTTCATTAATGAATTTATTAATTCGGGCTCCTCTATATTTATGACAATTTTGTTTGTTAGAGATACGATTAAGCATTGCCTTGGCTATTTTATTGTTTAACATACAGAGTGAGCTTTAAAGCATGAATGTTTCGAAAAATCGTTGCATCGAAAATATTCTATTGATAAATTTGGATGATGCTACTTCGCAGCACATTTAAGAGCTGTCTTGGAAAGTGATGTCTCTTCCGCGCCCTGCTGTAAAGCAACCAGCTTCTAATGAAAGTCCTTAGTTGCCCGAAAGAAATTTTTTGGAAATTTCTGAAAAACTACGAAGGAACAATTAAATCAATAATGAATAATTAAAGAGCCATCGCATATTAAGATGGAGCAATTTCTTTTAATATTTATGTGAATTGAAATTTGTTCTCCATGTTGGCAGTGTTGGATGGCACGAACTCCTAGTCTTAAATTTATGAAATTTATTGTTTATTGATAAAATTGTCTTTTGTGGAAGGTTGAGCAATTAATTATATGCAAAGAGTAATTCTTTGGTAGATTATACAGCACGTTTTAGGCATTATTTCAGAAATTATACATTATTAAATGTCCCCAGCCTCTCGTGAAAGTACCTAGACGTCTCAGAAAAGTTTTTTGAATATTTCTTAAAAAGTATAAGTGAGCAATTAAAATTAATTCGTGACCAATTATGGAGCCATCGCATATTAAGATGGAGCAATTTCTTTTAATATTTATGTGAATTGAAATTTGTTCTCCATGTTGGCAGTGTTGGATGGCACGAACTCCTAGTCTTAAATTTATGAAATTTATTGTTTATTGATAAAATTGTCTTTTGTGGAAGGTTGAGCAATTAATTATATGCAAAGAGTAATTCTTTGGTAGATTATACAGCACGTTTTAGGCATTATTTCAGAAATTATACATTATTAAATGTCCCCAGCCTCTCGTGAAAGTACCTAGACGTCTCAGAAAAGTTTTTTGAATATTTCTTAAAAAGTATAAGTGAGCAATTAAAATTAATTCGTGACCAATTATGAGTACTTAAAGAGTAATTTTTTGAGCTATGTTTCATTAATATTCGTTACTATCGTAACCCATCTTTACACGGATCATTTTCTTCATTAAATCTGCAGAGGTCAATATATTGTCATAATTTTTCAGATGGAAAGAACACCGATTAAAATGTAGGTAATGGAGCATATGGAAGAACTGTAAGAATCAAACTTTTTCGATTAATACAGTATTAATAAAAGAAATTAAAGTGTAATTCCTGTCAAATTAATTACACGTTTTACACAAATATTTTGTCAATTAAATAAGTCATTAACAACAATACTATTCGATTACTTTTCCAATATTTTTTACTGCTTTAATAAATGCAGGATATTTGAAAAGTTATTAAACATTTGAAATTTGAGTTACGCGCCACGAAAATTTATAGAAACAAATTGCCTAACAGTCAACTTAAAAATTAGATCCATAAAACTCATAATTACATAATGTTTTTTTAATTTTTCCGAAACTGTACGTACATCTAGTAATTTATCTGATAGATGATGTGTTGTCTGCACGATGTACGCATTATGGAACATATGCTTCAGTTTGCACGTGAATTTGCAAGCACGGTGGCGCTAAGTCTCGGTCACTTTTAGAATGAATGTGAGGTGAGGTTGTATTTAAGCACATTGTTATAGGACTCGACAGTGTTGAAGAAAATTCCGAATCTTTGTTGAATAACATATCTGTGTAAAGAGATAGTACATAACCGTTTTACAAGTTACGGATTAAAACATGAAATACATCTTAGTAACGGGAGGTGTAATAAGCGGTGTCGGCAAAGGTGTTATTGCCAGCTCGTTTGGAACGATACTCAAACATTGCGGTATTCATGTGACGTCTATCAAGATTGATCCTTATATAAATATAGACGCTGGTACATTTTCACCGTATGAACATGGTATGTCAGTAAATTTTATTCTTTGCTTCTTTTATCTTGACAAAATCGAGTGTCGCAGACCTTTAACGCAAGTTCAGCTGTTTTCTATAGCCATGCGGTGTCAGAAGCCATTTTATAAGTTGATGCCTCCCGCGCAGTTTTACGATCACGTGTCCTTCTCCCCCATTAACCCTCACATCAATTGGACATGAATGACAATAATGCCACAATTATTTAACTTTTATGTTATATTATATTATTTTATGATATATGAAATATGAATGTGATCGAATGAATATTATTTTATATATTCATTCATTAATAAACTAATCGATTTTAAATGTCTTTATCTTATATTCCTTGAATATATTTACACAAATATTCTTTTTAGGCGAAGTATATGTTCTGGATGATGGAGGAGAAGTAGATCTAGACTTGGGAAATTATGAACGATTTTTGGATATTACATTGCATAAGGACAACAATATAACCACTGGAAAAATTTATCAGTATGTAATTTCAAAGGAAAGGCAGGGAGATTATTTAGGGAAAACTGTACAAGGTATAGACAAAAAATTGGTCGTAATTTGTTGTTATACAGTGTACATTTATAGTCATACCTATATAATTTTATATTAATATTAGTGGTACCTCATATAACGAATGCTATCCAAGAATGGGTTGAAAGAGTGGCAAACCAATCAGTAACAGAAGATGGAGCTCAGCCTGATGTAATATTATGCCTATGCATAACTAATTATAAAGCTCAATATTATATATATATATTCCTATATAAATGAATACCTTACTTGTTGTAGGTTTGTATTATTGAGCTGGGAGGTACAATAGGAGATATTGAAGGAATGCCGTTCGTTGAAGCTTTTAGGCAGTTTCAGTTTAGGGTCAAAAAAGAGAATTTTTGTTGCGCTCATGTATCACTAGTGCCACAAGTATGAATATATATTTCTTTAAATAATTCTTCTTCAGTGTCATAGATCTTGACTTTGAACTTAAGCCAACTATTAACCTAGTTTATTCTTGGACTATAGAATCTGTGCAGTGAGACACAAAAATATTTGTTCCTTTCTGTATGGATAATTTCAAAGAAATATATAATTATAAAAGTATTTCATTTGTAGCCGCGATCTACAGGAGAGCCGAAAACAAAGCCAACACAGTCCAGTGTAAGAGAGTTACGTGGATTGGGATTATCTCCTGATCTTATAGTTTGTAGATCTGAGAAACCTATAGGTGATGCAGTTAAAGAGAAAATTTCAAATTTTTGTCATGTTGCCCCAGAACAAGTAACAAAATCTGCCTTTTTTACTTACTTTATTTGATTTTGAAATTCAATTAAGAATCCTAATGCAATGACTGTTTTTTATAGGTCATAACTATACATGATTTATCATCTATATACCGTGTTCCATTGTTAATGGAATCGCAAGGTGTCATTGAATTTTTGAACGACAGACTACAATTACATATAATTATGCCACGTCCACGATGTTTCATGCGAAAGTGGAGAGACCTGGCAGATCGATTAGATCACTTACGAAAGGACGTAAATATTGCATTGGTAGGAAAATATACCAAGCTAGAAGATTCTTACACGTCTGTTACAAAAGCATTGCAACATGCGTGTATTCAAGTTGGTTATAAACTTAATTTAACGGTAAAATACTGACAGTAATGTTCACTATTCCATAATAATAATAACTCTACGTTATCACATATCGTCACTACTGTCTTTCAGTACATAGAAGCTGATAATTTAGAAGCAACCAAGAAGACATCTGACCCTGTATTATATCATGAAGCTTGGCAGAAACTTTGCAAAAGCGAGTAAGTCCTCACATTCCGAAAAAAGTTCTGTTTCATGTTTACTAAAATGATGTGTATTACCTTCAGAGGTGTAATTGTGCCAGGAGGTTTTGGTAAAAGGGGAATGCTAGGGAAAATGGAGGCATGTAAATGGTGCAGATTACATGACAAACCATTTCTTGGAATTTGCCTGGGACTACAAGTGGCTGTTATTGAATTTTCGCGCAACGTTTTGAACTTGGAGACTGCGAATAGTACAGAAATTGAACCAAATACAGATAATCCTGTTGTTATCGATATGCCGGAACACAACGTTGGTCAAATGGGAGGAACTATGAGAGTTGGAAAAAGGCGTACTCACTTTACAGACTACAATTCCATTATAAGTTAGTAAAGCAATGATGCTTATAAAATATAAATCGTATTGTATATATTTGGCAATCATTTTCTGTTTAGAACAATTATATGGAAATAAGGACCACATAGAAGAAAGACATAGGCATAGGTACGAAATCAATCCAAAGTATATTGCGGACTTAGAAGGTGCTGGGTTTCATTTCGTAGGTGAATAAACTACATTAATAATCAAATCTTCCTAAAATTATGCGAATTCTTTAATATAATAAAGTCTTTTTATCAGGTCATGATGATGATAGTCTACGCATGGAAATAGCGGAGTTAGAAGGGCATACTTATTACGTTGCCACACAATTTCATCCAGAATATTTGTCTAGACTTTTGAAGCCTTCACCTCCATTCTTAGGACTTATTTTAGCAAGCATTGGTAAATTAAAGTCTTACTTAGCTAGAGGTTGCAGACTTTCACCGAATCAAGTTAGCGATACTGAATCAGGTAATAAAAATTTTACTTAATTATATTTTATAATTGCTGTAGTTTAAATCGTATTTTCTACTTCCAATAGATAATGAGTACGTGGTGACAGATCCGTTGATAAAGCAACAATGTGTAAGCGACGCTAGTAGGAGTGGTAGTACTACATCCGGTACTAATGATTAAGTCTTTTAATTTATCTTGTTAGGAAAAAATATTTTTAATGACAAAATACTATTCCTATATACATATGGTAGATCGATTAAAATTGATATTAGAAGAAAGAAAAGTAGGAGATACGTTTAATTATCTGTGTACGGTATCAAACTTAGAATACTATTTACTTTTATTCTATGCATATATATGCCACGTGATATGTGTCATAGATCTCACACAAATCATTATAATAAAGTTTTGTATTACTGATTCCATTGAAGTATTTTAATCGTCTTATCAAAGTCCGTGACAAATGACATTTCTATAGAAGTAAAAAGTAGTAATGAGATGTAATTATTAGAACATTGACTTTCGAAATTCATTTTGATGAAATTGAGAAGTAATTTGAATGCATGTACAAGTAACTATACATTACAAGTAATCGTTTTGTTTTTGTTCAAATTATTACGCAACATCTTTTAGGCACGATTATATATTTCCAATCGAAGTTTATTTGTTGAATTCTAATTGCTAATATCTTTTTTGTAATATATGTACTTCGTAGTTTAAATAAAAAAGCTTTTTACATTTTACGTGAAAACAAATGTATCTGTTTTTATAAATCATGCTCTTCAGTCAATTTCGTTATCCCTCCTAACTTGCAATAAAATGCAGAATTAACATATCTTCTGGCATGTGACTGGTAATTTGTTATTATTATGACATAATCGTATTATCGATTTTTCTTTATTGAGCAGCACATGTGTTGTGCTGAGTAGAGTATATAAAGAATACACTGGCATGTTATAATAAAACTTTTTCTTGGTATAAAAATGATATATATATATGTATATATATATACACTCTCGCTGTTACACGTACAGTATACGATTAGTCACATTAGATTAAGTTAAGTTACAATAGTGATTTCAGATCATTACAGGTCAATTAAAATAAAATATCTGTAACATATAATAAAACAAAGTAAACAAATAAATACAAAATAAAAATAATTAAAATGCATTTTGGACGGTAAGCATTACAAATAATACTGAGAACATTTTTCGTAAAAGGAAATTAATCATCTTACATATAATAAGAAGCTATTTATGATTTCGTTGATATTTTTATCTATACAAATTTGTATTTCTGGTGAAACAAGACGTTAGAGATTTCAACATGGCAAATAGAAAACACAACGCTTGAATTTTACGAAAACATGTTATCAGATGGATTAGTCACTAATAATTTGGCAACCAATAATAATAACGAAGGTACTTGATACAGTAAAGTACAAAAGATATAACTAAGCTACCTTTCTATGAGGATATACAGAAAATACATGAATATTTAGCATACGTTGCTATCCTGCCGTGATGTTCAGTCTAAATTACAAAAGTACAATAAATACTTATGCACCTCACAGTCTAAAGTAACAACCGTTCGCAATTACAATTTTATCGTACTATCCCTTAAATGTTTCGTAACTTACAAATAATGTACTACTTCGATTTAAGCATTGGAATACAAATTTTATTTACTGTTTTTACTATCGTAAAAATCAAATACTTTTCTAAAATATGATACTAACCTGTTGCTCTTTTATATAACAAAATTCAATTCGTATATTTGACATTCAGTGAAATATTGAATGATTATAAATGATCATTTCAAATATTCAATGTTTCATCTTTCAAGGAAAAAATTTTATTAGTTTTGTACCAGTCTGGTTTAATTTTATTTATACGATATTCAATTGTAACTTCTTATATTCTATGAATTAGTTAGATTTCTTTGCTTGTAAACTTCTTCCACAGAACGTATCCTCTTTCCTTATCATATTTATCATTACATCGAAACAGTAGAAATTAAAGTTCCGTATTATTCTATGAACTCCTTCATATGACACTTAAAGTGCACTTATTGTAAGCATATTTTTACCTATCAATGAATTCTACAATCGATACAGTAGCAATACAACTTTATATTTAGATGAACCATTCCTTTTTCTTTTGAACTTGATGGCCTGTAGTCGAATGGACGACAGCTGAATCCGGATCTAATGCTATTTCAGCACCTTTGTCCTCTTGTGTCAAATATTCACCTTTATGTCTTGACATGTATCTTCCTATAAGTACAGCCATTATTACTAACGCTATGATAATGATAGCCAATACGCTACCTAGGATAGCTGTGTCAGTTTCGTTGTACGCAGCTCGAACTTTTTCTTCGTCCACCTCTGGAGGTGGACGTGTTTCAACAACATCTGGAGGATGTGTGATTGGTTCGACACCGCAAAAGTCCTCTGTGAGAGGAGTTCCAAGAGTGCGAACATTTGCTGGTCCATCCTCTTGGAAAAGTAACTTGAGAGGATATATATCATCAAATTCGACTCTGGATATGCATCCTGCGAATCCCTCTGTCATGGATTCATTTTTTTCCAATGTACATATACTGAATATTGTTAAATTGAGCATCCGCGGACGTTTTGATGTTAAAGTGAAACTCCTTGGGCTCGTAATTGTCGACTTGCAGGACAAGCGTGGATCCTGAGTTCTTCCTGCCTACTCTGACGTCGTGGTATTGTCCCAAGCCAAAGTGTTTGTTCGGAAATATCACTTCTTGTCGTTCAAAGCCAAAGTCGAACACCACGCGCAAATGTCCACTATTCGAGACCATGATCGTCATATATTCTCCAGAAATGTTTGAAAATAGTCCAAGCAAGAAACCTTTTGGATTGGTCGTAGTAAAACCGATCCTAATCTTCTCGGATATCGTTGAACGCCAGCTGCCCATGAAGTCATACTTTATTATCGAGCTAGGACGCATGTTCACACCGATTTCTGCAATTGCATTTGAAAAATAAGTACAGAACTGCTACTTAATTCATTCACTGCCAACTATGAGATATCTCATGGTAGACGCTCACTACGACGCGTTTGTTAAAGGTCCATTACTAACAAAAAAACGGATTTGTTTGATATCTGTTACATACTATTTATTTATTAAAAAAAAAAAGAAGAGAAATGTTAGCGTCCAAAACAGATTTCTTCAAAATAAGCTTGGCAGTCAATGTGTTAATGACTATATTACGATCTAGGTAAACAATATATACCGTCTGCACAAATGGGACCCTTGAAAGCGGTCCAGCGGCAATCGCACGAGTAACCGTCGTATCTTTCATGGCATGTTCCATTGTTAAGACATGGACTGCTTTCGCATTTACCCATGCAATCTTCAGAGACACCATACAGGCCTTGTCGAGCGTAACTTCTGAGATCCTGTAGCTGTCCATTTAATAGAAGCGCTCTAATACATCCTACATAACCGTCCCTGAAATCAGTTGTGGCGCCTACCACAAGATCTGATGTCAGATGAAGCGCTCGTACTGGTCCTGGAGGTTCTCGCACTTCATTTTTTAATGCCCCATCCACTACTATTCTAGCTTCTTTGCGGTTCCTTTCCACAGACACGGAGTGCCATCGATTGTCAGCCAATCTATAAGAGGTCTGAACGCTTACAGTGAGTGGACCACCACCTGCCAAGTACTGGAACTGAATCTGATTCCCGCTATTTATAGAAATTTTAATGTAATCCGTAGGCCCTTTGCTGTGAATTATAACTGCATTGTCAATCGTTGTTTTGAACTCAAAAAAGATGTCACCGCTGTGACCAATGTCAAAGGTTGGGAGATTGATAGTGGCGTCAACAACACGGAATGTTACTACGTTCTTGAACAAATCTACAAGAAAACAAAATAATTCGAGATTACATTAATCGTAATTGGGGTAATATATCATATTAGGACATAATGTGTTTAATCGCAAGGAACAAGTGTACAAGGAACATAAGTAGCTACAAATTTGTGATACTTTGGGAGAGTGAATCTAATGACTATTATATTACAGCGACTAATACAATGTACCGAAACATGATATGCATTGCTTGCACATCAAGATCCACGACTACATTATGAAATTTTATGTCTTACCTGATCTTACCTTGGTGGTGAACCAAGGTAATTCAGAACCTTCCAAAGAATTTAAAATAAATTAAGTTTCCTTGTTCACATGCGTGAAGTTGACGAGAACTTTTCAACCTACCATCTCCCTCGCAGATAAGAGGCCCAAGCGTGTAACGTCCTTCCTTTTCATCTACTGGTGTACCAGTGTCACCGAATCGTAATTGTTTAACAGGAAGATACTCCTTTTCGGTAATGTCGCCGCTATCTTCAAGAGGACCGTCCAGATCAGAATCGCAATTACACCATTTCGTAGGATCTGCGCAATTTCCGAGAATACCGCACTCGCATTTGCGCGATCCTGCCAAAGCTCCACCCCAATAATCCATTTTCTGATTATTTCTGCTGACCCACCACGAGTTTGGTCTAAATTCACTTCCTTGTGGTACTGGAACGATTAAATCATTTTTAATACAATCCTACCATAAGTTCTTGATCACAATTTTGCTTAAAATAAGTACCTGGTGAATTGAACAACTTTGAACGTACACATTCATAACTGATCCTCTGTCTACAACTTGTGGACCGATTTAGAAGCGCTTCAATCTGATCCATGTCAGCGTCGTAGATAATATCTTGCACAAAACTACCTGGTTCTTGGAAACCATCTACAGGCGTAATGCGTTCATTGTTGTGCCTTACAATAGTCCTTACACGTCCATCAGTGTAAAATTCACAAACTACAGGAAATGGTTTCAGTGGACCACTTCCGTCCACATCTATTTTAATATCTGCTCGCTGATTCACTGAATTTATGTTTTTGTATGCCTCACAGGAAAGTGGATTTAGTGCTATAAAAGCAAGAAAAGATTAGAATAAACAATGCTAAACGTTTATTGCCAATATGATGTGATGCTGACTTACAAGTATGGCACACTGCCCCTGTATAACCCGTATTGGCACAGTCACAGAAGAATTCATCAGAATTTTGACGACAAATACCAGAATGTTTGCATGGGTTTGGATTGCAACGGTCCATCATCTGGCAAGCATCAAAAACGACTTCGTTCTTGCAACAATATTCTTCTTCCTTCCAATCAGTTGGAAGTTTGTAATTTCCATCGATACTTATCATTCGCATACAACCAACAAACCCACGATTGCTTTCTATTCCAGTCACTCCGCCTATTAAATACACTGGTCCCGTTATCATCTCCAATATCCGTTTAGTTCTCATTGGTGTTCCATCGACATTTAAAATTAAACTATTTTTTGATATTGTCAGAATGACTTGATGCCATTTGCCATCATTGAACTTTTCATTGAAATTATCTAAAACTACTTGGGGATTTTCTTTTGTTTGTATGTCGACCTTTAATTTTCCGTCTTCTAAATATAACTACAAGGAGTAAGATGAAATATTAGCAGGTTTTAAAAGAACAAGTTAGAGTGCATATAGAAAAAAGTTGATTTACAAACCTTTACAAAACCTGGAGATGTAAACTGATGATATAAAATGATTCCTTTATCTTCGTATGTTCGAAACGTGAGGGAAACATTCATGGAAGATATTCCCTCGTATCCTTTGAGTCTTGCATATGATCCCTGAGTTAAAAATGTAACGGGAATTATAGGTGGTTCTGGGCAGCTGTAGATTGTATTAACTCTATAGTATCTCAAGTTTTCTCCAGTGATTTCAGTCTCCCTTAAGTCATGAATAATACTAGTGGCATTTAAGTAAAAATTCTCTATACACCCTGTGAAATTCTGATTAACCACTAGTCCGTCTTGTTTGTTAGGAACGCCGCCAATGTAAAGCTACAAAATTATTTATTAATGTCAATTACAGATTCAACTTAGCGAAACAGATCATCAATTTTTTTTTAAATTACTTACTGCCCTATTTAGATCCAGTCTGTGAAATTCTCCTTTGACTCTTCCTTTAATTAATACTCTATCTACAGAAAACGATATATTCTTTCTATTACGTGATATCAAAACATCATGCCACATATTGTCGTCCAATAAACTCCCAACAGATAAACTCGTCATAACGCCAGATCCAAGATCAATATTTAATATCATTCTATTGTCTTTTAGTTGCAGAGCTATGTAATCTCCTTGTGTGCCGCGGGAATACATCAATACTCCATCTGCATTATTCGTTTTGAAACGAAAACGTATAAAGTGCCTATCAGTTTCTATTGGCTCTCTTAATAAATCATATCGCAATAGGGATGAACCATTGAAGGAAAGAACGTCAGACACTGTGAACAATGATAAAAAAGAAAGTAGTATTTATAATTTGTCATTCTTTATCGTGAAAACATTCATATGCTTACCATAATTGCAACCATACAATTCTAGTCTCAATGATATTCTGTCCCGCCATCGAGTTGGATTTATTCGAATCCATTGCGCTATAATCGGTACCTCAAATTTATTAAGTTTTATGCTGTCCCCGTCCACATTTCCCTTGAACATCTATTGCAAAAAGATAAAATCAAACATAAGTTCCATATTTATAGAAACGTCAACATGATTTAATCATTTGTAAAACGTTTGTATGTAAAATTCTGTCATAGCATTGAGCGATAAAGGTCTGAATTTATGTTAGTAAAACGAATTTGATGTAAGTACAATATTGATAGTACTTGAAATTTTTTTCTGTAAGAATAAATGGCAGTGAATCGAAAAGTATAGAGTAGAAATCTCAGCATGCTTTTTTTGTGGGCATATTAGTACATCATTGTTAATTACGAATGCAAAGCATAGATGCAAGTATAAAATGTTCTGTTAAAAGATATTGTTCGCAGTGAAGAAAGTGAGTTCTTGCTTTAAATTGTACAAACAGGTGCATACAGCGTTCCTCTTGTACTTTTGTCATTTAAAACAAATCAATTACAACGCGAATATTATATACAATAACTTATAAGATATTATATGAAAATCTGAAGGCACTGCAATTCCTCCTATGCCTTCACCAATTAAAGAAACGACTTCCACCATATAAATATAAAAACCATATTCCCATTATTTAAAAGAATGGAAATGCTAAAAAGTCAAATAAAATCATAGTCCCATTTTGCATAATATGTACATTGTATAATACACGTTATACACCGAAAAAAAGTTTTTTTTTAGAGAAGTTCTACGTTTTTTTATAATCAGTATCTCTATTAATACCTCATCTACACCATCTTGGCTCTCATAACTGGCCCAGGCTTGCCCATCATCAGAGTATTGAACAATGTACTCTGTCACATACTCGTTAGTATGAGCACGACCTCGTGTGGCAATGCTGCGTATCTCATATCTGTCCCCCAGTTCCACAGTAAGATGTTGATCATAACTGCTAAGCTCTGGTGACCACGTAGAACCTCCTGCAAAGCCCAGCCCCATGTCCATGTGTAAAAGAAAAGAGTGGAAGCAAAGCGGATAAATAGAAAGAAGAAAGTAATGTTGTAAGTAATTAAATGATCATAGTGACTCCTTATCTCGTTTTAGTGAACGCGTTTCAAAGACTTG
Organism: Augochlorella aurata; assembly: GCA_028455555.1. Lineage (NCBI taxonomy): Eukaryota > Metazoa > Arthropoda > Insecta > Hymenoptera > Halictidae > Augochlorella > Augochlorella aurata. Next base: position 3,584,676 of record CM052162.1, read on the forward strand.
TAGTGCACATACAATGATAATTACGGTCGTATTTCTGAGTCAAATAACTTATTTATTAAAAAACAAATATTTATGACAAGTCCCGATGTAGAATAAAAATCATATATGATTGTTATATGCACAACACGTAAATTTTAATTGCCATACAGCCATTTCTATGAGCAAAGGGAACACTCTCAATATACAACTTTGTGCAGAACATGCATTTGATACCTACCTAAAAATACAGGAAACAGGGTATAGTTATAGGAAAAGTTATTTATTAAGTATTTCATTCAGATTAGAATGTTTAATTAAGTAGCAAGCATTGAAATTATACAAATACTACAACTACTACAATAGCATAGTGCAACAGCTATTCATTAGCACTTAAGCAACGATATTAAGTAACATGTACCTTCCTAATTAAAATCCCCTGATGGATTATGGCTACATTAGCACAGACACTGATTGGAAAGTGTAGAAGATTGGTTTACCTTAACATTACCATCTTCTTCTTTGTAATCAACGTAGTCCAGGCCATTCGTACCATAACTGATACCATACTCCATAACATACTCTTTTTGCACTGCTCGTCCCTGGGTCGCCACAGCTGTGATGTTCATAATTTGACCCAGGTCGATAATAAGGTACTGACCAAAGTCTGAACTGCTAGCCGTCCATGCGTTTCCGCCTACGCCACAACATATACGCATGCATGCAACTCAAAATGAACTTAAGGAAGCAGCCGTATTTAACAAGATACATCTATCAGAGAATTAAGTATTACAATATTCGTTATGTAGATAACATTAAACTACTTTATGATAACACGATTTATAAGGAATTTATCTTCCATTGAGAAATCAAGTTTCTACATAGAGCTTGTAATACTTACATTAAACATAGTCACATTCATTGAGCAATTGAATTAACGAGTTTTTTTAATATTATTGTCCGAACTTTATTGTAACAGATCAAAGCAATAATTCTTAAAGAAGAAATAAGAGAAGACAAGCTGTAAGATAACATGTTATTTTTTGAATAATCCTTTTCCCAAGCATGAATGAGAAAATACAACCACTATTACAGGTAAGTGTATTGTAAATACATATATATTTTTACTGTAATACAAGTGCATAAATAAGATGGAAACTTATATTTTGTTTACGTATGTATATACAATTTCTTTCAGCCAATAAATGACAGTTTAAAGATTTTATTTGAAATATGTAAAGGAAAACCATGTTTAATGTAGAAAATTTATAAATTAAATTATGAGAAATATTATGTAAAAAGGTGAAATAAACTCTATACAATTGTTTCTTATAAATTTATTACACCTACTGACTTAAATTTATACAGTTATATCTGTACATCTCTGTTAAAGTAAAGGAATACCATTGTCCTGTGAAAATGTATAATAATGCATAAAACAATTTGTACATTGAATCTCAAATACATTATGGATGTTCTTCCTTTTCAAAATATTTTTTCATGTATTCTACATCCTCAGGAAACATTGGAATAGTATTTCTAAGAAGTTCGTCGATACTTATAATTTCGAAGAAAGTATTTTGCGAGTGAGGTGCTTTTCTATTTTCTTGTAATGTTACAGCAACACAATGTTTGGGATCTAACAGTGTTTCTTCGAACAACCATTCCTGTTTTATATTATTTATATTTAAAGTTGTATCAGTTGTAACACATTTATATTTAAGCTTTGAATTTGTTTTAAAGTCAAGTGTTCCGAGATCTATGGTAATGCCTATTCCTATAGCTTTTACATAACTTTCTTTTAAAGCCCAGTGTCTACAAAACATTTCAATTTGTTCCAAATCGTTCATAGATGAGTGTTTTATTTCACTCCATTCTGAAGATGTGAAATTTGTATTCATTATTCGAAAGAACTCGGATAATTGTCTACCACCACTGTATTCCAGTTTCATTACGTCAACACCTAATTTCACGTTTCTCATTTCCCCCACCAATACTGTGTAATCACCTTGATGAGACACATTGAAATTTAAATTTAAAGAAGCTCCATTTAAAATGGGCCTATTATGCTCATCCCTTGCAAACACTATTTTGTTGTAAGGAATTTTTCCATACTCGTTAACAAATTTTCTCATCAACAATCTACCTGCAAGAGAGGCCCTAACATCTTTACGAAATACAAATCTTCCTAATCTTTCTTTCTCTTCTAACTGTATGCAAGAAATTGCATATGCAAATTCCTTTTCACTTGGATTCCATTCCATCCATTTAAATGCCCATCGTACGCTTTGAAACATTTTCTATCATAAACTTTATCTATTACTTTTTTAGTAAAATCTTTGTTAAATTCTTATTTCTTCCTGTTTCTAAAACACTGCTTTTTTAAAAAGTTCTTGTCTTTAAAAAACCAGGCTACTCTTTAGCATCCACCTGAAGCAAATAGACAGAAGAAGATAATATTACTACAGATCTTAGAAAATTTATTTAAAATACAAAATTAATACTAATTGTTTGAAACAAAACAGAAATATAGACATCACAAAAGAATGTATTTAGATGTACAGAATAACTGTGCAATGAGTCAGTCAGTTTAATTCAGCTAATTCAGATCTGAAGTTCTTTTAATTGAGGCAGGCATGTGGGTGTTTATAAGATCAACGCCTATTTAACACGCTCTGCTTTTCTAAATATTATCTCTTTCTCAATCTAGGAACACAGATACACACAAAATAATATTTAATACACTACCTGCTTTTTGTTATTAAATTCAATTTCATATACAGATAAAGGGAAGCACTCTTAACAAATAGATATATAGTATTGCCTTTTCAAAGGTGTAACATATCCATATATATATATACAATATATAGATATATACAAATGGCAAGCAACAAACTACTGATAGTGAATTCTATATTTTTGTGAAAATAAGTAACATAAAAAGTCTTATTAGACAAATCTGTAGAAAAATGTGCAATTCAAGACTATGAAGAAATATGAAACAAAATTACCATTTAGCCTTGCGTTATATGGACCTCTTCCAGGTAACTCCGATGTGGCTCTCAAATGAGCTTTATCCAAAAGCGGTTCATTGCATTCATCGTCTAATTAAAATAAATATTAAAGTTATAAATAATATTCATATAACATATGTAAATAAAAAGGATCTAATTTTTGTTGTTCACAGGTCGCAAAGGTAGTAAATATCGATTATCTCCTAGGCGGCGACCTAGGACAAAATCGACCCAGGATTGCAGAAATCCTATTTTACTTATTAAATTCGTAACGGAAGGTGATTTAATAACCCCCACTTACTGCATCTTATAATTGTATTATAACTCTTTTCTAGTTAAAATGATCATTCGACATGCTACGGTACACTCCAAGATTCTATTTTGCATAACTAGGTATGAAAATGCTATGGCGGAAATGTTATGGCAGAAATGATCGGTACTGAAATGCTACAATGTATGGAACGCATACAATCTCTATCCATTAACGTTCGAAATGTTTTTCATTTCACGTTAATGCTGACGTTGTTAGCAGCAACATAAGTTCGAGTTTATTCAATTCTCAGTTGGTCTGTTACATGTTAACTTGACTACGCCATGTTGTAAAGTGGGCTTGGCTATATTGAATCATCTTGGAAAATTATTAGCGACCTCGGGTAAAGGTTCGGTTTTCAGTATCGTAGACAAAACATAAGTACTTACACGCAGATGTGAATGAATTACTTGCAAAAACGAACACGAGCACAAAACACCTTATAGTATTCATGATATCATTGCCCTTTCAGAGAGCAACTCGTGTAAAACGTTCTCTTGGGAAGGACGCGTCGTCAAGTCTACTGTTACTGCCTTACTGTTGCTAAATTCCCATCAGTTATGTTACTTTACTGTCACGCACACGACGGCGCTATTTTTATAGCTTTTGTATGGTAGCGCCATCTGTGGCGCCTACAGAATTATCATCTGCAGATAATTTTGGTGAACAGTTCGAGCACAGACAAGGTATAGGTAAAATATAGAAACACAGTAATGAGACCTACTCCTGCATGGTTTTTTTACTTCCTAAGCCGGCACGCACATCCCCACCATTTTATTGCGCATCCAATCCGTAGTGGATCCTGCCTTAGTAGTGAATCGTCAGCCAATCAGAGCAAAGAAACTTTCTATGTCAACCCTCGCCAACAGATCAAGCTGAGGCTTGAAGGTGTGCAGGAGTAGATCCCACTACTGTATTTGTTCAAAGTGTGTTAGATTTTAAAAAATTCTATCCTAGCACCGTGGTCAGCGGAGTGATGAACTTTTGGTAACTTGGCCTGACTATATCAGTAATGCTCAATCGAAGGCGGAAGTATAAGATTACCACTGCTACGCATGCACCCTATCTCATGATCCGTATGTACGTAAGTTTGACTCTTCGGATCATTTCGGGTGTCGAGAGAGAAGGCAAATGCTCTCGCGGTTTTCAGTAGCGATACCTACCCTTTCGCACCTCTATCCTATTCTAATTACAACTCAAATAGGCGAAAAATTATATTATATAAATACATTGTTAGAAATATCTTCTAGGTTTTCTAATCATAAAAATGAAACTACCACAAACGCGTCGTCTGTGTTCCTACCTTCAGACTCAAAAAAATTCATTCGTTCAAGATAATCGAATCAAATCGATTTCGGTTTTCCATAATATGGAGAACTTGACAGTTACGTATCCATTATAAAGTTAAAGCGAAAAGAAAACGATCTGTTAAATACGCGTTTGGTAAATTTTAACGATCTATTGTTACTCGACCGATAATCACTTAACAAATATTAGATTAATAAATACGTTATGGACAACAAAGTCAATTCCAACAACGAGGTGAAGAATGATGAACTTGCGGATGGTAACGACGACCAGGAAGAACAAGAAGAGTTGGAGGACGAGGAGACAAAGATACAGCCGAAAGATGATGATATAAATCGTTCCGAGAGTTCAGCTGATGTCTATGCGTTGTTTGATCAGGATGACGACGACGATTCGAAACTCAATAAAGAATGGGATGCTGAAGAATGGGAACGATGTTGGTCTTAATATTTCTGAATAATTTAACCTTTTTAAATGTATGGAAACGATAAGATTGGTTACTATAGCCCCGTCTAGAGAAACGATTGATTGGGAAAAGGAGGCGAAGGGAACGGTGCATCTCGATGTCGATCATGAGCCAAAAGAAAGACGTAGAACCATTTACGAACTGGACTCGTATTCCTCTACCGGTCTCTCGGCTGTGGACATTCTCAAGCTTAGCACGGCCGACATTGAACCCGAGCCTCGAAAAGAAGTTCGATACTCGACATCACTGGTAGAGAATAACTCGAACAATCTTCTAATACTTAGGGGGTGGGTTCTTTCTTTTCCGTCCAAGACACTTTACCTACCAACGCGACAATTACACAGTAAGGTGGCCTTAGTCACTTTTGACGAAACAAAAATTTTGATTTTTTCGGGACATCCCTATGATTGTAACAGTGACTGAAAAAATATGTGTGTCAAATTTTAGGTCAATTGGGCAGCGGGAATTTGTGTCTCATTGAACTTGACAATTTTTTATTTTTCTGAATTTCCTTTCTTTATTATATAATAGTATATAGAGATACAGTAAATTCTCCATAATTGTCCTTAAGCTTGTAAACAAAAATGGACAATTTGGGAAGAGGAGACATTTTGGAGACTATTTGAATCTCGTGACTCGTTTTTATAGTTATTGACAATCTGCGCACACACGTACGAATTTCTCGCAGTTATGATTCTTCAGGTTGTTCTGAAATCGTTAATCTTCAGCCCCAAGTATATCGTAAATATACAAGTTTATATCTCATCCTCTATCACTATACCGAAATAAAATACAAGGTTAATGTGAAAAGAAAAGAAATCATGACCTTAAAATCTGATAAAGTGATCATTCAAAAAGAAATTTTTTCTTTGGTATTGTATTTATTTCGTCGGACAGTTAAACTTTCGTTTGAAACATTTTGTCACATATTTATTAGTAACAAAGGTATTTACAATATATTATTTATACAGGGTGAGACATCTAACTTGATGAGTTGTACAACAATATTACTGCGTAGTATCAACGAGCATGGAAAAAACAAATTCAACAAGTTCAAACATATGATTTTACGGTGTCTATGATGAAGAAAAACGATTTGAAAACAAAAAATTTTCAAGTTCGATGAGGCATGGGTTGCCATAGATTTAAAATTTCCGACCGATCTAAAATTTTGCACTGATTATTTTTTCAACCAGTGTCACAATCAAACAAGAGGGTATGCAGTAAAAAATTCGATAACAGGAAAATTAGGTCCAACCTATTACACAGTAGTTCATAATGCATAGATGAATGATCTCCAACGTACGTTCGTTCCGTCATATATTATAACGTAGTTATAACATGTTCAATGTAGAAATTCATCCTTTAATTACAGATTAAATCATTTTCAGGGCATGCCCGGTATAGCTAGGATAAACTTATCACCGTTGACACAAAAGGTTATCGGTTGCGTAATAGGGGAAAACGTTAGCACCGAGTATCCATGGATATTTGTCCGGAAAGAGATAATCGAGGACAATATAGATCTTCATGAAGATAGTAGCGATTTTTTGCCAGTGAAAGATGAAATACACGAGTTCGCCGAACAAAAGATACTTATCGGCTACATGCCGTCGCTGACGCAGGAGGGCCAGTTCTATATTTGTTTGACCCCAGAAGGACAACATGCTGTGGTAGAATACATAAAGAGGCAGAGGGAAGAACACGAGAACCGTGTCAGAAACACGGTTTACAAACCACTAGGCCAATGGCAAGAATTAGGAAGCTCCGATGAGATTGAAACGACCGTTGTTACTAAGACAAGGCCGCTCCTGGAGATCGAGGTAGAAGACGAGAACAAGACATGGAGGCGAAACACGAGAACGGAAATAAAACTGTGTCGCTCTACTAGTTTGTGTCTACGGCGAACGTGCTCAATGTGGAGCTGGATTTGGTGGACAGAACAGCGGACGATCAGAAGGACGGGTACATCGAGCTGCTCCCCTACCGCGAAATCTTCCAAAATATTTCCCGGAGGTTGATGTGTGCCGCGATTCAAGTAACACCGGAGAATAGAGACGCGGAGACTCAGACGGTGATTTCGACACCTACGAATCGCTGGACCCAGTACGATTACGGGTACAAGTCTCCAGACATTTCCTCCTTCACCGAAGAGCAACTGGAACAATTGAGAATCTTCCTGCACCGTTTCACAGATGAAGTGTGCGACGAAGTCTGTAACTATGAAAATATAGCAGATTCGATACTTTTACTTCCGTTATTTTGCATTTGAATAGACGATCGTATCTGGTATTCATCTACAGCTCCTATTAAACGCCACATGGGACATCTACTCGAACGATTACGTGAATCTAGTACGTAACCCAAGCGATACACAATGGTCTGTACCTAGAGTTTACAAGGAAAACCTAAGCTTTCACGATGGTACCCGTGTGGTGGAGAAGGTGATTAACGATATTGCGTGGCATCCATTGTGGACCGGGGTTCTGTTTGCTGCCTATACACGACACTCGAAGAGTCATCGTCTAGTCGGTCCTAGGTCCCACGAAGATGTGAGCGCAAACATTCATATCAGAAAGTATTAATTTCTTTTTCTTATAATGTTTTTTTTTCGATCTACCAATTCAGATACTGAAAGCCGACGACGATAATTACGTTCTGGCATGGTCGTTTAACGACAGTCTAACGCCAAAGCTGGTTCTCGAATGCACAAGGGAGGTGACTGCGGTCGCCACAAACCCATTAGACCCAAACCTGATCGTAGGAGGCTGTGCAAACGGCCAGTTAAGTAGTTAACTTGACTTTCTAGTTGAACAATTAATCTTCTACTTGAATAGATTTGAACATAGTTCATCTGTATTTCTGTAGATTGTGCTTTGGCATATTCCCGGGAAGATCGAGCAAATTGAAACGGTGCCGGTAAATACACCGACCCAAATAAAGTACAAGCTCGCCATAAAGAACTTGACCACCTGGCTGCGACAAGTGTCCGCCACTTACGTTATCAAACCCACCCTGCTATCCTCACTGAAAGAAAGTCAGAAAGGTGAAATAACTAATATAACGTGGCTCTCGCCTTATAGTACAGTCGATGAGAACGGTTTAATATCGTCATTGCCGGAGGATACAAGTGTAGATGATTTGAGCATGCAATTTATTACTTCGAGCACGGATGGCACGATAGCTTTCTGGGATTTAAAGTTAGTGTAATCCGCTTTATTTGACAAAATTTTGAGTTCAAATTTAATCGTTGGTATTGTTTACTCGAAGGCGACAGAAAAAAACCCAACGAATCGCCAAAACGAAGATAGCAACGAAACGGCCGGAAACGCTGCAACCCCTATCGCCGTATAAACATCTCGATCGCATCTTGCGACCGCATTATCTGCTGATCGTCCATCATCCCTACGTCAGTCGTAGAGTTGTGATTTCCACCCTCTCCATTTCCATACCGGAGTTCAAGAAGCAACGCGCCGACCTTACTCTGCTTTCGAAGGACGTTACCGTTAGAAGATACTTTAAAAATATAGTCAAGAAGCCGGACTACGAAATGCAGCCGAGTATATTTCTCGGCACCGTTGAAGGTAACGTTCCCGTTCACTCCGACTGGTCTAACAAATTAACAAGATCAAAAAGTAAGAATATGCCTTGAATACTGTATAAGGTGATTTTGGTTGCATCAAGTGGAAAGGATACGATTTCTCCACTGGCATGACCATTAATACTGAAGTCTGCGAATGGTCTTGGTGCAGAAAGGTGCACGATGGTCCAATAACGTTTGCAATCAGATCGAGAATCTTCAGCGATTTAATAGCCACGATAGGCGGAAAAATATTTGCCATTTGGAAAGAAACCTTAGATACACCGTTGATATGGAAAAAGTCGACCGTTGGGTAATTAACTAAAAAGTCAGTTAAAATTAATTAGCAAAGCAGAATGCGCTGAATACACATCTATCCACATGTGTGCATCAGGATGGTCCTTCTTTTTTAACCACCGATCTTTTTTAAGAACACCCTCATCCACCCCTAATGGTCCTATTTGGTGAACAAATAAATCTTGTGGAAGATTATTTTGATCGGATAACGAAAAAGTGTAGCGACGGAGACTTGAAGTTTATTGCAATTTTTTGGTATTTCGAAAAAACGCACCCTTTTTGAAAAATTTATTAGAATTTGCAAAAATTACAGAAGTCTGAAACTTTAAAACTCCGTTGGCACACTTTTCCATTATTCGAATTAAATAATCTTTCGTAGGAATTATATCTTCATCAAATGAAATCATGAAGGGCTGACGCTAAAAATATTCGAGATATTTTTTATCAAGTATAAATAAGGACCACCCTACTATACATACTGATATGTTCGTGGATACAGATACACGGCTGTGTCTTGGGGACGTTCTCGTCCCACGGTTTTGATTCTGGCTCGAATGGATGGCAGCGTCGAGATTTGGGACTTTTTCGTTAAAAGCGAGGAGCCTTGCATCTCGCAGAGTCTGTCCGGTCGTATAATCACAGGGATATACATACACATGCTGGATTTGGATCCGTTATGCGTAGGATTCTGCGACTACAACGGCACCTTGAGAATGTTCCATCCTCCGTCCACGTATCTCAAATACGACGGAAGCAATGAACGATGGATGGCTATCTTTATAAAACAACAACTGCTAAGGGTAATGTTTCAAGGGCGTGTTGGACGGTACATGCATAAACAAGCATAGTTTACTGTTGATCCGATTATTTACTTTCAGACAGAGAACTGCAAGAATTGGCGAAACTACTGGTGTGAGACGCACCGCGAGATTATCGAGGAGAAGCAGAGACTAATAGAGCGGATCACGCGGAAAAAGGAGTTGGAACAAGAAGACAAAGCCGGGGATCAAACAGCAGAGACAAATATGGCTACGGTGGAAATAACAAAGACCTCTGTACGCGTTACTGACGAATATACTTTGACGCATACTCACAATCGGAGAGTCGTTGAACTTAATGAAATTACTTAAAGAAATTCTACACGTACGTATGTAGAAACCGTGGGAGATGATCGAGGAAGCGCGCGAACGATGGAAACTGATGGAACTCAGACGCATGCAACAAGTACTCCTGGAAAAGAAAGGGTTAAGAAAAGATGAGCTGGAGAGACAACGCGAGCCTATACTTAGGATACGTGAAGAAACCAAAAGGAGAAGGGAGAAATTGAAGGAGAAGCTGGATTCGCAAGGCAAGATTTTTGAGCACACCGTGAGCGTATTTTTTCCGGAACGTCCACATGATATAAAACCTGAGCCGGTGAGCTCGGTAGCATCGGCTACCCCAAGGAAAACCCGCATCGATACAGCATTGGTGGACAAGATACTGCAAGGAGAAGTATTACAGGTGAATCAGCGACGAATTTACATTAGATCTATGAGAAATACGAAGCCCGGTAACCGTTTCCAAGATTGATATCACTAATCGGTAGAAGGCTAACATAAGTTCTCGAGGCGCGTATTCGTAACCTTGTTCTTAGAAAATTGAAAATTAACAATTGCAAGTTCTCTTGCCGCGACCATCGTTATTCTCAGCACGTTTGTATGCGTGATGATTGTTCACAGTTAATCAAACTGAATACGTATCTCGGTTCATTCGAAGGCTACCACTTATGTCGATCCAGACGAGCAGATCGTGCAGCACTTCATGGAGACGCAGTCGAAGATGTTGACGTTCTTACAACAGAACTTGTTGATTCACACATTCGATTGGCGGAAAACGCTGCGAGAAGGAAAGTCGAGACGAGTTGACATGGACTATAAGCTGGAGCACAACACTTAAACGAGAAAGCGGAAATCCAGAAGAGATACAATGTTATTTCGATCGAGAAGAAGCATTGCCGATATCTGCACGCACGTGTAATCGCTTAAACGACTCGACATCAGATGGCAATTGAAATATTACAAATTCAATGTCCCTGTGATGAAAGGAAACAATGTCACTTTCGGATGCTGTCCGTCTAAATTGTGTGACCACAGAACATTGTCACCAACATATGACTCTCAAAAGTACCTTCCTCCTACTCCGTATATGCTACAGTTTTTATAACCTGAAACTACCTTGAACGACTTGTCAAGGCTAACAAGGTAGCAAGCGGCTCATGACACGGATACAGTCATTTTCTTCCGAGACTGTTGAATTGGATGACGTTTATCACTTAGATCAAGGCTGTCCAAAATGTGACTAGGCGGATCACAATAGTTCCTTCTCCGAGACAGATAAGGTATGGAAAACTGTAAAGGGTATTCGACGAAACGGTCGCACCGATCTTTGAAGTATTTACACTAATCTGACAAAAAATGTTTGGTATAAGAGTTAATGTGTTCTTCGAGGAAAACAAATTGCAATAATAAAAATTTCGAAAAATCTTTTTATTCGATAAAAAACATAGGTTACCTTGACTTTTTTAAATGGTACTATGTATTTTTGACGGAGAGACAAATTCGATGTTTAGCTTAGTAATTCGCATTAATTGAGGAAATAATTTTAATGTTTAATAATAAACATCCTCAACTTTGTTCTGATCTATTTCTGAAATAGCATGAATGAAATAATAGAACGTTGAATTTATTTCTTCGTCAGCTATAACACTGCGATAGACCGCGGGCCACATTTTAGACAGCCCAGACTTAGATGTTCGAATTTCGACATGTCATAAACTATAGCTTCGAATGGTAATTTCCATAAGGAAAAATATTTGTGAAAACGATCAGTAACAAAATCGTGGTTATTATTCAAGTTGAAACTACTGATAGTGAGATTTAAAAGTATTGTTAAAAAAAAGACATGATGAGATTAATAGAATTCTAGGAAGCACAGTGTTTGTTTTTATTGTACACGTTATGAATGTCAGAGATTATTGCTACTGTGCATGTAGCGTTATTTTAGACCATATTTGGTATATTACTTTTTTATGTAGAATTTAATGCTTTATACGAATTCGGGAAGAAATATTAACCATTCTATTTTTAAAAAATGAAGGTGAAATAACATAAAACTGATTACAGAACTACATGTCCCCCTGGAAACCATGCAACTTCTACCTGAAACATTTCTTCGTACTATAAATATTTTATGAGTTATTCGATGTCGTCATGTTACGAAACCCACCCTGTATACATATAATATATTTTTATTGATAAAATGCTTAGCTTTGTTTACTAAAATATGCAACCAATGTGCAGCAGCAACCAAAAGTATTATGTAACCAATGTTTTATTGGTAAAGAAGTTCTAATCTTTAATAGAGTAGGAATTGGTGGGGTTGAATCACGTTGAAACTGGTTTCTATATAAACAAGCCTTTGACCATTATCCAGCCAGTTAGTCAAAGAACGTGATCCTGAGCATCTGTTTTCGTGAGCACTGCGGTGAGAATTCCTTTCACTTGAAACGTTTTCACTCTTTCAGCCTAAGGCTTAAGATCCGTTCCACACGAAGCTGCCCGTATCGCGATACGCATATGATGGGTACCGACCGTACATGTAATTCAATGGGAGCGTTCAGATACATAGCAATACAGTGCCGCGATACTTCTTCTCGTATTAAATGCTGCATCGCATACACGTATCGCGAAACAAGCATCTTCGAATAAAACGGGTCTTGGGTTTTAAGACACAGACATTACAGATTGTACTTTATTTTCTGTTCTTCTAACTATTCGAGCAATATTAATCACAAAGAATTTTTCTTTTTCTTTCAGAGATTTCAGAATGAATCGATTGATATTGTTACTGGTCACAATGACCGCTGTTTCTGCGACGCAGGTGAGCACACGAAAAACATTTTGATTTAAATCACGCATGATAACAAATTAAAATAGGTAATTGCAGAAATTCTTGAAACCATGTTAAGCTCTTCCGCGTGTTAGAGAAAGCTTTTGTTTTATCGGTTACCATAAACAGTCATGAGACCACCATTTTGGTATCGCCTTTGAAGCTTCTGTCCAAAAGATGTCTGTTGTTTACTATTGCGTTGTTTCTCCGGAAAAATGATATACTACAAATGCTTAATATTGGAACTTAGTATTAGAAATAAAAAATCTTTTTTTTAAATTAAAATTGTAAATTTGTATATTTTGAAATTTAGAAGTTCCAAACTTTTCATTTCGAACAATCTCGTAATTTCGATGTTTGGATTTAAGTCCGCATGTTTGTATATTAGATGATTTGTGGAGTCGTAAACCTGATCCCTGAAGATCCAAAAAGTAATATAAGAGGAAGCATAAGACTCATTCAAGAATCAAAAGATGGCCCAGTGAATATAGTTGGTACGATAAACGGCCTCCCCCAAGGTCAGCATGGTTTTCATGTACACGAGAAGGGAGATATGCGAAAAGGCTGCGCTTCTTTGGGGCCACATTTCAATCCCACTATGGTATGCTATAAAATTATAAATTATTCTCGATAATAGTGTAAGTTTGTTCTCGTAGTTGTTTCTTGCAACAGTAAATGAAGCAAATGTTTAAACAGCCCTATTTAGCTAAAACACCTTAACAATTGCAAGATTATAATTATCTTTTCTAGCTATTACATTTTCTTTTGCAGAAAGAACATGGTGGACCACAACACATAAATAATAGACATGTTGGTGATCTGGGCAACATTCTAGCAAACGAACAAGGAATAGCAACTATAAACATTACAGACAGTATAATTTCTCTCAGTGGTCCAAAAAGCATTATTGGACGTTCTATCGTAGTTCATGCTGATGAAGATGATTTAGGACTTGGGCATGAGAACGACTCTGGCACTACTGGACACTCTGGCGCCCGTATAGCGTGTGGCATTATCGGTATTCTACTAACATCATAAATATTTTTTACAAAATCCTTGACAAATTATTGACATATTTATAAAAACTGTAGTTGCAAAAATAAAACAGATCACTCTCGTTTATACGTACCTGTACGTTTCCTTAACTAAAACTTTCCTTCATTGTTTCCTTATGCCATATTGTAATGATCTCGTATCCCTATTAGTATTAATATTATTTTACTTGAAATATATTTAAAACATTAAAAAAATACTATTGGAATCATGTGAAAAAATCATACCGTAGGAAATTGAAAAAAAGTGTAATCTATGAAAAAAAGAACTTGGCCTCAGTAGGGCCCGAACGCGTCAAAAAGAGTGACACCGTAACCACTATGTTAAACTACGTTTGTGACTTTGTGAAGAATATAGTAATATGTCGAATATGTCGAATACAACATAATTTTTATTTTTATTCATTTTTTACGTTCACAAATTACTTATCTGAACAAAAAATGGTTTAATATTACATGATATACTTATTGAATGGACAAACGCAGGTATAACTTATTTTTTTTACTTCAACGCACCTTTACAAAAAAATCTAAAAAAAATTGACAACATAAATTATGGTATACATATAGTATCTTAATAGAAAGTTCAAATGCCAAAGGAAGAACTTTCAGATTTTCATAAATCGGCAATTTTTTTATTTTCTTTTTTGGTTTTATATTTTTGATAACCATAACTTGAAATAAAAAAATCTGAAAAAATTCTCTAATATGCAGCTTACAATTCAAAATATGCCACATTTTTTTTCAGAATCTTAAAAACCGACCGAAAGGAAAAAATAGTCGGAAAAGAGAATTGGTTTAATCCTATAACTACCGTTACGGACATGCTACGGGTTTAGAAATTTAGCACAAAAGCAAGTTGTTGTTTTTCTTAATCAGCTCTCGAACGGTGTATTTACTGTACGTTAAAAAAACCTGTGAAGCGTACGAAATTCTTAACCATCTTATGCGGCTAATGAGAAAAACAGGGAGAGAAATGGTGATGATGGAACGGAAAAGGAAAAGGAGAGTGCATTCAGTCTTAATAATTTGGACTTAATCAGTATTATGTAGAACTATGGTAACAATAACATAAATATTTTTAAGTAATGCTTATTATAAACATGCATCTGGAACAAATGTAATGCTATGGCTCACAAAGGAAAAGTTTTGTATAACACCATGTAGTCACGCCTACATGTCAGAGTGTATTTAATCAGGTAGAAATAACAAAAATAAAAATGTTATAATTTATTGGAAAAGATATGCAACATTGAACATAATTATTAAAAATATACCTTTCCATTAAAAAAAGATGACATTGAAATTTTGAAAACTAGACTATCTATAGAAATGTATGTGTGTATATACACGCTCCCCGC
This sequence comes from Augochlorella aurata, assembly GCA_028455555.1. Lineage (NCBI taxonomy): Eukaryota > Metazoa > Arthropoda > Insecta > Hymenoptera > Halictidae > Augochlorella > Augochlorella aurata. The sequence continues at coordinate 3,599,970 of CM052162.1, forward strand.
CCAACTTAAAATTCTACAACTTTTGTTATTTAACAATTTTATAATAATAAATAAATCAAATTTATATCAAATACATAATATTCACTCCATGCTAAGCACCTAAATGTTATATAAATTTAGATGAGGAGGATAATTATTATGCCTAATGGAATATATTTCGACAATTTTTTTTCCAAAACAAGTTATGTACATACATACATTAATATGTACAATTTTACTTATAGTAGTGAGAAAATCTCTGCTGATAGCGTTACAAATTAGAAAATCGAGTAAACGTAAATACAGTTGGTACACTGAATAAAAACGATAAGTAAACATCGATCGAAATTGAAACAATATGAAATCAAAAAATTTTAAAAAATAATTTATAATTTACAGTAATGTTCTATGAATAGTAGTGATGTTAAATAACTTTCTTTAAAGGTAGCAGTTCCAGTGAATACATCTGGCAGTTAGACCAATATTCCAAACATATCTATATCGCCAATAAACATTGTAAAAATTATATTATTTTATTATTAATAGTGTCAATATTATTAATAAGATAATGTAATCTTTATTTCATACAACAAATTGTCGTATACCGAATTATGTTGTACCATGTAATTTTAGGTTAGAAAGATTCCTGTAGATAAATATACATATATATATATATATATATATTACAATATACTGGATAAATGACATTCTTGTTCTTCATGTAGTTTGTTTTGTTAAACATTGATGTCAAATGACAGCGTATAAGGAGCAGTCACACCCATTAAATACGAAAGTAATTTTCGTCACATCATTAGTAGTAAGTGAAGCGGGCGTTACACCAATGTTTAAATTTATTCATTGAATAAATTTAAGTTTATTTCTGCAGACCTAGCAATTCTAATGAAAGTTTAATATGTTTATTTATCGTTACATTTGTTAATAGGCTGGAGGATTGGCTGGTACATCTGTTGATACAGTATTGTATCCATTAGATACATTGAAAACACGATTACAAGCCAAACATGGATTCAAAAAAGCAGGTGGATTTTCTGGTCTTTATAAAGGAATTCTTCCTGTAATAATTGGTTCAGCACCAACCGGTAACTATAAATTATTTAATATGTACATATGCATAATGTGCTCTTAGTATACAAAGAATTTTCCAAATATGATTCTTTTCTCTATGATATTTTAGCATCCTTATTTTTTGTAACTTATGAGACTATTAAAAACATAGCACAATGTAAAGTTCCTGAAAAATATCATACCACGGTTCACATGAGTGCAGCATCTTTATCAGAGATGGTAATATTTCTTATAAGTAAGCATTATTAATACTATAACTATTAAAATGAAGTTGTAAATTAACATTTACATATCTATACCTTAAATGAAGGCAGCATGTGTGGTACGGGTACCCATAGAGGTTGTGAAACAGAGAAAACAGGCTTTAGTGTTAAGTAAAGATGATTTTAATCTCCGATTATTGTACCGTGGATATTGGAGTACAGTATTCAGAGATATGCCTTTCAGCTTTATACAATTTCCATTGTGGGAATTCTTTAAAAAAGTATATAGTTCGAACAAAGGTAGAGATATTCTTCCAGTTGAGAGCGCTACATGTGGAGCAGTTGCAGGTTTATTACTTATCTACCTATTTATTAATGAAATTTAAAAAGTGATCAAATTTTCTCTATAATTGAGTGTACAAAAATAATTAGGTGGTATTTCTGCTGTTATTACTACACCTCTGGATGTTGTAAAAACAAGAATAATGCTTGCACATGAAAGTACAAACAGTTCACAGTTGAAAATGTTGTATATCTTACAAGATGTTTATAAAGACAGGGGTCTAAATGGGTAAGATACCTTTTATAATCTCTGTCTCTGCAGTATATAAAAAGTAAATGCATTAACACTTTTACAGGCTTTATGCTGGTGTTGGTCCTCGAGTAATATGGATTACTTTAGGAGGTTTTATCTTTTTTGGTACTTATGAAGAAGTTAAAACTTTCGTGACAAAATATGTATCACATTTTCATATACTCTATAGGGAAAATACTATTTAAATAAATACGGTGATATACATAATTGTATAAAAAATATATTAACAAAAAAATTTATACAAATCAGTAACTATAGATTAACTTTTTCAGCTGTTACAAAATATATTACAATATATAAAAATATATCATACTTACTCCTAATAGTCATATAAATGTTTCACATATAATATTTAATTTTCACAAATTATATTATATATTTTTATTATACATTATATATTTTATTTTTAAAGTTTAGACTTTAGGCTTTGCATTAATTTTTCTAGCTTCATTGCTTTCTGAAGATTGCCTTGGATTTTTAATTTACCCATCATAAATGCAGATGCTGGATTTAATTTCCCTAAATTTTCACAGATAAATCAAGTTTTCAATACAAATAATTAATAATATATCACTTTACCCACTGGAAACCTATTAACAGGTTTTTGAATAACTGTGCCATATCTAAAAAATTTGTTATCCTTACTAAAAAATTGATTGAGAAACATTCAACTGTTAGCTCTCGATTTTTAGAACGCTGTTAAGTCGTCAACGGTAAGTAAAGTGTTCGTGTAGAATTTGAGTAAAATTATATACCAGTGAACATTGCAAAAAAGTTCTGCGAATCCATGGTTAATGTAGCATCTGGTGGCTGGTTTGGTTCTCCTTTTCCTGTTGAACCTTTACCAGTTCTAAGATCCAAGTACCATGTTCCTGCTTCATCACCTGCAATATTTACACCAAACATTACAATGAAAAATAAGATCATGCTTGAAGGTGTAGATTATCAGTACTTATTCTTTACCTTTAACATTAAATTGAAATATGGCTCCTGTTTTAGATACAAGATCGCTACTTAAATTAGCTTCAATAGCAGTAAATATCTTTTCAATTTTTAAATTTGATTTATTATCGCACTGTTCATCCGTAGGCCCTTTAAGAGCGCGATTTTTATTCATTTGGTCTTGTAGACTCAAACCATCCAAATTATCTTCCAAGAAGAAATCTAACATTAAATTATCTTTGTTTGCTGGAAAAATAAAATAAATATTTTTCAAATATAACAATCATTTAATATTAATAAAGAACTATATTCCAGTATCCACAACTGATAAATATACCTGGATTACAGGCATAGTTAGTAAAATCAGTAATTCCTTCAGTTTTTAATATTTCCTCGTCAATCAAAAATTTTCCAGTGATAGATTTACTATCTTTACAAATTAATGCATAAACAGCATCTGCCATTATTTCAGGTTTTCGACTATAATTATTTGAATCAGGACCACTTAACATTTCAATTGCAGCAGTATGAATAGCTTAAATGAAAATAGGAAGTATTCATTTATTAAAGAACTACCAGATGAAGAGAACCAGGAAAAAAAATGTACCAGTTTTTGGCCAAATAGCATTCACAGCAATACCATCTTGTTTAAACTCTTCTGCCATACCAAGAACACACATTGACATGCCATACTTAGCCATAGTATAAGCGACATGATTTTTAAACCATATTGATTTCATACTCAATGGTGGACTTATATTTACTATATGTGGATTCTTGCTCTTCATTAAATATGGCAAACAAACTTTGGATCTACAAATGATAACATTGCAGAGTTATCTTAAATATGTCTTGCACTTAGTAATACTACAATGGTGTTAATTGTCAATTACAATAAGTTATAATGAAAGTATTATAATTACACCAGAAATGTTCCTCTGGCATTGATATTGTTCATAAGATCATATCTTTTCATATCTGTGGCTAATGTGCCTGTTAAAGAAATTGCACTCGCATTATTAATAACTACATCAATGCCACCAAATTTGTTAAATGCTTCCTGTACTGCAGTAACTACTTGTGCTTCATCTCTTACATCTACAATACATGGTAATGCTTTTCCACCTGCTTCCTCAACTAAAACACGTTATCATTTCCATTATCATTTTTCTATAAGAACACGTCTCTGGTAAATAATGTCATATTTAAAATTGCTACTCCAAGTATGGTAATTAAAACATTTACTTTCGGTGGCAGCAGTGTATATTGTGCCTGGCAATTTTGGATGTGGTTCAGCAGTCTTGGCTGCAATAACAATATTTGCTCCATCCTTTGCAGCTTTTAAAGCGATACTTTTTCCAATTCCTCTTGATGCTCCGGTAATAAAAATAGTGCGGCCAGCAAGTTTCCTGTAATAAAATGTATTCCACACATTAAGTAAATACAGATTCGATGCGCTTATTATCAATTTGGAAATATTGCTGAACTACTTTTAATTTATTAGAATTATTAAGTAGGAAAATGCATTTTTATTTAATTTCTGTTTCTTTTAACTTATCAGTAATTAAATGATGACATTGCAATAATTTTCATAACTTATTTTACAGTCCGTATTACGTACCCTGTATTGATCATATTGTAAATGGATCACCAAACTGTCAAAAATAATGGCAATTCTTGTCAAGTTATTTTATTAGCTCACTCTTGAACGACGAATGGTGAAATGAAAAGTTTTTTATAGAGACAATCAAATTATTTTCTACTGATTATTCGGTACAACGTCCAATTCTTGCATACATACGCATTGTATATGTATATATTATGTATAACTGGTCTGATATGTATGTAGTGTATATTCTACTCCGTACGTGTACGTATACAGTATGTGCTGTTAAATGTAAATGTGTTCGACAAGGCGGTTTCAATTTCAGGAATTGAAACACTCTTATGTATGCATATATGTGCACTCTAAGTACATATATGCATACATAAATGCATATGTTTATGCAGGACTTTCGAAAATTTGGCAACAGGCGGGTGGAAATCTGGAGTTATCCTTTACCTTTAACTTTGTTTAAAAGTTAAAGGACCAATAGCGACACATCACCAATTCTGAGTTTCGTTTGTTCTGATATAAACGTGCTGCTATTGGTGTAACATGAAACTTAAAATCGAAATTATTTAACTTCCGAAGTTCATTTTATATTGTTCAGAAGAGTCGTCTTTTAAATTTTCTATTATTTATAGCATATGTTACACAGCCAAATGGGAAGACGAATATTGCATAGAAATACGAGCGAAACAAATTGCAATGCAGTTCCTTTCTTCAATACAACATACTTATATGCATGTATGTATGTACATATTTACATATGTGTGTGTACTGTGTGTATGTATGCGTTTGCTTGCGCAACTTCTATGTATAGTATTGTACAGTGATGCCTCACCATATTGCACCTTTTTATCCCCACCATTTTAATGCGCATCCAGATTTGCGCAGTTGGTTTAGAAAGAGACCGGGAGATGATCGAGAGAGACAGAACGAAAGCAGGGGTCTTATGGTGAGTGTCCATACGGACGAGAAAAGGCCGTCTCATTTTACCGTACTTGCGGTCTCACTCTTTTCGCACATCCGTTCGCCTAGTGCTCCATCAGAAATACCCGGCGCGATATTCGACTCGTAGTTTTCGCCAACGGTATACCACCACTCATCACAAATACGAATATGAATGCTGTATTTTTCTAACATGCTCAATATAAAAGCTAAGATTATACCAAGTACAATATAAACGACACATATCACCATATTCCTATTAAGGAACACAATTAAATTCCTATAAATTAATAATCAATGAAATATAACTAATGAAATAATCAATGAAAATACATAAATCCACAGACTTCATTTAAAAAACAAATAATACATCTGCTATAGTCTTATATTCTACTTTACAATACCAAAAAAGATTTTTTAATTTTTTGCAGCTATTAGCTCGGTATCATTGTCAACTCAAAACAAATTACAATTTTCAACATTCTCTGAGCCGAGGATGATACCGGTTGCCCGGGTCTCACCGCGAGGAGGTTGCTGCTTTAGAGACCCGAAAGGGAGTCAGAACGAAGCCGGTATTCACTATGGCTCCCTTTTTTACAACGTCGATTCTTAACTAACTAATGCATGCAACTATTAATTAGGATGCTCGCATGCAGATATGTCGAGTAATTATTGCGGACCAAAAGTAGATCAAAGAAGAAGTCTCCGATCCACGGAGACTAAAATGAATCAGAGCAGAAGGCCTGGGGTCAGCTGGACATTGTCCGCGGTCAGTGCACCGACATCGTGAATCGTGATCCACATTTCCGAGCAGCAAATGTACTCTCAGCTAAATTAATGAGCTTACTATTAATGATATTCTTTACGATTCTTAAACAAGCATATCCTTCCTGTTCTTTAATGCGATTGTTTGTTATTAAATTAGCTTTGCGAATCGTTCGTTGAATTCTGTTCTGATATGGAATTATTGAAACAAAACTATCTTTTGCGTAGTTTGACGGAGCTTCTTATTGTTGATCTTCACTGTAAAAGGTTCAATTAATAATTAAATGTCTGCCATGGTTCAACTACTTACTATTTCGGATTCGAAAAATTATTAAATACTCTTCAAACATTCTAAAATACGCGCTATGACTTATTCATTATTCGAACACGATCTGAAACCATCGCCACTGTTTTTCGTTAATAACTCGTAAACAAAGCCGTGAATTGCATTTTCGCTAAGGAAAAACTTACTTCAAGTGAACTCAGAAATCCCTCATGACAATAAACAGGTCATACAATAATGACAGATAAGATATCACATTTTGTTAATAAACATATCGAAACAATTTTAATACTTTTCGAACATCGAAGATCGGTACGAAATGTTACATGTTAGCCATTCAAACGAAATTTCATTTAGTGAAAGTGATAGTGAGAATTGTATTGGCGATTTTGTTAATCTTACTATTGATGGTGACATCGAGAGCTATGATAGTGTACAGTTTCAGCAACCTTCTGGATGGCTTTTGTATTTCTTTCAAAATAACATTTATACATTGAATTTTGCATTTTGAACAAATAATTATCTTTCAGAGAAAGATATGAAGACACTATTCACTTGCAACATTCTTTCATTCTCTCGTCTTAACCGTTTGAGTCCCAGGGGGTATTAAAAAAACACTGTCGAAGAATTCGAAACAGCATAACCGCGCTTTCCCTAAATGAGTACGAGACGACTTAAGTAGCGCGATAGCGCTTGTTTTATTTTATGCCCAGAAATACCAAGCGGCGCGATAGCGCTTCTTGTATTTGTTAGGTAACGCGATTCTCGTTTTCTTGCGTATTTGTTTCTCATTGTTAATAATTGTGTGTTCCAAAATGATTACACGAAGCAACGCAAAAAGTAAGTAAATAATTAATCTAAATTTACTGTTTAACTTTTTTTTTGGTGTACTCTCAAAAAGGTAGAATGAATCAAAGAAGAAGATCTATTAAAAGGAGCTGTGTGATGTACTTGCTTCAGTAAATCTAAGCGCGCGACTTCAACAATCGGTAACGCATCGTTAGTTATCCACAATGTTCGAAATGTACTGGGTTTTCTCGACATAAAATCTCAACAGCGCGATCGCGCTGCTTGGGACACAAACGGTTAACAATCAGGGCAATGAAATAATGAGCTAGGCTGTATCCTGCTCAACTTGTCGAAATATTGTTTACAAACATATACATTCGAAATATATCTCGATGTTCATTGAGTATCGTACGCAAATTCGCTGGTAAATGTGGTCGATAATTCTACAAGATAAAAAGTACAAGTCGAATATTGTGCCGCGTGTTTCAGATGGAACGCCAGACGTATGGATGCGCGAAAAGAGTGAAACCGCAAGTACGATAAAATGAGACGGCTTAGGTTTCTCGTCCGTGTGAACATTTTCATAGAGCCCGCTGGTTTCATTCTGTCTCTTTTGATCATCTCTCGTTCTCTTTCTAAAGTAACTGCGCGAAGCTGGATGCTCATTAAAATGGTGGGGATAAAAATGTTTCCAATGTGGAAGCCCAGCTGCTTACTATGGTAAGGCATTATACATACTGTACTATGGTAACGCTTTACTGAATTTTGGAATGGAAGTGTAGGAAAACTGGTGAAGAAGAAAATACAAATATGATTCAATAAAAAAGCTAAGTTTACTTGCACCTGTAATTAACGAAATCTTTGGTTGTAGCCAACGATTAAAATACAACAAACAAATGTTACCACGATTTACTATCTTCTGTTAAAAAATATTTATAAAAAGGTCATGTTTATACCGGTTAACAATGTGCGGTATATTCTGTCATGTTTCACGAAGCTATAAAAATAATCCAGAAGTTTCTAGCGAGGTAATATTATAATATTTTTATTAAATCAGTTGTTAAATCTACGATTTATATCGTGTAACATAATATAATAACCTCCTCTTGGATTATTATTTGAGAAAAAATTATTAGATTCTTTTATTAATAGCATCGTCACTAAAAAATAGATAAAGATGTATGATATTAAATTTATATTTTGCTAGTGGTACAACTGTAAGGATTTAATAGTTGCACGTGGCCCTGATAATGTTGCTGAAAGAATTGAGCATTTAAATGAAGATTGGTACGGTCATTTTGCTGCCTCTGTATTATGGATGCAAGGTTTTAATTTAAATGTACAACCAATTGTAGATTCTGTTGGTAATATTCTTCTGTGGAATGGAGATGTATTCTCTGAAACATTGGTAAATATCTTATATTATTACCACAACAAGCTATTTGATTGCTAATCTTATTTTTAGACATTTGTATTTAAAACTATCAATTATATTTATTATTTTAGGCCCAAGACAATATATGCGACACAGATGTGATATTGACTTCTCTGCAGTCTTCTTCAAATATAATGTCCGTATTCCAAGAAATTCATGGACCTTATAGTTTTATATACTTCCAAAAATCTAATAATTGCTTATACTTTGGTAGAGATATTATAGGACGGCATAGCTTGCTTCTGAAAACGAACACAGATGAAAATAATTTAACTTTAATGTCTGTCGGTGACAAGCAGGTTAAAGGTATCGTAGAGGTTCCTGCAATTGGCCTTTTTATGATGAATTTGTCTAGCTCTAGGATAAATCTGGCATGTTATCCATGGAGGAAACCAGATTTAAGATTCACAGATGTTATCGAAGCATTAGAAACACATTTAAATGTAGATATTGATATAAAAGAGACCATAATTGACTCTGACATGACAACCAATATACACCTACATCCTAGTATCAAAGACCTAGAATGCTTTGAGAATAGTTTTTTTTTTGAACAATCTTACAAAACTTTAGAATATTTGCTACAAAACAAAGATATACATGAAAGAGTAGATCGTTTATCACAACTTCTTCATAAAGCTGTAGAAGTTCGCATAAAAAAACAACCAAAACTTTGTAAAAATTGTATCAAGTTAGTCTTAAATGGAGAAAATGTTCGGTGCGATCACACGAAAATCGGTGTACTTTTTTCTGGAGGTTTAGATTCTGCCATTTTAACATTAATTGCTAACACGTATGTGCCGCAAAATGAATGTATAGACCTGATTAATGTTGCATTTCAAAAGTCAGTTAAAACTAATACAAAATCTACTGTAAATAACGAGAAACAAATTGTAGAAGATCAGTACGATGTTCCTGATAGGAAAACTGGCAGACAAACATTTTCAGAGCTTTTAAACATTTGCCCAAAAAGAAAATGGAATTTCGTAGAGGTACAGTATTCAATTTTCCATATGATTTTTAAAGATTTTTAACATGGAAAATTATACGACTACATATAATTATTTCAGGTGAATATTACACAAGCAGAATTGCAACAATATCGTTCCTCGAGAATTTGCCATCTGCTGTATCCACTTTGTACTGTATTAGATGAAAGTTTAGGATGTGCTGTCTGGTTTGCAAGTCGTGCGATAGGTAGACTTTCCACAAGCAATTGCATCTATGAATCGCCATGTAGAGTACTTCTGTTAGGCATGGGTGCAGATGAATTGTTTGGTGGATATATGAGACATAGAACAATATTGAAGCATAAAGGTTGGAATGCGTTAGCAGAGGAATTAAGCATTGAATTGGCTAGAATTTCTGAGAGAAATCTGGGTCGTGATGACCGTATTGTATCGGATCATGGAAAACAATCTAGGCTACCATATTTAGATGAAAATGTAGTGGAGTATGTTCAACAATTAAAACCATGGGAAAGGTAAATTTAGATTTTAAATATTGGAGTTAGTTATACAAATCCAAACAAATTTGTAAAATCTTTTAGGTGTTATCCGACAGATAAGATGCCCTCTGGTTTAGGAGACAAATTATTATTGCGTCTATTAGCATACAAACTCGGTTTTCAAAATACAGCTACTTTTCCTAAGAGAGCATTTCAGTTTGGTTCTCGGATTGCTAATAGCAAAGAGAATGCAAAAGATATATCTGACAGGTTGTGAAATGATGGTTTGTATTATTCTCTTGATTACTTCAGTTATAATTTTCTTAAATATCTCAATTAGTGTTAAATTAAAAAATGATTTTATTTTAGATTAGTTTAGTATACTGCACTTTCATCAAGCCTGTGATATTTTGTATGCTTGCCATTTTTGTATGGAAAAAATGTTATTTTTACTGTAATTTCTATATACATTTTTCACAATACATATAAATGAAACAAACTATGATATTAATATGTTAAATTTCTGATCCTTCACTATAATTTAAGTTAGTATTTGACAAGAACTTCATAAGTTTTGTAAAACTGTATTTATGTAAAAGAAGTCTCATTGTAGAAAATATGATAGTAATGATGGTGACTCAATTGAGTTGCTATGATAATTCACTGTAATCTTCTAATAATTTATTTTATGGAACATGATATTAAATACGTGGGAACAACGGTCTTATATGAAACATTAAAATAATATTTGTTTAATATTAAAATTATTAAGTACAAAACGTGTTAGCTTAATGGACAAAGTTATTACAAAACAGGTTAGAAATTCTTCTAGTATATTATAGTTCTTATAATCTGCATTTTATATTAATTTCTTTTGTATACATATTATCATATTGCTTATATTTTAGCAATACGAATTATTGTCAGAAAAATTTATTGTATAAGATCATTAAATAGTGAGGTTATGAAAAAATATGTCACAAAACACAGTTTGTTTGGAAACAGAATTAAGAAAATTAAGGCCGGCAGAATTATATACACTCGGACAAATACTTAACGTATCCGATTCATGGAAAAAATTAATGGCTATTATACCAACATCAGAAGATTGTTCCTTTCCTAAATTTAATACGGAACATTTTAGGTAATTAGCTAATTATAATACTATAGAAAAGTATTCATTATTGTCTTTTTATTGTACATATTTCTGTAGCATGATTGAACAAGCTGCACAACAACAAAGGAGAAATGCAGCAGAAATATTTCTATCAGAATGGGGAACAATGGGCGAAAGGAGACCAACATTGCGTGTTCTATTAAACCTTTTAGTGAAAGCAGAATTGTTTAGAGCTGCCGATTACCTAGCAGGCAACATATTGAAAGGTATAATGAACCAGCATGCACAATTTATTTTTATTGCAATGCATGAATTTTTGTTATCAGATGAACTTCCAAAAAGGCCAGAATGTGGACCAGCAGCTCCTGTAGATATATCGGATGAAGAAATAAAGAAATTGTTAGAAGATAAGGTGGAATCACAGAATACTTATTCCAGTGAATTTTTAATATTTAAATTACCATCTAATATCAACGATAATAATATGAGTAATCCTAATACAATTGACAATGCATTGAATGATAACTCGTTACAAAGAAATATGCAGTCAACAAAATTGTTTTCTACAAAAGAAAAGCATAATGAAAAGTGTTTGGAAAATGTTGAAAATCAGCAGCAGGAAAAAATAAATATACTCAATGTAAACAATAGTAATTCACAGAGACGTGATTTTAGGAATCAGGAATTGCTATCTTCTGAATTACCTGTACCTCTAATGGAATTTGAACAAAATATAAAACAAATGACACGAGATTGCATCGAGGAAGTAAATTCGGATGAACTTCCACTTGTCTTGGACAATAGCATAGTTACTTCTACTAATAGTATTCAAATTGATACTACAAACGATTCTTCAAGTTTTCCAGACCTTAATTCTGATCAAAACGAACTAATGACTGCAGATCTACCTCAGTGTATCATTGAACTTGGTAGAGATTGTACAACTAAGTCAGATAGTGTAGGTTTTAATGAGAAAAATATAATACAAACCGTATTGAAATCGGATGAATTACCTATCACAGTTTTAGAATACAATGAATAATACAAATTTATAAATACGTTTAATTCATAATCTGTATTATTGATACAAAAAGACTCACTTTGTATATATTTCTTGAAACAAGTTCAAGTTTTGGTTGAAAGCAATCTCCTGCAAGGTGCAACTATAAATATGTCGATATTTATACTTAAATGCAGATGTGTTGTAATTTATTCTTACACTAATACATTTAATTTTCATATAAACTTCGAGATAAAAAGTACTTTCTGTAGCATTATTACATATAATACAATAGATACATGTACCATGAGATACTTGAATGCCTGATGGAATTATATTTACTAGTATAAAGAAACCCACTGCATACATTGCATTGAATAGCAACACGTAAAATAGATGCACGGAACTTTGGGCATATCAGAAACATGTATTAAGTCTTATTAAATTTGATAAAGTGTACAATATTATGTATAAATGCAGATGCAAGAGTGTGTCTATCCGTCACTATTATTGCTCTGATTCATAGTGAAATAAAGACTTTGAAGTTCTCTGAGATTGTTTTCTAACGTAGCAACTTCGTCATACCTGCAATCATCTCTAGCTTGTTTAATGTAAGCTCGGAGATTACTCATTTGTTCAATTATAGGATCCATCGATGAAGGCATCTTAGGTGCAATATTAGAAGGTCCCCAGCCTTGTGCTTGATTCAGCACTACCACTGGCTGCATAAACAATATCATTTTTTGAAATAACTATAAAAATTTTAGTTTCAATATATTTTTTTTTTAATATATAAATAATACCTCATTTTCTTTCGAGAAAGATCGAATTTCGTTACTTGACGTTTCTCTTTTACGTAACTCTTTCGATTTCTCCCTCTGCTCTTCTTCTAGTTGTCTTTCACGTGCAATTCTCGCTTCTAATTCCAACTGACGTTTTTTTTGATATTCTGCATATAGCTCTGGTGTTGGCAAAGGTTGTACAGTTAGTAGTACTTCTTTTAAGAATGTCACTGCAGATATTCTGACCATATAGTGTAATCTGACTTCTTGTGCTTGTGGAGGATTTTCCACGCATTTCGTGCCCAATACAGATATTCGTTTGCTGATTAAGTCTATATTTTCACCTAGTTTTGCAATCTTAAGTCTCAGAGCTTGTGCATCTTCTAGATTATACGTACTTTCTCCTTGACTGAAAAACCAATTTCTTAATATACATGAATTGTAACTAATGTAATTAGAGTGTCCTAATTACAAACATACAGTATTAACATTATTTTTTATACTCAAGGTATAATATAAATACCTGAGAGATTTCCACATTTTAGTGTACATTTTTATATGTTGAGATGCTTCTTCCATATAAGCCTTCATCTTTTCATAAAACTGACACAAAATCGGTTTATCAAAGTGTTTTGCTTTTTGTTTTTCTCTCGCATCTAACAAATTTGCACAATGCGTACATATTTTAAAATGTTCTTCATTAGATACCGAATCATTGACTAACGACAGAACACTATTCAAACTACTACTGGAAGGTGATCTAGCCAACTTTGTAAGACCAAAGCCTTCTGAAATTGGTCTTTCAGAAGTAGGAGAAACTGTAAAATCGCCTTGTACAGATACAGGACTTGTCATTTTTCCTGTAATTAAATAAATACTAGAATTATTAAATGTCAATACTGAATTGCTATTTTTTGCCAGTTACTGGTAGTAGATACAAAACTTACTTGCATCTTGCAAAGATAAGAACACTGTACAATTGTGGCACATAACAGCTCCACAAAGTCTACAGTGATGTTTCCTTCTAGCAATATGAAAAGTCTTTGCACAGTTGGGACATAACTTTACATCTCTTTCATCTATCCAGGGCACAATTGTGCGCTCGTGAACTACATTAACAGAAAAATATATATTAATTCACTATTGTAGGAAACAATGGAATTAATCTATGTATTGTTTGTGTTAAAGTAATACCTTTTCTTTCAACAGGATCAGTTGGTAAATTATTTAATAATTTATCTAGCCTTATCAGAAGCTTATTTGTTTCTGTGGAATAACGTTCCAGTCTTGCGTTTCTTATTTCTTTAAAATATGCTGTGTGTGATTTTATTTCACCTAAAGTTGTATATAATCATATATTATAAAAAATGAATTTATACAGTACAAATAAGAAATTTTTTATGTTCATTTATACCAATTTCTTGGTGTCCCCAATTTAATTCTGTACTATGTTGTCTTATATGTGGTACGAACGATTCAGGCATTTCTTCTTGTTTCAATATCTTTTTAGCTTTGCCGATAAGATCTGAAAATAAAAACGATTTGAAAAACTCCATCCACTTTTTGTTTTACTAGTGTTAGTAAATACACTTACCTTTAAGCAATTTCACTGTTTCTGAGTCGTCCTTATGATCATCTTCGAAATGTTTGGTTAACTGTGTCGGTGCTTTAAATTCTGTCATACATATTGGACAAATAAAACCTTCCAATACTTGTTCGCTGCAAGCCATTTTAACATAAGGTTCTTCCACACAATTTTTTATTGTTTACCTTAATTTTTGTGTATTTAACAAGAAACACCAATTGTTGGAGGCGTCTTTCTGTTTGTATGTATGTATATAATAGAAAATGTCTTTTAAGCGGCCATGTTGAATCGTATCAGCTGTTAATAGAAATGTCACATTTTTGTTACATTAAAGCACACTTAAAAATGTAAAAGTTTATTTGATAAATATACAAATTTGTGATATTATTAATGGCTAACGCGACATTTTATAAATAGTCGTTTTTATTAAAATTACTTGAACTCCATAGGATTATGTTGATATTGATACACGAAAGTAATAATTACACCGTATGAAAGATATTACATATTACTATTATGCCATTGCCATATCAAATAACTGATCAGCTAAATTTCTAAATTCTTCGGAGTCTTCACAATGTTGCAGAAGATTTGAATTGATTTCTTTTTCTCCATAAAATGCACCAGCAATTGCACCAGTCATGCTACCAATAGTATCCGTATCACCACCTAAAGTAATCTAAACACCAAAACCAATTTTAATGGTAATTATTATATGTCATATATGAAAATATAATGAATGAAAGAATATTACCGCATATTGGATTGCCCGTCTAAATGGATTTTTTGTTTCTATACCGTTAATTGGTTGTTGTGCTCTCAAGAAACAAAATATAGCAGTTGGCACTGAATATAAAGCTGAAATATTGGTTCCCAATTTTAGTGCTACTGTTTCTTCGTGTGGTCCTTCACCCTCTTTCATTATTAAACTTTTTAATACATTCAATTGTATTTTATAAGGTTCTGGCTCTGATAAACCTAAACTGTAAGAAACACAAATTCATTTGCTATATTAGAAATAGCTCTTATAAGAGTTTTAATATATTTTTAGACCATACTCGTCTTCATCTGTCTCTATTTTTGCCATTTTATTGATTAAGTCATCAACGAAACTTTGGATATTGAGTTTTTCCCTAGGATCTAACAATAGACTTTGGTGAATTGCTGTAGCCTGCAAGATCATAATAACATGAAATAAAATGTAATGATAAAAACTATAATGTAGTACAAATAGTAATTACTTGTAAAATAGAACCATTTATTGCTTCTGTGTGAGTATGAGTTATTTGAGTAGCTTGCCTTACAGTATCTACAAGGCAATCATAATCTTTGTAACAATATAAAGCAATAGGTGTAACTCTCATAGCACCACCATTTCCATATGATCCTTCACCATTAAACTGGTTCTTTGCTGGATTTATGATATCCGTAAACTTGTTACCACGTAATTTTTGGAACACCTTGTAGCATTAAGAGTACATATCAGTGACAAAAATGTATATTTTGCATATTTAATTGTGGCCATTGTATTCAAATAGTATCATTGTGTCGTACTGTTACAATATTAGCACCATAGCCACGATTAGGTTCTTGATAATAACGCTTGACAAATCTTTTTGCCAAGTCAATAGTATCCAGTTTTTTTTGTCTCCACTAAAGACTTTGCCAAGGAGTAAGTCATTGCAGAATCATCTGTAAACTGCATGACAGGAGCTACACATTTAGAAAGATATTCTATTGCATCTACACTGCCAACAAAAATATACAACTTCCACATAACTTCGAGTTTTACCTTTGAATGGTGGACCCTCCAATTTATCGAGGGAACGTTGTAAAACTAATTTCATGCCTGTCGTTAAGAGTTTTTCATTTTCGTAGGGATTACCTAAACAATCTCCAATTAGGGCACCCAGCATAGAGCCACGAAATTTACTTCTTAGTAATGAAAGATCCATTTCCGTCATAACCTTCAGGATCCGTAAATTTGTACAATTTTTAATATTTCGGGGCAATGATGATCTCCAAATTGTAGATCGGAACCGAATCCAAGGTGAGTATATTAAAAAACATTTATTTCGAACGAAAAATATTATAGTACAGTCAAAGAGTGAGAAGAGTAATTAACTATAATTAAGGTACACAAGCTACAACATGTTATCAATACAGCAATCCCTACGTACAATCCCTAAGCACAAGTGGTTTTATCCCCACCATGCTACTGCGCAACCATCTTCGCGCAGGAGACAGAACGAAACCAGTGGGTTCTATTTGCAAGTGTTTACACGGACGAGACTTACGCCTTCTCATTTTACCGTGCTTGTGGTCTCAATTTTTTCGCGCATCAGTACGCCTGGAGCTCCATCTAGAACGCACGGCGCAGTATTCGACGTGTATTTGTCATCTCGCAGGATGCTGATTATTCTGAATGTTAACGCAAGATAATGAATGAACGTTGCAAGTGAATGTAGTGCAAACTTTATATCTTTTTCTGAAAGATGTTTATTTGCTCAAAACATGACTCACTTGCTTCGATACACTTTTCTTAACAAGTATTTAATGTATGAATACCATTTTTAAACAAGTTTTGGTTTTTTGGATGAATAAATTCGGCTACGCAAATTTTAATACTATCTTCGCAAACAAGTTGATTCAAAACTGAATTAAATAAATCAAAACTTTTGATTCATTTAATTTTGAAACTGTTTTTTATGACGTAATAGTGAATTTGGAAAAAATTCTTTTTGGCAAAATATCTAAACTGTCACGCCACTTGAACGAGCTCAATTTGTCGCATACACATACATTAAAAACATATCTCAATGTGCATTGAGCATCGTTTGCTAATTGGCTGCAAATGTGGTTGAGAATCCTACGAGGTGATAAGTAACAGTCGAATATTGCGCCACGCATTTTAGATGGAGTGCCAGGCGGCAGATGCGCGAAAAAAGTGAAACCGCAAGCACGGTAAAGTGAGACAAGCTACATTGGTGTCGGTGTGATTCGTTTCGTATGTGGTTGTGCTGATGTCGTGTTGTCTTGCTTACTCGCTATTTCCTCGCTTTGTCATTAACTATGAGGGCGTCACTGTTCAGCTGTGAATCGTCAGCCAATCAGAACAAAATAATTCACTTCGTTCCCTATGCACAAGCTCACGGCTGCTTCCTGTCAGAATTCTGGTGTGTAGGGATTACTGTATGTATGCATTTGGGTTTACATATGTATATGCAATGTACATTGTAGTAAAAATTTTGTAGGATCGCTACACGCGTTCGTCATAGGAAAGCCTCAACAAAATCGCGCCTATATGTTATATGCATAATGTCGGGTCGAAGAAAAATATTAAAAATTAAATGTGGCGAATTTAAATAGCACAGTTGAGACAAAATTCTTTCTTCTTCATTCAATTTAAACAACTCAAATTACTCACTACAAACGTGACGTCCCAACGACGTCTGTCGAACAAATACGAACAGAATCGCGGTTTTTTCAGGATATGAATGAATGTTGGAATGCTTGATGATATATATTTGAATAGTTTCCAGGATTTGTAGATAAATCTTTTTCAGGTCTCTTTATAAAAGCATGGCGATCAAAGAAATGATTAGAAATTATATATGTATATATGTATGTATGTATGTATGTATTTATGTATGTATGTATGTATATGTGTGTGTGTGTGTGTGTGTGTGTGTGTGTGTGTGTGTGTGTGTGTATATCGCCATAATTAGAAATTATTTCCGAAAGAGCTTTCCTGAAAGAGCAAATGCTTTCAACGTTAATTATGTTAATTACGAAGTCAAGATTACGGATTAAATTATGTACCGAGTTACAAGTTGTAGGTATCATCATAGAATTGAAAAATCATATATTTCCTACAACCTTTTCACAGGAACCTAAAGAGTAACTGAATTAACTTTCAATTGGATTTTAGCATAGCAGTAAAAGTTGTTTTCAATGATATTTTCAGAGATGTTAAGTAAAATTATCGTCTTTTATTATGAACACATTGAGCTAATTATATGTATTAAACTTTTTGCGATAGAATTATGTATCAAACTTTGAATGTGATTAGTTTGTACTGCTTTTTAAAAATAACTAGAACACATTTATCAAAACATTACACATTCTTAATTACAAAGTATATTTGAACAAATATATTTATAGAATAAATGAACTGAAATCCGTCATTCTGGTTTGTCAGTTCTAATGTTAAAAGAATGTTTCATCTAAGGTTTGATAAAATGAAAAATAATCTAGACATAAGTAGAGACTGTCACGTCTAATGCTTTGAGATGTTTACTGGCAATGTGTGGCGTCTTTGAAATGATGGCGTGGAGGGTGCTCGATTAAGGGCGGTTTTCTTTGGTAGGATCGGAAAGAGGAAGATAGAGAGAGAGAGAGAAGGGGGAGAAGAATGAGGAAAAGAAAGTGAGAGAACGAGTGGTGGGAGGGGGGGGGGGGAGGAGAGGGCGGCGATTGGTTGGGCCAGAGGATGCGTGGTTCGTTCTCTCAACCCGGGCATATCCAGTCTAGCGGCGACCGCGTACACGCGTGGTCTATTTTCTCGTTTCTAGTTTTCTAGTTTCTATAATAAGTTTTTCTGCTATCCGTGCGATATCTTCGTCGATACACTGGCCGGCCGATGAGGAACGTATCGAGCGCGTCGTCGGTCGTGTTCACCGTGCCGGCTCGTTCCATCTATACAACTTAACCAATCGCCGCTGGGATAAGTACTAGCAAGGATTGCTGCGTTACTGTAACTGCCCGGCGCAACATCCTACCAGCAAGTGAGCAAGCCAGCAAGCCAGCAAGCAAGCGTGTGTATCGTGAGCGTCAAGCCATCGACCAACCATCCTGAAACCATCGGAACGCGGTCATCCACCCTACGTTCGAGAAGCAGCCACCTCACGAGCCGAAACTACCCGAGTTTCACCTCTGAACTCGATCCCCTACGTATCTCTTCTCCCTTGTTCGCTCAGTTCTACTCCGTTTTGCTCCGTTTACTACTGCGTTTATTGAATTTTCGTCGTGCGGACCGTGAGCCCATCGCAGTCTCAGATCAACGTAAGTTCTCTTCGGAATTCTCTGTAACAGGTCCGCTATCGCGGGGTTCTTTAAACCACTCGAGGCCAGCGACTTCTCGAAAGTCCGCCCCCTAGTGCCAACATACTTTTTATTTATAATATAAACCCACGATCGTTACACACACAGTGTGTCGTTCGTCCTTTTGTTTAGGAACGGCGTCGCACACAAAGTACGTGATTGGCCTCGAATGGGTTAACTTAACTGACTGGATAACGTATCCCTTGTTTGGTATCGTATTAACAGAATTGATTGAATCAATTGAATCGATTCAGACTTAAGTTTTGCGTGCTTAGCAAACGAAACGAACATTTGCGTTTGAAAAGATAGAAATAGAAAGACCGTCGTAAATAATGATGATGTGTAATGGTCGAGATTCGGTTTGTCAAATTACGCACGAGACATTTTTGTATAATGCGCCGAAGCTATTTCGGAGCAGGCGCAGGGAAGAACGTGACCTGGGGGCAATAGTTGTGAATTGTTGCGACGCGATACAGTGTAATTAATTGAAACTTGTGTCGCGCGTCGTCGAGTTATTGTAAATAATAGAACGGAAAAATGAGAGCCTAGATGCTATGAGTCGCAGGGATGTGGGATATCAACACAGTTGTTCGCTGATCGATGACAACCGGTCACCGGTCATAGAGAGTTTAGAATTCAGGAAATCAAAGAAAATAGATTATCTAAAATAAGAGAAAATAAATTAGAATAGGAGGATAACCATAGGGAGCAGATAAACAGGATTATGCAAGAGCTTAAACCAAAAATAATCTGTTTAGCGTGATTAAAGCGGGAACAGTGCCTGGTTGAAGCGAAATGATTCGTTCTGGATATTTTTATCGTACAATGATAGACGTGAGTCGAGTACAACGATCTGTAGATCGATCGCCCCTTTCGCGCGACTACCAGACTTGTTTCCGGAAGCGAATCACTTTAAGAGTTGAACGACTAATTGTTAAGAGCGATAAATAGAGACTGTGCTTTCGTTCTTTCGATGATCGGTTATCAGCTGTTCAGAAACGTGACCCTGTTGTGATTCCATTGTTTTCGCAATTGTATCTGCTGTACGTGTTGTTTTTCGGTAGCACTGACTTTTTCCTGTTCTTTTTTTTTAACTAAAAATTTGACGGTTTACGACGAATACCCTTTATTTGTTGCCGGTCGATGGAAGCTACTTCGGCAATCCTTTTCCAACAGAATTTTGTTCGTTCGAAAATCGTTGTCGGCACTCTGCAGAAACTCGTAAACACTGAATTTTTCATTATTCTTAATCCATTCTTTCCATAAGTTCTATCGCGGATTGTTATCGTGTCTATTATGATTACACGAACCGGAGTTTGTTTGCAAATGTTAGGATTTTCGACGAATGTTTGTCTGGTCGATTCATGGACGAAATAGTTCCGGATCGATTGTTCGGTGTTTATTGGTGGAGAATTTTTAATTTCTCGAAAATTTAGTACAACGGAAGCCGTGTTCCCTTGAGGGGAATGTAACCGAATTTTATCGTCGAAGTAAATCGCGCGGATTTGATGGAGGATTTAACGAGGTGCGCGTAATTTCTGCACGCATGGTATTCGGTTTACTTCACGGTCTATTTTCGATGGCACTAATGCGATCTCAAATTTACTACTGACAATGAACGTGCATCATTGGTGAGAATACGATCGAATCGCTGAACGTAATTAAACAATTGTTCGTTTGTTCGCTTTTTCTCTTATTGTTGCGTTCCGCCTACTTCTTTATGCGGCTAAAAGAAATTACGATATTATACGCCTTGGAAATATTCATGAGAAAGTCGTTACAATGTTAATTAACAGCTTGTAATCGTTTGTGCAACAAAGATATTTTTAGTTTGCATTAAATTAGAAATATGAACTATTAACAAATCGAAAGTAATTTGCTTCGTTCTCAAATGCTTTTCTGTTTGCTGATGATTAGAGAACTTACCGAGGAATGAAATCGAGAGTAATCATTAAGCGGACATTGCTTTTTCTTTATTTACATTCTTATTCGTTTATTTATGTATTTACGTTGATTCATGCTGAATCGATGCAGCTGCATCTTATTTCTTCGAAATATTTGAAGAAGCTCTTGTAAGCCATTTCCACGCTGCTTGTTATTCGCCTCGC
This sequence comes from Augochlorella aurata, assembly GCA_028455555.1. Classification (NCBI taxonomy): domain Eukaryota; kingdom Metazoa; phylum Arthropoda; class Insecta; order Hymenoptera; family Halictidae; genus Augochlorella; species Augochlorella aurata. The sequence goes on from CM052162.1 coordinate 3,621,743, forward strand.
CATTGCTTCCCTGCATTCGGAGCTCTCTTCGACGCCGACATTTTCGAAAAAGATGTTTTTAATAGATAGAACTGCTGCGTTGTCAACAAATATTATTCTTATTCAAACTTACTATCCTGTATTTTCCATAGTACCATAGTATACGTAGAGAATAATCGAACAGAATTTGGTTTATGTCGAAGAAAAATTGTTGGAGCTATAGTAATTGTGCTGAAGGTTTGTCCATACAACGCGATGCGGCCCATCGCGATGTGTCGCTCATACGTATACACCTGTATTGATTGTGCGATAACGACGTTGAATAGCGTAATCAAAGCGTGAATTGCGGCCGCCTGTGTTCCTTGGATGTTGGTTACTTAATTTTCTCGAGGGTCACGACTAGATATTCACGCTTCTTTCTTTAATGAATTCGTTTTTACAACGGGTATCGCATGCTGGAAGCGTCCTCGCTTCCGAGCTGAGTCACACGAAAGTAGGTAATGAGAACCGCAATTAGCGATTTTCGTTATTCGGATTTCAACACGAGTTCCACGTTCCCCAAGGATTTGCAACGACATTGCAAGGCTTTGCTGCTGTTCAAGGAGAAGCTGATTTCGCGCTAGAAATCGCCTACCACCGAAAGAAAATAGTTTCTCCTTTCTACAATCGGAATTCGTATGATCTTCATTATAATACATTGGCTCCAAAAAGTCTCTGTATTTTGTTATGTTACTCCACAGTATTTGTAAACCTATGGTAAATTCAATTGCGGGACGTATCGACTTTGCAGCATTTCCGTTATTATTTATGTCTTCAGGTTTCCACTTATGTTCTAGTAAGAGTATGTAGTATTTATTCGAAATATGTCTGAGATCGTTTAATTCTTACCGTTCCAACGAGTAGTTCGATCGAAAGTATTACGCTATAATGTTGGCGCGCTCCGTGGTGCAAACTCGTTACAAGTGTGCAGGTGTATATAGATGTGTGCAGGCGTGTGCAGATGTGGGTATGTTTGCACATGTATGCATGCGTGTTGTTATCGCTCGACGGCCTATAGTAGAACAGTGGGGGCATCGGGAGAGATCGATAAGCAATGTGAATTTTATTTTTCATAGGCAGACACCGGCGTTGTGCAGCTATTACGCGCGATATCCGTACGCGTGCACGTATAGTGCACAATGTATGGAAAATGTTCGTCGCGGCTGGCTGTCGACGAATGTTCTACGATTCGATACTCCTCGCTATTAAAACTATAATTGCGAATAGTGCGAATCTTTCCGCGAGATCTGAATAAGCTGGTTTAGAAATTTCCTCGCATTACATACCGTGGACGAAAAGTCATCCGTAGTGTGATAAAATATTGTAATATCACCGGTGTTGTAGCGACAGTACAGAGAGAAAAGAGAGAAAAGAGAGAGAGAGAGAGAGAGAGAGAGAAAAACAGTGTTTACTGTACGGTACCCTATGATATTGTTACTGCCAGCCCGAGAAAGAAGAGATAAAAGGGAAAGAGAGATAAAGATGTCGCGCAGAGTTTATAGTTTATTTCGAGGACTGTGTGGCTTTTATAGAAAGATACGAAAGCAGGAAGCCGCGATTCTTTTTCCGATGTTTGTTGCAGCCGGAATCGACAGTTTCGAAAATACCCAGGGGGGAGCCATTATAGTCTCTGAAAGAGGCCGGCGATGCTTGACGAACGTGTCCGGGTTTATTTATTTATTTTTTCTCTCTCCTCCTTTCTGTCTTCGGTTCTCTCGTCGCTCATCCTTCTCCCTGCCCTCCTGCCTCCGTTTACACGGCAGCGCCGTGCGACATTGTGTTTATCTCGATAGGCGTTAACCGTGTGACCTGAATATTCAGCGGGGGTGTTCTTATGTAATTTTTTTCGCGACGATTGTCGCGTTCGCGCCTTCCACGAGACGATTCGCACAGTTTATCGTAGATCCATCGCCTTGGAAATAATCTCTCTTTTCTCCGGAAGAATTTGCATCGGATTCGACACACTTTTTTGTTTTCTTAGAAATTATACAATCAATTATTGAACAAATTACGAGATCTCTCGTTGTCACAGAAAATTTCTCTGTGTGTCGATTGTACCGATAGATGCGACGAAGAACGAATCTTTCGGATTGCTTTTCGGAATTTTGTTTAGAGTCGGCTGGAAAAGTTAGAATATCGTGTGTACTTGTTCGGGTACAGCGGACGTTAATGGGTTAATTAACCGATGACTCGGCTTCGACGTGTCTTGAGGTACGCAAATAGCCTGCGAGAAGGGAGTGGGGGTTAAAAGTTATCAGATTAAGCGTTTGCTCGGATGCACCGGCTGTACATACCCAGAGGCCAAAGCGAGAGATGTGGCGGGCAACTTTAATTGTTAACTGCTCGCGAACTGTTAGCCATTGTCTCTCCTGGGAGGCAAAGGCTCATTAAAAATGGCACCGTAACATTCTGGAAGAGGTCTTCTCGTTAAGATAATAGAGCCTCCCTGATTAGGAATAGAACTCCAACGCAAGCTGCTCAAATGTAGCAGTGCCGGGCGGCGGCACAGAATCGTTGAACGTTCACGCGCAGTCCCATGTTCAGGGCCAGACGGACCCATGAGCTTATGTATACAAACATTTTGAACTAAAATTTTGTTGTTATTATTATTGTTGTTACTAATACCTTAATGTATTTTTTAAAATAGTAATTACATTTGCTATATTTGTTTCCTGTATTTGTAGTCGTTACTGTATTATAAACAAACGGCAGACGGCACCATGGTCAAGGCCTGCCTTGAACTCTGGGCCTGAAAAGACTCGGCCGTGATACGGTGAGGGTTAAACGAATGTCTTATTTTCTTAATACTAAACCTACCGGCCTCTGAAATCGATTAATGTGTCTTGCTTTGTAAAAATAACAAGACTGAATTTATTTTGACATTTTGCAATTTTTATTATAATGTAAGCTTGGAAAAAGAAACTTGTCCAATCGTTTTTCAAAGAAAGAGTCTTCATAATGCCAATACTTTGAAAATAACAAATGTGAGGCCGTTCATGTCGATCTGCATAAATTTCGTTGATAGAAATCGATAGAAATTCTTCCGACGAATGAAATTAGTGTTTGATTGTGGAATCCGTTCGGCTGAAATGGGGGGGATAACATAAGTAGAATGGGACGGTGTTTAGTCGGGCCGCACAGAATCGGCAACGGTACGTGGCCTCGGAAAGTCTCTGAAAGTCTCGATTCGTCAAAAGTCGATTGATTGCGGCAATCCGATCTCGGGGTTTTTATTACCCGGGTTTTGTTGAAATACTATACGTAGACTTGGGCAAATATTTGATTCGTCGTTCGGCCGTGCCGCCACATTCGCACCGTGTACATCTGCGAGCCTGTGCAAGTGTGCAGAGAGAAGCTTGCAAGCTTTGAATCCGTCATTTTCTAATTGGTGCTCCACGGTCGTTCGCTTATCATCGACTCGCGGATGTTTAGACTTAGGGGCCGGCCCGAATATGTAGAATTCTCGCCAGAAATACACTTTACGATCTCGCGAGTGGCTCTGCCAACTCGCGAAATATACAGGATGCCCCACGACCACGGGCACCAGCTGACTTTGTTCAAAGACGATGGGTAGATTCTAGTTGAATGGAAGTGGATCTATTTTAACTAAACTCCATGAGAGTTAGAGTAACTTCCCGTGCTCGTTGTGTACAATGGGGAGCTGCCGAAGAAAAAATACTGTTGTTTACAATTTGGCTTTTAGAATCGCCTGCTTGTTGCGGCGGTACACAGATTGTACCAGTATAGAGCGTCTCGGTAGTCGGGACACGTCCGAAAACCAGACGTGAGATTCCTCGCGCGGAAGGGAGTGGAAAATATAAAATGGAATTTGTTTCTATTCCCGTGAAGGCTTTCTGAGAGAATATTCGAGAGTTTTTTTGAGAAGATCAACTTCAACGAGTGACCTTCAGTAACGAATTATGAATTAGAAAAATGATTTATTTTCGTTTAACGACGTACCGTTAGCTCCTAGGGCACGTTCGAGACTTATCGGCCCGATAAGGAAACAGCCATCGACCGACAAGCACATTCCCCCAACTCATAAACACTGAACTCGACGGAATCCGAAGATCACTTTATAGGCACTAGACTAGATAGCGTCGATCAGGGACACGTTGCACGGCGAGCGTCTCTTCCAGCTCCCACAATTTCAATCAATATTTTTATCGAATCGAATCATGGTGCATACCGAATAAATTCACCGCTAATCTATTAGAATACGAGATATCGGTTAGGCGAATTTGATGCCAATTCTCTCGCTAGGGGTTCGAAGCTTCTGAGATTTCAACTAAACAATCGATGTGTTTGTAGAACCAACAGCAACAGGGCTTTGCCGACGTGGACGAGAGCACGGATGGACTCAACGAGGATGAGAATACCGGGGTGGATCGAGCCAGTGGTGTGACCGTGAAAGAGACCTTAAAACGGGGACGAAGCCGGCGAGGATTCGTCGAGGTCAACGAGAGGGACTCGTTGCGATAGGTAGCGAAACTGCGCCGACAAGATGGCCACGCCACCGGACTCGCCGGGACCGGAAGAAGCACTCTTCGACTTCGAAAGCTCGAGAACCAGGCAGCAAGCTGCTAGACCGGTTGCCCTCGAAGAACTCCTCCGGCAGACCAAGTTCTCCAGGCAGGAGATTCGGGTGATGTACCGGGGTTTCAAACAGGTCAGTCACAACATTCGGTTCTCTGCCAGTCGGCTGCAAGAAAACCTGAAATTCAGGTACAGCTTCTAGAGATCGAGTCTGGAGAAATTGCTCGATTGTGTTTTGGTCGAACCGTTCCGCTTCTGCTTTTGCTTCTGCTTTCAAGTTCGATTGGCGTTAGCCGAGTCTCCTTGGGAGATCACGCGTTTACTCTTGTCCACGTGAACGCACGCTCTTGACACAATTACGAGGACTTGGCATGCGAGCGAAACAGCGGAATTAAAGCACCTGCAAAACACACTCGAGAGGTTGTCCGCGCCAGGTCTATTCGTAGCGATACGACGCCTTCGAGTTCCTAGTACCTCTTCTAGTTCCCTTTCTCACGAGTCGTGATCAGTTCCGCCTGGCTATTTACCTTGTTCACTCGAAAACGTACGCGCTTGCCAAAATATTCCGTAGATAATCCGCGGATACACCGTAAATACTCCTTTTCAAACCTTGAATCTTTCGTTCAGTGTCGAAGAACTTCGCAGAAATTGTGCGGATCTTCGGTACATTCAAATACTTAGAGCCTACTCTTTGATAATCGTTTAAACGACGGAAGTTCTTCTTCGAGGCAATTACGTATTACGATATCGATAGAAATTTTTCTGGCAAAACAGATTGCTGTCTGAATATGATACGTCCGTAAGTAGAATGGCCGGTGTTTGGTCGGACCGCACACAGCCGTACTCTTAAACTTACATCGAGTCCGAAACCAACGTGTAAATTCTTGCGTACGGGACATCTTTTCTTTTCGAGAATTAACTCGAAGTTTGGAATTTAAAGGGACACCTGGACCAACACAAAATATATGTACAATAAAGGAAATTTTATTTTTAGCAATTGTCGCCTTACTTTTATAATTTGATTTTAATTTTGTATCACTACCTGTGTATCGGTGTTTACTATAATTTAATTATAGTAATATAATAATTATATCTAATTTTATACAATTCTGTATACATGACTTAGTCATTTTCGCAGAGATTTTTCGAATAGATAAGCCTTCAATCGCTATAGTTTTGACCTTAGCTCTTTTCGTCTTGATGTTTATCCACGTGACACTTTCGTTGTACAGAAAATATTTGAACACTAACTGTATATATTTAAAGAATATTATAACTATGTTAATACTGAATTGTTTAATCATTCTCGTAGAACTGCTGTGATAGAATCACGGTGTAAAAGGGAAAGGTGATCCTGCTGTAGTTACTCACAACAAAGTTTCTATGACGCTAGAAGTTTACTTCCATGACTGCCTGCGAGAAGTGCTAATGAAACATCGGTGATCACGGATATATTACTTTTGAAAATTATATTTGTTAAGTGTGGTACTAACACGGTAGCATTACTGTAGTGGGCACCGCATACACCCATACACAATAGAAACTATCACCGATAGTACAAAAGTTGCACTAGATCGTCTAGCAGACTATATCAGAAGTAAACGTTCCAGATCACAGAAGTAGGGATGAAGTCCTTTTCTTCTTACATCGTGGATAGAACTGAGTGAACGTAACTGTTCCTATATAATTTTCGTATTAACTTCGACCAAGGACTCGTAATTCTATGTTCATAAACAAAAGACAAAAGTTTGATGACGTAATAAGAGCTTCATATTTACCAACAAGTAAACTCCGTGAAATATATCGATAGTTCTACGAAAATTGTAGTGCTATTATAGCGTGGACTGTACCTGTTTCTTTTCTTTTCGCTGCAGCTATTCTCTATCCTTGTCCACTGCTCGATGCACCGTGATGGGAAAAGAGTGGGCTGGGTCGTGTAAATTTAACCGTACGAATTTCGTGTAAATTATTCCGTGCGCCATTGTAATCGTTCAAGCAGGAGAAGGTGGTTCTCATTCGTTCTAGTGATATGGTACTTTGAATATTCGCAAAGGTGTTGCAATCGGTAACCGAACCGAGGTACCGAAACCAAAGAGGAACATTTTCCAAGATTTCCGAACAATAGACGAAAGAAGAACGGAAAATTTGATAGTCCCTAAGTAGGCTTGACCCGTCAAAGAGCAAATACGTGTTATCGGAAAGTTGCGGAGAAACGTTGAGGATAGCTAGGTCCAATTTCGATGAAACGACTACTTGGTTAGAAAGTTTTTACTGCAAAACCATTGAACGGGGAATTGTATCGACCGGGGGTGCACTGTAAACCTCCGACATTTACGTACGAAACGGTCTAGCCGGCGTGTACGCAGCCTTGAGGGGAATCTCGACGTCGACCCGACAACCGCTTTCTTCGAAAATCCGCGTAAATATTTCACGAAAGAGGCGGGACTGACGCTCGCGTTTACACGCGTCGATTCGCGAGCTTTCATAACCTTTCGCGAACTTCTGCAAATTACCGCGAGTTTCTTCTATTGAAATCTAAGCTAGTGGTGCCGGTTACTGCGAGGTGATCGATTGCTGTACCTTTGGTTCGTTTTCGGGTATGACTAACTTTTTTACACTTCTATTTTGTTTATCTTTGAATAAAAGAATTTAATATATTTTACGCGATAAATGTGAAGTTAATTATGTCCGAAAACGAACCGAAGACACAGCAATTCGTCATCCCACAGTAACCGGCTCCACCACCCAACAATAGCGTTTGAAATGTCAGATTTTCGGAATGGGCTTTAAACGAGACCAGCGTAACTTGGCAACAATAAAAATATTTATCCAGAAATCGTTCGATGTAGCTTCGGCTTTACGGACCACTGTACTAGTACCGAGAACAAGGACAACCTCCCTCTTATGAGACGGCGTAATCATCGCAGCTATTATTCTCGCGTATTATTCGCACGTCAACTTGTCGCTACGTAATGCCGTATCGCTGCCGTAAGAGAGTAGGAAAAAGCAGACGGAATGAGAAGAAATGAAAAATTGTTTGTTTGTTCAGCCGATCGATAAAATACTCCGGTTGGTCGCTATTGATCTGAAACAAGCTACGTTTCGATAGCGAACCGCTACGCGATATAAACATAGACAATCGTTAACTATTCGAGTTTACGAAGCCGGGAACGTTAAAAGAATTCTTTCGACAATGGTAGTCGATAGCCGCGTGTCCGGCTCGTTGTCAAGGTGTTGGGAAAAAAACGAGAGACCGTCCGTTTCGCGCTAAAAGACCGTAGATTGCAGAGAGTTAACGAGAACTATGAGCGTAGAGTGGCTCTCCAGTGAAGAATCCGTCGTTTCTAGGCCCCCGCTAGCCTTTCCGACTCATTCCATCGTTTTGTCAAATAGTTTTATCCCAGTCGTTGGTTTTTTTCTACCTATTCTATTACTTCTACCGGCTGTCTACGCGAGCTTCGCGGCTGATTCGACCTGCTTCTGATATTTCCATTCAGTTATTTTCCATTATTTTCCGTTATTCCCGATGTTCAAGGCCGTTTCCAATCGTGTTTCTTCTCTTGAAACAACATAGTACGCTATCTGTACAGAATCATTCTCCTCCCGATATACGATATTTCCATGTTGTTTTCTACATATACTATTTTTTAGATTCTAGACCGTCGATGCGGAGCCTTACTCTTGGCATTCGTAAAGTCCCGAATTAATAAGCCTTTCCTGCAAAACCGAATCGCTTGACCTTTTTCTTATCGTTGGGATTACCGTAATGACAGAGCCCACCCCTGCGGCGCGATCCGTGATCCGCGATCCATAGCACGTGGCACGTGGCGCGTGAAAGTTCGAAGGTTCATTCAAATTAGGGGGTTCGAAGTATGGCGGGATGGAAAGGCGGGGGGGGGGGGGGGGAGGCGACGACCGAGTTTCTGAATTTATTTATCTCGATCGATGCTCGTCGTCCCCCGCCCTTGGTTATCGTGGTGGGGATGCAAGTTGGCGTGTCTGTCGTTTACGCGAGGCCGGGAATCTTCCTAAACGGCAAGGTTCCTCGATCGAAACACGAACCTCTACTTCGACTTTCCTGGCGACACATAGACCATCTAGACCTTGGACCATATTGTATATTATTAGACGTGATATGTGTATAGTGCGTTTATAGGAAATCCAAAAGATCAGTGAAGCAAAGATAAATGTACATTCTGAAACAAACAATTAATTAAAATAATGTTTCTATTATGTAGGAGAGAATTTATGGAAAATGACCATAAATTCTCCAGACATCTATGTATTTTTCTCATTACTCCTTTAAGATAGAATAAATTATAAGAAATAATTACAGATTAAAGATTATCAATATCTCAATTAAACTTTAAATAAAATTCTGCGAAATTAAAATTCTCAAGCTATGGGTATTTCACATTTATTAATTATATATTTTAATCATATTTATTAATCATTAATGTCAAATATTAAAACAGTTTAACATGTTGTGACATCGATGTGTTACTAGCGTATAGTTACTAGCGTATTACTAAAAGCGTATAGAAAAAGAAAAGTTTTATATATAAATTAGTGATCTATATTTTCTTATTCTGTTTACTATCAATATCAGATTTAAGGAAAGGTATCACTTTACGTATAAAACTTTTCTTTTTCTATACGCGTTTAATCCGGGGACACGGAAATTGAGGCAGGAACGGACACTGAGACATTTACCCTAGATGATTTCATTTTTGCTTTGCTCATCTTTCTAAGATCGAGGCCATCTGACCAGCTTACCTAAACTAACTAGTCTACCTAAGCTGCCTAGATCATCTAAACTACCTAGACCACATAGACTGGTGCAATTGCCAGCGAAATTTTCGAGCAGCTACCCTTAAATAGAAATGTCGAGTTCAATAGGGCGCTTACGAGCAACCGCTCAACCTTGGCGCGCACCCACGCTACGATTTTTCAAAGAAATGTGTGTCCAGAGGCTGGAAGACAAGGGGGACGATGAATTGAGACAATGGAAGCTCTCCCGAGAGCTGCAAGGGCGGGATATAAAAGAACTGAGGAGGACACCTTCGGCGTTGGAATGCCGCGTGCTCTCTTTGCACGCTGCCGTATTCTGTGGAACGGAATGCTTGAAGGACAACAATTTAACGAATCATCAAGCCATGTCATGCGAACCGATTTCGGCAATGCTCATGTTTGGTTCTTAGTCCTTAAACGGACGATAACAACTTTATAAGTTGCGGGTTGGAAACACATTTTCCTTAAGTTATCTTGGAAATTGAAAGGAAAAGTATTCTGTTAACCCTTATGTCAGCAACCGGGTATCGAATTCTATGTTGACTTATAATTTTTCTATGTTTCCTGATATAATATCACAAAATCATTTCAGATCTCCATTCTTTAGGTAGTGAACTTAGGTATTGTATACGCTTTGAGAAATAACGCAAAACATTTTAAACAACTAAGTTTCAAACTTGTTTATACGGTTGTTGTGCAACCGGAGTATCCGAATGCTGATTGGAACTCTCCACGAGTAACGACACGTGATTTGGCTGAAGACGGTGACAGAGATCGACTGTAGGTTACGTCGAGATTGAGTGAAATAGAATGAGCATCGCTCATATAACGATCGGCATATAACAGCAATGCGTGCGAGTGAAAGAGGAAGGATGGTACGAAAACGTAAACACTTCGCTCTTTTTTTCTCACGTCCCCACTGCGTTAAGACGCTTGCCCGTAGCTTTGTCCTCAGCCTGTGGCTTTGCCCTTGCCCACCGTGAGGCCAGTTGAACAGCTCTGGTCTAAAACAACGTATCGTACTATTGGAAAGGAAAATTATAAGTTTCGAAAAAGTGGTAAAATAAAAAGAATTGCCGTATAGTTAAAGTGTAAAAATAAAATAGAGGTACCCCGGTTACCAAACGACCGTAAAAACATTGATCGCCTGCATAAGGATTAACGTTTCTAGAGTAGTTGTATCTGTGTGCAACCATCGTGTGCTGTTAACGCGTTCAGAATTTGTGGTCGTGGATGGTAAAAAAGCGGCTTAAAATTAGGACTCGGAGGGCTAATTAGTTTCTACGAGATACGTGCAGCGTAAAATGCAACGAGCGTACACCAGATGGTATACATATTTACCTGTCCCCGTCGTATGGCTAGCCTGAAACGGATTAACCCGTTGCATTGCCGTACAGTTGCACAGTTGCAGAGTTGCATTCGATTCGCTTTTGATCCGGTCGAGAGCGATATGGGTAACATAAATGTCGAACTTCTGCATTGTATCGGTTTCGATTGTTGCTAAACCGAGGACGTTCGCGTCAGGCCGACCGGCTGACAGGCCATCGTTTCATTGTCTCGTTTGTGCCGGGATCTTTCTATCGATAACTATCGAAAGCTTGACCCCGCGTTCCCATTGTCGGATGATCGCCGTATGCCGTGAATTAAAACTCATGGAAACGTTGTGACTCTCTGTAATTGTGTTCCTTGTAAGTGTGCCACGTGCCTACCACGTGCCACGTGCAATAGGATAATCCCCGACAGTGACCATTTCAGATTATTTGTGTTGAATAATCGAATCGTTGCCTTTACACTAGAATTAGGCAACTTTTACGGGCAAAATCGAAAGTATAAAGACCCGGACTAGGGAATTGGGATTGGAGAGTAGCGAGTAGGTTGACACGAGGTCGGTCTGCTGCAATTTATTCGAGGTCGATGTTCCAAATTGCCGTTCGTTAGTGAGAACAAGGACAAATGGCAATCGATGGATGTTTGCAGAAAATTTACCTCTAAACCATCGATTTTGCTTTTGAATTTGGAACGCTTTTTCCACTGAAATCAGTAGAAGCAAAGTACGGAGTGGGAGTGCGGGTTCTTTGTAATTTTGTAAGATTGAAAATTGATTAATGTTGTAATGAATCATATGGTAAGATCCAACAGCAATCTCGAATGTGGTGGTGAATGGTGATAACTTCGAAAAGGGTGCAACGAACCAGAAAACGTTGGGAAACCATGGTTTCGACTTTGACGAAATTGGAGCACGATGCATGAGATATCCGAGATACTCTTGCGTTTATATATATATATATATATATATATATTTTTTTTTTTAAATTTTATTCCATATTTTGTTCTTAGTTATTCATAAGGAACCACCTCGTGTCCGCTTGTACATATTATTCGGCCGCACCCTGTATATCCAAAACTGTATCTCTGGCACTTCCATACGAACGTTACCGACTAGCATTTAGCGTTCTGGCGTCTTTCTCGAAGAAGGAACGGGAGAAGTAAAATCTTTGATTTTCATCGTCCGGTTCCCGTTGATAATGAAAAAAGTCTTACCTGTGACCTGCTTCCGGCACAGTTTGCCGTGCCCACGGTTTCCGTATAAGTTTCTTAGGTCGACTGCACCCTGGTTCCGCTGTTCTTTCGTTGTCGAACCTTTCATTAGCCCTTGGTCGTTATGATGGTCATTCTCATTCCACTTGACACATTTCGGTAATCCCGCTTCCCTTTCATTCCCTTTTTTTTTTCTTTTCTTTCAGATGCCAGGATCTTTGTCGAGTCGTTTAAAAACATCCAGATTTTTTACGTTTTTGTTTATTCCGGCGGTAGAGAGAGCTATTTTTCGCGCATCGGACGCGGAATTTCCGGCAAGGCTAATATTCGTTTATTTCCCCGTACATAATCCAATGGATTGGATCGGCTAACCGGACAGTTGTTCGTCCAACGGAGACCTTCTTGTTCTCGTCTTGACCAGCTCCTTGTTCCTGAAAACGGCTGGTGGTTTTGATATTGTCAGGACACGTTTCAGCGTTTCCAGTACGCAATTGCTTCTCCTTACCTGAACACGGTCTCATAAATAGAGTATTCCGATTGCGCGGAGAAATTGCACATCCGAGCGTCAAACCGAACAATGAACGGAATGCTTTTGAGTGCATCCGAGAATATCTCGCCCACTGAAACCGTCCGGTTATCATTCTCTATCCAGCGCCATCGATCCGCGATCGCGTAGAGATACTGCGTCCTCGCGATAGGAAATCAAGGAAAACGAGACTCGATGATTGCAATCGTCTCCGCGGTGCAGTACATTCATCATACGTACAGTAACGGTCATTAAAAGACGACGAATTTTTATTTCAGTCATACTCATACTGTAGAACTGTTACCTATTTATTTAGTTTGTTTCGTTGCAATAATCTCATACATACAGGGCTGCCAGCAAGACACAGTTGTTTTTATGTTTCTATAAGAATTCGACTAAAAATAGACAACAAACTACAAATTTGTAAACAAATAATAAAATTTATGTGGTCATATGGTACTTCACCGAGGAGTAAACACAACAATCGATAACAGTGCGTATACTATTAAACGCTGTATAGTACATCAAGAATGAAACTATAAGAAAAAACCACAACGTCGCTACAGCACAGAAAGAAATACTGAAAATGTTCAAAAAATATAAGAGCAATTGAATTGAAGTTCACAGAAATACATTAACAAATGCCATCTACGACCAACACACCCAGAGTAGACTTCGAAGTATTCATCTAGCTGATCTGATAGATCATTCGAGCCTAAAAATATAATCACTTCCTCGGTGGAGAAATCTTCTACGCAATATTTAATTCAATAGAAATATAAGAATTTGCCAAATGTCAAATCAAAAAATGAATTTTGCGTCTATTAAGGCTTATCAATATTACGAAAGTTGGTTAAAAATATTATACTCGAACGAGTCGAAGTTCAATCGTATTTTTTCTGATGGATTGCGATACGTTAGACGTCGTTCCGGATGAGATTTTCAATCACAGTGCATTTTACCAGTTTCTTTCTTTTCGTCTTAATCTTTTGCCCGCTACTGTACGTATAATGCTATTTGATTGAAAAAAAGCAATTTAGGGAATGTCTAGTAGACTAGATTCTCTATCATGTCAAAAAAAAGATGACGTCGTTTAGTCCAGTTTTAAAAAGGTTATACCGTTTTAAAGAGTGTCTAAGAACATTTAGCTACTAGGAAATGTAACGGTAGCGTTATTAGAGAGACTACGATTTATAATAAACGCGCAAAGTGTCTCTCTATGACAAAATTTTTCCACGCCGGTTTTTGGATTCTCATCATTCAAGCTAGCGAAATCTAGAAATCAGACTGTGGTTATCGTTTACCGCGACGCAATCGATTCCCATAATCAGGAAGATTTGATCTCTCACCTTCCTGACCTAAATCGTTATTCGACAGGTCTAGGCTCAGGGTTTTTAAGTCGCAGCCGGAGCTCAATACTTCGACGAAAGCCGCGCCTCCGGTAGGTCCTATTCCACAGCCACTCACGTTCAGAATCTCCAGCCTGTCGTTTCGCAGCAAGTCTGAAGCGGATTCAGAATTTTGTCATGCCATTTCCATTCAATATCCACGTGTCCGATTGGACAAATAAATACATATACGGTCGAGCGTAAATGTATGCGGGTCCTTTCAAAACGGAATGACTTTTTCGATTGGATCAAACGAGTTGAATTTTGTCAAAAGCAATTAGTTTCGTAGACAACGTGTAAAAAAATATTTGTAAAAATAGCAATTGGGTAGAATAAAAGAAATAATAATAATAATAATAATAATTTTGAAGAAGATTTTAGCATGCATATAAATTATCGTGACTTAAAAAAACGCATTGTTCAAATTTTTGTTATATGCTCAGATAAAAGAGTTGGAAAACGTGATTTAAAACATTTTCTTATCACTCCACGCAATTTCAATGCATGCAAAAATTTTATTATGTATTTTCTAGCGATATAAGCCTTCTACTACCTCTAGTAATTATAAGCAATAGTAACAAATTAATTTAACGATCTCATGCTGTATTAATTTCTTTTATTTTCTCCGTTTTCACATTATTTAAATGTCTTGGTCACTTACTTTATCTTCTATTGCGTCTTTTATTCTATCACTTAACACAAGTGTGACACAAGAACTTTCTCACGTCAACGAACTAAATATTATTACTGTTATATTAGAATTTCAGAAAACGAGATTGTTTGTACCTAAAATGCAACTCTGAAGTTAACAATTACTCTTTATAATTTTTCTATTATCTCCAGTCTAAATAATTAAGCATTTCGTATCCTTCAGGACATGCAGAAACATATCCGGTATAAAACTTTCATTGTCAGTCAAGGCCAAAATTGACCAATTTCTATCATTGTCTTTTGCGAACTATGGAGACATACTAATACACTAAAACAAAGGCAGAAGGTAAGAATGAGAATGTGGAAAAATTTCACGAATAAAATGTACAATTTTATAAAATTGACGTCGGTACTCGTTAAAACAGTCATATATGTATATGCGTAAAAATGTCTGAAAATATCGGATACTGCGAATATAGGACCACGCTTGGCTAAATACTTTTTCCCGGACAACGTTTTCTTCGTTCACTGCATTTTTCAAGAATATAAACTAACTAAATAAATAAAATAAAGTCTAGCATCTCTAGTATCATCTCGAAAAAATTCAAGTCGTTTGATCCAATTTTAGAGAAGTTATTTCGTTTTTAGAAGTGTTCACATAACTATATCACGAGAGCTCGAATTGCTTCGTATTCATATTCATTTTTTTAAGCCTATCGAATTCGTTTTCATGATTCTTTTTTAATAAACGTGAATTCCATACTCTACATCCCAATTAGCGCATAAACTTAAATTTTTCGAAACTGTGGCGTTTCTCCTTACAGTCACAGATATTTGTTCACAACTGTAAATGATGACGTGCATCGCGTGAGAACCTTGAGAGAACCGCGTTCGAGCCAGGTGAAATGTATCGAAAGGCGCTATTCCATCAAGTTCTAATTTCGATGCTCGATGATCGATTCGAGAAGCTTCTTCCGCGGCTTTTCAATATCTTCTAATGGGATCGTTTATTATTAGACGGGATTGAACGGAACCGAATCGGTTTAGAAATTACGAATCTACTTTTTAACCTGCGAGCTAAAAGGAGTTGTTTCGCGACAGTTTTTAAAGAGAATGTACTCACACGCGCACAAATGAAAAGCACCCTTGTCCATCAGAGGGTTCAGTCTCAAGTTCAGATGCTCGAGCACCGGCGTTTTCTTCAGTATTCCGTGTATCAGACCCGCTACACCTTTCGGCCCTATGTCGTTGTTCACCAACTGTATCACCTTCGTGTTGTGCACCGACAGAAATTCGCCGACGGCAAACGCTCCCCTATCCCCAAGTTTGCAGTGAGAAAAGTCGATTTCTGTGATCTGTGTTTCAGAATAAATTTTGTTAAATCCTGTATCGCTGCGAACGTTCGTGCACGGGTCGATTCGCGAAAGACAGTCGTCCCGTGCAAAATTCCTGTCGAATTTTATTGATTCTTTTGGTCGGCTGGATCCTTGCACGGTGTACACTATACAGACGTTTTACGCATTACAGACCCATACGGTTCGCAATTGTCAGTTTGGTCTAATTGTTGTCTCATTGATCGATCACCGACATTCTGGTTCTCCAGCAGTCCTTGAAGTAAGCCAGCAACACGCGGCTGATCCAAATTGCTCCTCAAAATGCTGAATTTCTTCAGATTCGAGCAAGGTTGCACTCCTCGGCCGAGACCCTGACAATCCTCGACGGAGAACCTTTATAGTAGAGATCACGGTTTTCAACGTGTATTTTATGTACACGTGTATCAAATTCCGTGTATTTCAACGTACGTGTACACGTGCTTTTAGTACACGTATACAGCGAATATTTTTTTATTTTGCATAATTATTTTGTGTAGAATAAAATGATTGCATTTTCAAGGCTTTATTTTTTAAGTATGCAAATAATTTGAAGAAAATATGGTTTATTCGCGTGACTTAAATATTTTAGTACACGTGTACACGTATGTTAAGAATGACACGGATCTATACACGTGTACACGTGAAATAGAGATCACTAATTTATACCCATCGATAAGCCGAACACGAGCCGAGTGGATTGATAGCGTTTTATTATTGTTTCGGAACATGCGGAACCCCGTATCAGTATAAAGAAAATTTATTTTCAATCGTGGATTTAGCCGTAACAGCAATCGTACTAGAGGAAGAAAATTATTTCAAAATGAGACGGGGAAAGGAGATGGAGCGTCCACCCTGTGTTTTTAAATAGAAAAAGATAATAACAGAAGATAATACGAAAGATAACATAGTAATAATGCTTAAACTCTCTAGAAGTCAAATACGACGATAAGCTAAATATTTTACATGCCCGCTACGGTAAATCGAGTACTATATTAGTAAAAATATCATGTAATTCGTAAACATTTTTCAATTCGTCTCGACGTCCCCTACAATATGATAAATAACAAATATTTGTTCATATTTATAAAACCGAAGGTGGCCTCGATTTCGTCTTAAAAACGTACTATTTTCGATAATTTGTTATTGATGTCTCAAGTACGCTCTGCAACTTTTGTTCTAAACAGTTTCTGTCAAATAGCTGCATGTGGATAACAAATTGTGTAACACCCTGTATAGACCGGATGCCGGATGATGATTGAAGTCAGTTTATTCAAATGACTTCAATCTGAGCCAGCGGGCGGGTTGCATTTGTATGTGTATACTAACGAATAATCAGAAATAATGATAAAACACTATCAGCTCGGCTCGTCGATGAGTACAAATGGGCCTTTACGCGGAGCTTTCGAGAGAAATAGCCTACTTCCGACAACAAATAAAGTTCTAGTTGCAGTTGAGTCGAAACTTAACGAGGGCTAATTGTAGTTAGTCAGTCGGCGGTTTGTGGCAAAAATATCTAGTCGACCTTCCGGCCAGTCAAGGATGGCGTAGGTTGTTGGAAACCGACCAGGAATCGACTGCGATAATATTGAATAGCGCGGAATCTTTGCTCGTGTCTCAGGGATGCATTCAACCGTACGACATACGACACAGAACGACGGTTGTCAAACGCGCAGCGCACGATTATTATTCCAACGCCAAGTGTCGGCCGAGGAAAACAATGAAACAAGCGATCTGCCATGCACCTTTCCCGCGACACGAGCGCGGCTCCTATTGAAATTTAAAGAGCTTCCTCGAGAAACGGTGGATTTAACGGGGCCTGCATTGTTGTCGCGCCTAATGCATATTTTACGAATCGTCGAAGAAACAACTCACTGGAAGTCACGCCACTCGAACCCGTCGTTCATGTAAATCACGTTGAAGTTGATGTGGATCTCGGCGAGATTGGCCAGCTGGGGCAGGATCTCGGCCATTGGAATGTGGTGGACTATGTCCTCCTCCGCGTGACAAGGATCCCCCTCTTCCTCGGACTTTACTTTCCTGTAAACCGTCGTCAAGGGGATCGTTAACCCATTTACATGGTTAGCCAAGATTTTTCTGGATCGAAACAACTTCGTCGAGAAGAACCCGAAAGCGTTACGGCGTTTGTTCGTTGCCAGATTATGAATCTTATGCGTTTATAAGAATGATCTGCAGATCAAACGCAGAGTAGCGGAAACATCTAAACTATTTGAAAATATTATCGTATCACTGTGGACCCGTGCAAATTATTAAGGAAAGAAATAAATGTCTCTGTGCTTCCTGCATCTTGCGATTAAGGAAGTCAATTTTTATTTCTCATAAAAATCCGCAGTCTGCCTATCGCAAAGAAAAATACGAGAAAGGATTTATCATCGTGATAAATGCAAATTAGTTTCGTACACGGATCGCTTGGAACGACGCTGCACGAAACGATCGATGATATTTGATTCATTGTGTTCGATTCATCCTTGCGATGCTTATGAATTAATTAACGAATTTGCCGCGAGGACGATGCAAAGCTGCATACGTAAATTATGACTGTCTTTGGTCCGAAGGAAGACATCTCGAACGGTGTAGGAAGCGAAAATAATGTGATTCATCATCTGGTTCGTTAAGTTCAAATGGATAAAACACGGAGATCGGACTAGAAAGTTCTTCGCAGATGGCTCGTTTGCGATTAGGCTGTGAATTTGACCACGAATTCGGTCACGACTCGCCTGGTCGGTCGGAGGGTACGAATCCTTATCTTGTGCACGTAACTTCCTATGAGGCTGATCGTTCTCTCGCACTTCTCCCTCTCCGTCTCGTAGAAACTTGGCTCGAGGCTCTCGAGATACTCGCAGAATATACCTTCGCAGTAACGCTGTCGCCATGAATTTCCATGCTCGGCCAGCTCGTTGGTCTCCCACCTGCAACGTTCAACGATTTCTTGAAAAATTCATGAGCAAATAGACGATCTTTCGATAATTCGAACTTGACCTAACCCAGATCCAGATCTAGATCCAGATCCAGATCCAGATCCAGACCCGCTTATAGTAGAGATATACATGTAATTTATAAACTACCTGAGTCCCGGGTGTATACTCATATAAACGAAAATTGGTCGGTTATCTATTAAAAGAGTTAAATCGCTGGACAGTGTCCTCATCTGTAGAATGATGTTCTTCAACTTTTAAAAGAACCAGGTGATGGTATTTAAATTTATTACTTTTATTATTACAACTATACTTTTTTATTATTATTGTTATATTATTATTCTTACAATCATTGTTATAATTAATTTGAATAACAAGTAAAATATATCTAATACAATTTCGAATACAATCTCTATTAAAAATGTGTGAGAAGAAATAATTTGTTTATATTATTTACTCTTTTTCAATGTATTAACATTTTATAGAAACTATAGAAACATTTGTGGAACAAATTCGGTGGGATTCGAAGGGCTTCAATTATAAATAAAAGAAATTAATCATTAATGTTCAAATAATAATAGCTCTGAAAGTCAATGGAAAGACCTTATTTACGAGATACCCGACTATATTTCTTTATCTGAGTGTCTCGTGGGTATGTATTCGGGAATCTGGGTATCTCATATACCCGGCTCAAGATACTAGCTTATAGACGGAAAAGTGTGGTAATCCCGTTGGTTCTGGGTTAGGTTACTTCTCGTCGGCGAATCTACGGTTCGGATAATCGATTACTTGTCCCTCGAGCATCGTTCCCAGTAGTGCTCATCCTCGATCTTCGTAATGGCTAGTTCGAGAGGTAGGTCAACTGGCAAGAGTTCGAGCAGCTCGTTCCTATCCTCGCAAGTCGGTAGCTCGTCCAGGATCGGATAATCCTTCCACGTGGCAGCTATGGCGAGAAGAGCGAGCCTCCTCAGGCTTGGAATCCTATTCTCGTCCCAGAGAGTATCCTCCGAGCGAAGAGTACGTTCCAGCTCGCTCGGCAGCTGCGTCGTTTCGTAGGAGCATCTCGAGAACAAGAGAAATTGGATCGATCTAACTTTGATATTCCGGGGAAATTATTTCTTTGACTACACGGACGGAACGTTTGCATTACTTGTAGACTTTGAACACGTTTCTCGGCACAACGTGCGGGATCTTCATTTTCGAAAATATCAATTTTCCCTTTTCCCCGTCCTCCGACCTACGACGGATCCTCTGAATTATGCAACCGAAGCCAACGATTTTGCTACCTTCGGAGAGTCTGCGTATAGATATCGGTACAGTCCACGCTAGAGAATAAATCGAATGAAATGCGTTCCATTAGCTGTATACCGTACATTATCATGACAAATTGACCAAACATCCGCGCAACGGTTCAGACGGATGATTGATACGAGTCGGCTTGTCGGTTTCAGGAGTGTCCGGAGGGTGTTGTGCACGAGGACTCGTTCAAGGACATCTACGCGAAGTTCTTCCCCCATGGCAGTGAGTTCCACTTAAATAAAGACCAGCGTTTGTTGCGTAATTAGTTAACGGCAACCCCATACGAATTCCAGACTCCAGCCTCTACGCCCATTACGTGTTCAAGGCGTTCGATGTAAACTGCAACGGTGCCATCAGCTTCAGGGTAATTCACTCTAAACGGATCTTTCACGGTTCTAGACGCTCGCGGCAGGGACTCTGGGAAATTGTCGAAATCTATAGAAATTCAAAACCACCGTAAATGAAATGAAATGGAACGAAATGGAACGGAATGAAATCGAATCGATTAAGAAAGCCGATTCTTTTCCCGCTGCAGGATTTGCTAGTGACCCTGTCGACGTTGCTGCGAGGCAGCATCTACGAGAAGCTACGATGGACGTTCAAGTTGTACGACATCAACGGGGATGGTTGTATCACCAGAGGCGAGCTAGGGGAAGTTGTAACAGCGGTGCACGAGCTGATGGGCAGGCGGCACCACGCCGAGGAGGAGAGGAAAGCTAGGGAACAGCTGGACAGGGTGTTCAAAAAGCTGGATCTGAATCAGGACGGCGTAATAACGATCGAGGAATTCATCGAGAGCTGCTTGAAGGTACGATGAGCGACGTCTTGCTTCGATCTACGCTGCGCGGGGCAGCGTCTCCGAGATTCTGTCCTCCCTTAGGGTTTCGCGGAACCCATTCCAATCCGACCTTATTGCCGGTCGTTTGTCAAGCGGAGCCTATAATACCCGGTGCTTCGGTACGTGGGTACCGTTTTACGTACAGCATTCTCTCCAAAAGCGATCGAACCTCGGAGCAGTAGATTGTACATGATTAATGATCGTGTAGGTACCGCGTTAGGTACTAACTTGAAAGGATATGGCCGGGTAAGATGGGATCAAACGTATCCCCTAACCAAATTGATTTTTGTTCAGTCCAATCGATATAAAACTCAAAGAAAAACCTCTCAGCCAAGTTTCAAGTTCGCTGTTTCCTGCTCTGCCCAACAGAAAATTATGAAAAAATTCATAAATCTTCTACTTATTGGAGCACGACACTCTGGATATTTTCATTCTAATCAAATCACTTCTGTATTCAATAAAATTATCTAATAATTATATTAGTACAAATATTGCAACGAAACCATAATGAATGCTATCCAGCGCTACAGAGAAAAACATTACTATTATAAAAATATAAATGTGCTGTCTTCACAGTTTAAATGTAAAGTTAGCATATTTTTCAGTTTCTAGATATTTTAAACAATTGAGTGTGCAACTGAAAATTCTGAAAAAGTTCAGAATGTTGTGCCCCGTTAGGTAGGAAATACATGCACTTTCATAATTTCCCATTGAGCAGAACAGAAGAAATAGAGCACAATCTGTTTATTCGATTTAATCTTGTAACTACCTTTGTGGTGGTGTTGTCGACTTAAAACATGACTGGGAAGTTTTTCTTCGAGTGGTACGTCGAATAGTCTACAGTACAAACAAAAATCAATTCGGTTAAGGGGCACACTTTGCCGTGTTATCCGACTATCCCCTTGGACACATTGGCTGTTTTACAGTCCGAACCGTGTGCTGTACGATCACATTAATAATATTCAGTCATTTTGAGAAACATGCGCACGATAAATTACACGATTGATTATGTTTTGGTATATTGATAATTGCTTCATCGGAATGGTTACTCGATCCCCGAGGGTGTTTGTGTTGCAGGATGACGTGATCACTCGGTCGCTGGCAATGTTCGATTGTGCGCTCTGATCTCCGGCGAAGGAAGAGCCTCCTCTGGCAGTGAGCACGACGTCGCCAATCACACCGATCACACCTGCCACACCTATAACGCCGCTCTCCACCACGACAACCTTCTCGCAGTCTCAATCGCCTTCGCCACCGCCGCCGTCCTACTCTTTGCTGCCACCGATCCCACCGCCTTTGCCTTCGCAGCCGCCTCCGGGGTACACAGTTCAAGATCAGGAACTGTACATGCTTCTCGCGGCTCACTGGTGGAATCAGCCGGAGGCTCCGCTCTTTTGCTGAGGGTAATTGCTTCCACTTAAGTATGCCTCTACTCGAATGCTACACTTTTACCAGGCTCGATTAAACGGCTCCGACCGTTTCCAGGCTGCGACTCAAACATCCACGACGAGCGGGGGATTTAAATCTTGCGGGTTCAAGAATACGATTCTCTCGTCAACTGCTGAGGAATGAGATCTAACGAAGCGAAATCGAGAAACAAGCAAATCGACATTCCAGGAACATCCAAGGATATTCGATGTACCATCGTGTTCCACAAAGTCGCCGAACAAGAGATTATCGTGTACTCGAGGACTCGATAGAGGAAAAACGCCTGTTTCTACGCGAATTGCGTGCCAAATCCCAGTGGAGAGTATTTTATGTGGAAGCGTCGTTGCGCGACGTTGAGTCGCGACAAATTGTATGTCACACTATGGATCCGAAGGTGGTAGATCTAATCCCTTTCTAATGAATCTGCCACCTCCGGAAGCAACGTGTTAATCTCCTAGAACGATAGATCACGATTGACGAAACCGAGTCGGTACCTTGTGCGAAGTTGCATCCATTACACGAGTTCGATATTCTTCTGGTTTTCGCTGTGAAACGTCTTAGAACTACTGATGCAACGCAAGTTGCAAGGAATGGTGTATAGCAAATGCGCCTAACAGGCATAGAACCGGCATAGAGTCGTCGTAGCACCGGCATAGAACCTGTATGCAGGGTAATCGACTCATAGGGACACAGAACTGCCCGATCGCCCTTGTATACCGGTTAATCAAACTGCGGGGGCGCAGAACTGATTCAGCACAGCTGTATACGGGGTAATTGACTCCTAGGAGCGCAGAACTAGCCCGCCGTCGTTGTGTACCGCGTAATCAACATACAGGGGCGACGAACCGACTCGGTAAATCGCAGCGTGGGGTAGCAGAAGCGTATTCGGTTTTCTTTCAACGACAATCGTTCCGTGAGTTAACTACAGGAAATCGTCGTTTTCGTCGATCGATAATTCGAGCGGTAGTATACGAGCACAGTGTGTACCGTCATCGTCAAAAAGCCTTGGTACCAGGGGCCCCGACTTTCTAGGGAATATATCCGTAGGCGTAAGTCGTAAGCGAACCGAGAATCAACTTTTCTAAGCGTCGATCGTAAAACGCACGAATACTCTTGGACGTTGACGCTTCGACGGCCGTCGGAAAAGCACATCGGCCGTCGACGCGTCGACAGTGTAATCGGTACTAAACCTGACGCCAAATAAGAAGGTCCCTGAGAAATTTCGAATTTAAGGTTTTATCTGCGCACACAAAGACAACCAAACTCGTTCATTGGTTCATGAGTGATTGAACGAAGAAGCAGAGACCGTGAATCAAAGCACTAACGGAATGAGATGCGTGTTACAGGTTCCTTTTTATTTAGTGTCAACTATAGTCCTCGTGGATTAGGATCCTGTTATCGCTCACCTGGCAATCAGAACACCAAATCGCAATAATTAAGGTAACGAGCGCGCTCGCCGCGTAACTGCGCCAGGATAGTTTTCGTTCAACTTTATTATAGTTTCTCTAGAGATTAATCGGGTGTTATCGAATCCCTAGCGTTAGATAGACTTTCGGGCAACCGGATAACGTTCGCTGGCCCTCCTGTAACTCGAGAGAGAACTATGCGACCGAGAACAGTCGTTTCGGAACGCGACAAGGAGCGAGAATATGCGTTTGAACCGTAAAGCGATGTGGGATGTCCAAGGATCTCACCTCGCGAATCACCGGATATTTTCCGTAATGGTTTCAGTTCTCAAGACAGGCGGAACCGAATCACGGTAGACGTCTTAGGATAACTATCGTCTCGACCGTTAGCGTAGCACTGTCTTCGCGTCACGTCGTTGCTTGTTGGCGGACGAGACGGTGTCGTTTGGTAATTGGTTGCCAAGCGCGTGCCTATGGCAACCCGTAGCCTGTATGGATCTCACATTAGCGCGCGATCTAGCCGATTAGGGATATCGTACAAAACGTGATCGCGAAACGAATTTTCGCGCGTGTAACGGTTATAGTCCGACCGATACGTATTCGTATTTTTTGACCAGCTTCTATCCGCATTTTCAATGGCACAGGGATATACTGATCATCGGAACGATTCCTACAAATTTCTGTTCGTTCGATTTCTCGAAAGCGTCTTTAGCCGACGATGGGACAGATAATCGGCTCTGTCAATTACATTTAATATTATTGTTATGATACTTCTAATCGTAAGTAATCCTAAGCAATACGGCGGAGTGTATTTCCCAAACGAAGTGCTTTAATTATTCTAATAACAATTATACAGAAAACTCTATTTAAACTGTATTAAAACGACGAGCGTATTATACAGGGTGCCGCAATAACGAGAACGAAATTCGAGATTCAATTGATTGGTCATTGGACAACCATGCCACTCGACATTCCATGATGTCGGACGAGTATCGTTCCCATCGCTGGCCGCGATACGATCGAATCCGTCGGCCGGAAACACGTTAGCTGATGATTTTCCATAACATTCTTCGTGGACTCCACTCTTTACGAACCATGGATTCAGGAGAAGCCTGTTGAACCGTTAATCATTGTTCCTAAAGCAAATGAAAGCGAAAACGCGCGAGTAGCGACGAGTAGGCTGCGGATACCGTAAATCTAGAGTACTTCCAGTTTACAATCGCATATTCCATACATTTGCCATAAATATCTGCAGTATTGAGTCGTTCTGGGGCCGAGACGGCTGATCGGTCGCTACTAGTCAATTGAAACCAAGAACAAACTGGCACACAACCGGTTCGAACGAGAAGAAAGATTCAGTTTTCGATGTTGTACATTTTCCGACGAACCGAATTGTGTCGTGACAGAAACCGGAAGCGAAAATCATAGGCGTCGATTTTCCGGAGACTCTGCGTTGCGTAATCGATCGAGCGTTACACAATTTTTATATGTTTTCTATGGAAAAAAAGAAACAAGAGGACCCTAGATGGCAAAACAACGAATGTTATATTACAAACTTTTTCTACCCGAGCGATGAAAGAAACGCGGAAACGTTCCATCGACTTACCTCTGCCAAGATCGTCGTAGATCTAAACCTTGCATAGTGTTCAAAATAAAAAACATCGTTCGTTGAACGAGGAAGCGATAGAAGCGACAGAGAACGTTGCCAGAGTTAAGTCGAAGAAGCTTCCGAGAATTTGTTGTTCCGTTGTTTAACGTTACTTCGAACGTGCGGTGGGCACGTAGAAACGAAACACGTCCCTGTTCAACAAGAAAAAAAAGTGAAGACAGCAAAAGGTATGCGGTTAGTACTACTGACGAAAATTTTGGACACCGAAAAAGAGAAGAAGGGAGAGGCAGATAAAATTGATATTTTCGTAGGTGAGCCATACGATGCAGCTTGTTCCTCGGGTAATCAGCGAAACGCGTGGATGTTCACGTAGAAAATAAAGAGATTCTTCGCGCACCTTGAAACCTACGCTCGCGTAGAGAACATCGATCGGGGGGACTTGTGTAAATATCTTGTAGGGCAAACCGAGGCGTTCGTTTCCGTTGTATTTTGTACGTACAATTGTTTTGTAGACGCATCAAGATCCACAGTCCAGTAATCGGTAATTTAGAATACATATCGTGCGTGCTTGTTGGTCGTTCGCGTTCGAATGTCTGTGCAGTCGCGCAATTCGAGGTTTCTAGCGACAAGTCTCAGGCTTGGACCTTAAAGTACCATCGTGTCCCTCTACCCTCCAACGTGTTTAGAAATATTAGAAATCAAATACGCGAGCCAACGGGTCGCGTGTAGGCTAGAAAAGATCCTGCCCGGACCGGAAGTGTTCCCTTGTTGGCTGAGATCTCTGTAAAATCGCGTGCACGGGAAGGAGAGGAACTGCAAGACGCGACGCTAACGAGGGAAAGACGATCGCGATGGTCCGATGATCTTCCGGGCCGAGCGTAGCGTAAGGAGTATACTTATTAGTATACTTGTTGTTAGAAGCGAAAACGTGCGTAGTTGTAAACCGACAAGGAACCTAGTCAATTGATCGAACTTTAGAGGTTCTCGTAGATCGTAATTAAATCGGACTCTAGAGCCGCCCCAATGAACGTAACTTCCACATCGAATCCATTTCATTGTCGGATTCGAGTTCGATTCCATTGTTACGATCAATTGAGCGCGTAGAATAGACCCGGAAGCTCTCGATCTCGCCGATTAGATGAGATCCCGACAAACAGGTAGGCGATGCACAGACGACAGGTATATTACATTAGCGTACAGCTTCATTCGGAGCGCGTCAACGATGTGCGCGAATAAGAACGAATCAAAACTTTGTTACGATAGTTGAGTAGCGTGTTGCGGAATGTACGTCGTGTTGTGTCGTCGTATCGTCGTGTCGGGTAGCCATAGTACGACAGTAGTCAGATGCGATACGAATTGTTAAGCTTAGAGGCACTTTTTTATGACGAAACCTTAGTGATTAGGGAGCAATCGTCCCTGCGTGCGTGTACATACGGTCTGTCATGTCGTCGAAGTATTCGGCTGGCAATGATCGCGAAACAATCGAGGCCGCGATTCTTTTTGCCGACGTTCCAACGTCCCAGCTTTCCAAGTCATCGTTTCAAGAAGCAACATCTAATAAACTAGAGATATCGTTAATATCGATTTCAACACTTTCTTCTGTTTTTTGCACATGCCCGCGCTAGTCTGTAAGCATGACCATCGTTTTCATTGTTCGTTACAACGATGAACGTGCATAGAAAACGATTGCTGTTATCACAATACATATTTCGGGACCGCTGGAAACGTGACGAAATGTTTAGTGGATATTTGGTATCGTCAGTCGAATACCTTGACGATGGAACGCGACAATGCTCTGCGCAGAGTGTACACTGTACACATTTAATCGAGTCCCGTACTGCCAAATATAATATCTCTTTCGCCGCCGAAACAGAAGGTTCTGCACACGAAACTCATCGTCAGCCACGTCCACGTTAATCGAGCTTGCACAAGAGAACAAGCGCAGCCGTTTGAAATTCCGAATTCTTTGCCGCATGCGATTCGTCGACCAAACAGTTCACTGTACAATCTCTGTGACATAAGGGTCACCCTTTTCGAAGCGAAGATTGAAAGATCTGCCTTAGATCTCGTGATCACCAAAGTTTCTAGAACGCAATTCACTCTGCAACTCTTGAGTTTTGACAAACAAGCACGGTCCAATAATGATCAATCGATAAGAGATAGTCCGAGCTACAAGAATCACTTTCCTTTTACTCGATCTTTTCTTCTTTCTACCATCGCTGGTTGCATTTATTTTCGAACAAAATTGAGAAACGTTCTAAATGTTAGCAGGGGCATTAGATTTTCTCGTTGGACCGCGACCGCGTCCGGCTTTTTCTCGTTGGATCGTTGGATCAATGGATCGATGGATCGTTACCGACGAGAACGCGTATTCGCCCAGCGGAAATTATATCTTTAGGCCAGTCGCCTCGTGTCGACAACTTGTATCTCACGGCAGCTGAATTGTAAATTCAGAAGAATAAAAGAGGAATATATCGTTACTGTTATCCGTCCGTGTGATTTCATCATTCTCTACCCTTTGACGCTCCTAGATACAACCGCTAAAATAACTATGTCGAATATAAATTTTTAAAATATAAAGTGCTGAAAAATCTCTAACAACATACTTATATTCTTTTTTCGTATATTTAAGTTCTAATTGATTACTTATAAATAATTTTACATTTCACGCTCGAATATCAAATATCTGCAAATATCATTCAAAATTACAACGTTCAAATAACATTCAAAATTCGAAACCCATTGAAATAGCGTACACCTCATTCGTATTATGGCACGTTTTATTAAATTTCGAGATGTGTATACAACAAAGGTGATTTAACAAAATCATTTTTCAAAATATTTATGCTTCGAAAATTCTTCTGTACCTCGAGTTCTGATAGCAGCTATTTTTGTTTGTTTAATTCTTATAATTAAAGCTGACCGTTTCATTTAGATATAGTCCGCTATCGTGCCACAGCATTTTCTACTTAATCGGTCATTCAGACCCTGTGACAAAAAACATTGCATGCAATGTCTATACGGATCTTAAGATTGTGCCGTTAGTCGAAATCAGCTGTTGGTAATTTTATCTCCCAATTTGAGCGTTTTGCCACTACGTATGATGGCACTACATATTTTTATATGTAACGCAGCAAATGATTCGTACCAGATTTTGTATTGTATCTTATGAGGAAAGTGACAAAAATCATCTGGTCTCTTTATTTTCAATAACACAAGTACAGCCTAACAGTGAATTAGAATTGCAATTATATTGGAATCAGACAGAGCCAGTTAATTGAGTGACAAATAATGTTGCAAAAATATTAAACCGTAACCATGTTTTGTGTGATATTGAAACAATGATGACATCGTGATTCATAAGCAACTGGCTCACGTGTCCATTTGCCGGTTGCGTTTGGTGCAGTACATATTTCTGTTTTAAACAATGGCGAAACAACTGAGTGACCAAGTTTTAGATTATTTAGCAGAACACGGGGAAGTCAGTTCCTTGACTCTTGCGGATTTTTTTAAAGAAAATCATCAGAAAATAATTGGAGCGATTAAAAGCCTGCAAACTGTCGATGATGTAAGTGTAACAGATTGTCTTGTAGAGCTTTACACATTATATTAATTTTATATTAATTCAATATATAATTCATTATATTAAAAATATTGTTTAAGAATTTGTATGTTGAGCATATACAAAAACGAATGTAAATGTTGTCATAACCTTAAAAGCTTTCTGTTAGTATACAATTTCTGTCAGATAATTTTTTCCATGTCAATTTTTTAAATTTAAAACGTATTTCACAGTTAATTACATCGCAGCAAATAAGCGAGAGAAAGTGGGAATTAACATCAGAAGGTCAGCACGTAGTAAATTATGGGAGTCATGAAGCAGCAGTGTATAACGCCATTCTTGATGATGGGATACCTCAACTGGAAATCATGCAAAAAGTTCCATTTGCAAAGATTGGTTTTTCAAAAGCAGTGCAAGCTGGTTGGGTTGAAATTGATAAAAGCAGTGGTACACCTATTATAAAGAAGAAAGTAGAGTCTATTGAGGACACAACACAGAATCATCTGAAAGATTTAGAAAATCTGTCTGATCGTCTTAAAAGTGATTATAAGAAAAGAAAGCTCATTCAAGAAGTGTATGTACATTATTGGATCACCTATTTTTATCGGTTTATATATGTATAAACCATTTCATTCCCAACAGTGTTATAAAGTCAATCTTAGTGGGGAAAGGTCCAAATTTTACAACGAAAGTTGAAAAATTGGAAACAGAACTGACTGCAGACATGATAATGAGCGGTGTCTGGAAAACTAAGAAGTTCAAACCATACAATTTTTCTGCAATGGGCTCTGCTCTCGATGTGGGCCACTTGCACCCTCTGTTGAAAGTTAGAAGCGAATTTAGGAAAATATTCCTTGAAATGGGGTAAGAAATACAAAAAAATAAATGCTTCGATTTATTCCCATTAATAACATTTTACTTCTTATTTTCTAGTTTCACAGAAATGCCAACAAACAATTTTGTTGAGAGTTCTTTCTGGAATTTTGATGCTCTGTTTCAACCTCAGCAACATCCAGCTAGAGACTCTCATGATACCTTTTTCATATCTGGTATTTCTGTCAACATATTTATCCCTTTGACTCTATTATTGATAACTAGATATTAATATCTCATTTTAGAACCATCTCGCACTACAAATTTCCCAAAAGATTATCTAGAAAAAGTGAAAAAAGTACATAGCGAAGGAGGATACGGATCTGAGGGTTATCGTTATAATTGGAAAATCGAGGAAGCACAGAAAAATCTTCTTCGTACTCATACAACTGCTGTCAGTGCTAGGATGCTGTACAAGTTAATGGAAACGGTAATTAGAAGTGTGTGACTACGTGTTCTTTGAATATTTTGATAGAATATTATCAACAGGTCATACAAATGAATTTCAGGGCGAATTTAAACCGGTGAAATATTTCAGCATCGATAGAGTATTTCGTAATGAAACATTAGATGCCACGCATCTTGCGGAATTTCACCAGATCGAAGGCGTAGTTGCTGATTACAATCTTACACTGGGCGACTTGATAGGTGTACTGTACGAATTTTTCAAGAAGCTCGGAATTACACAACTCGAATTTAAACCTGCGTATAATCCATATACCGAGCCGAGTATGGAAATTTTCTGTTACCATAATGGTTTGCAAAAATGGATAGAAATTGGTAACAGTGGAATGTTTCGACCAGAAATGCTGTTACCAATGGGTTTACCCAGCAACGTACGTGTAATTGCTTGGGGATTATCTTTAGAAAGGTAAAATTACGCTGGCAATTGTTTTCTTCATTTTTAAGAAGAAATAATACAGAATAGTTCATACTTTTTACAGGCCGACTATGATTAAATATGGAATAAATAATATACGAGATTTAGTTGGATCGAAAGTAGATATGGAAATGGTCTATAACAATCCTATTTGTCGATTAAACAAGTAAATATCTTTCTAAACATTAATAAGGTATTTATATCAAAGCGATCAGAAATTGTTCGCACAAACTATGGAGAAGAATAAAATATCCAATTTGAATAATGCGAACAAAATTTTGTTTATAGGATTAGTAATATGCCTTTGCCAAAGAAGAGGTTCGATGACCAAAAAGAGAAATCCACTCTGCAAGAATCGGCAAAGCATGAAAGTGAATCTTGTGTATTTGAGTGTACAGGAGAATTCGAAAAACAAAAACTTATAATATTTTGCGATCCGAAACATCCAATGAAGTTTCTGGAACCGTTGCTGCGTATCGTGAAACCCTATATTAAAATATTTGTACAAACATATGTGCACTCAACAGTTCAAGATTGCCCAAAGAATCTTTTAAGTTTCGGTTCAGAATACCAAGACAAAAACGAGAACGTCGATATGCATTTAACAATAATTTGGAAGGATCTTGGAGTCGATCCAATAATGCAATTACCAGGAGTGCAAAAAATATCAGGCGCGGTGAACATAGCGAGATATTTAAATCGTGTGATCGAAAGATACAATCCACAATTGTTGCGCTACGAGAGCAACGGGGTGTTATATGCAAATCGAGTAGACTGTTATTTAGAAAAGGTGCATAGTATATTACATGCGAATGCATCTCAGGGTATTCGCAAGATGTCACGCTACATAATGGGCGAGCATGTGTCTGTCGTTGATATCTTTTTGGATACCTTGGAAAAGTCCAAATAACCCAAATAAATTCAAAGAAGTATGAAATTTCACCAACAAATTTTTTATTCTTATACATAAGAGTTACGATACCGTTGATTTTAATACAACTAAAAGAGGAAAGAGAAAAATATAAAAAGTGATGTAGGATTTGCAAATTATTTATGATTGATATAATTTGCGTTTATGTTTTTTTTTTCTACAGATCGTGATGCGCTGTTTGTAAGAATGGATCATTGTTGAGAATGAGAAGATACAGACTTGTATCAATGATTGTATGTGTGTATGAATGTTAGCTAGAGCATTGTCAGTTGCTAGGCTTTCGTGTGATACAATACACATCAAAGTGCTCGGAGTGTATACTAGAGTGTATGCAACTGATGCGTGCCTGCGTACAACGGTTTGCCTGACACCAGGCGACTAACATTGGAAGGTTACGAATATTTCAATTCGCGAAGGTGAATTCTTTTATAATCTTCCCTTCACACTTTATGCAATACTTTGGTCATATGAAGGCATCTTTAACGCGCAGTCTACTAGGGAGTTAAATGACTTACAACCAAATATTTATTTGGAGAAATAGTTTCTTACAGGATTGTTATTTACTTGAAATAAGATTTCGAAGTTTCCCTTACTGTAGCACGATAATACCGAAGTCTATTAATAAGCTTCGACTTTGTGGATAAATTGTTAAGAACATATACAACACGAAATTCTGCGAATAGTTATTTAATACTTCTAGTTTCATATGAGGACATAAATATTTTTATAAGCGCCGCGATGGATAAAAATACTAAATAAATTAATTTTTCGTTTTTCTATTTTTTGTTGTTGTATAGTTCTTGTGACATCATTTCCGCAGGAAACCGGCGTTGTGTAGGACATTGTAGATCTTATCGCGTGGAATTTTGTCAGTCTCGCGATCGATCACCTGTAACGGGAACGAAAAGGATTATATTCACGCGAGAGCAGAGAGTGTATTTGTCAAAGTTTACCTGCATCTCTTTGTTGAGGAACCAGGATTCTTGAGCGAGTTTTGCCGCGATTCTGGGATTCTTATAGAAGTCGTTTCGCAGCTCGTTAGGCAGCGTGTTCTCTATAGCCGAAGTCAACAGATTGGCAGGATGCGGATACACAACTCCGGAAGGGAAGTAATATTGAGGCGCGGCCGCGCAGATTCCCGCGAGAACGACGATCGCTATGATCGCGTTCATCCTGCGAAATTTCACCTCCAAAGCACTCTGCAAGGACACAATGTGTAACATTCAACCTGGCTATACATATGATTCCGTACGTGAACCGGACTTATGTCGCACAGGGACAGAGATTCGGTGAGATCTTGCAGAAAGGAAAACATGAACCGCAGAGAACTGTCGCGTCGTGGTTTGATATTTCATCGCGATCTTAGTCAATAATCGCGAGCATTCTATCTGCAATTCATATACATTCTCGCTTTTTTATCTGAACCATAATGTCCTATTTCATTTTGTAAAACATTTGTTTCCTTACGCCTTACAAATACGCAAGAGGAGACTACCCTGAACACTACCTTATACGATTCGCGCTTATCGTATCTTTTGTATAGAGTGTAGATGATATTCTAAAAGATATGTAATCGTCGTCTAATTCTGGCAAACGTCTCCGAAACAGCGTTAGAATTCATACACCATACGGAACTTGTGTAACTAGACTTTCTTTCGTTTGTTTTGTTCGTGGACAGAAAATAACCGAAGCGAAACATGATCTCTCTCTCTCTCTCTCTCTCTCTCTCTCTCTCTCTCTCTCTCTCCTATATTTGATTTTGTCGTTGATGAAAGTAATTGTCGCGGAACCGCTTTATGGTTGTCTCAACGGTAGGGGCACTGAGTAGTTGAACCGACGGGATTAATACTTTTTAGAAAACTGCATTTTCTAGTACTATCGAGACTACGATTAACTTTTAATTTATTTGCCGATCAAATCTGTGATAAATGAATCTGAAACGACCGTTTTGACCCTGCACGGTCATAGTTCTAGCGTCGAAAACGGAAAAGAAAAGTTCAGTCGCACTGGTTTGAATATAAAAGAGAAGAAAAAGCAAAAAGTGACTTTCTCTCACATACGATGCGACAATTGGTCCCTTTGGATCGTTTGAATGTTGAAAAATTATATGCTTCTTGCCGCGGACCATCCGTGGATCCTGAAAACTCCGTCTGGATCCTGTATCTTTGTTGTTCGATCCTGGATCGATCGGGTCACGCGAAACTCGTTGTCTCCGGCACTCGACTCGACGGACACTCGATAAACCACCCGACTCGAAAGGATCTAGTTATTGCTGTTGTGCGTGTCTAACTGAATTCAAGATCCGTTACAGTGTTACTTATATAGCTGGCGACTGTCCAGTGTGAGCTCACGATACTGTGAGCCGCCTCTGAGGTTACATTCGACGTTTCTTGGCCATTGCCTAGCTTGTGGTCCTTCTGTCGGCCTTAGAGCTCGCGATCGAGGCCACCGTTCCTTCGTTAAACCGTTTCAAGGGTGAGGATACCTGCCTCCATGGTGCACGACCATTCAAACGTTTTTTCGTTTTCTTTTCCTTCTCTCTTCTTCTCCGTTCACCAAAACGCTCCAATGTCTCGCTTGCTTTCTGTAGGGCGCGGTCGAAAATACTCCGCTATACAAAGGACAATTGAAGGTATTGTACAATCGAGTGGCAGACAATTCTTTGAGATGGAGTGCGAAAATGAATGAAAATTGATTTAAATTGTAAGGTCGAATTTTGTCACTGTAGCCTCGACTTTTCAAAAAATCATGTCCCCTGGAAAATTCGACTTTTTCAAATACGCGGATACGTTTAATTGCACAATTATAATAATTAATGCAATAATCCATTATATATAATAAATTTCATTGTAATAATTAATACAACTGTGACTCAAACCTCAAGTGTGTCGGGTGCCTGCGATAGCCACAGACACACGCGTTTGGGCTCACGCATCATTTGATAGTTCGAACTCGAGTTACCGAGGGAAACGATTAGCGCAGTGCATTGCTTACGCAAACAAGTGCCGGTGACAGATTACGTTGTCGGAACTCGGAGCATTAACTGGAACGTTAAATTTCGAGGTATTACAGACCGATAAAGGGCACAATGACCGGGACTCGTTTCACTTTTCACGTTCCGAGAGAATCGCTCTTCGCCGAGTTACGAGCCGAGAATAGGTTAAAAGTCGCGCAATGTAAAATTTGAGGTGTAAAGCCGAGAGCATGTCCCTGTGGAAACGTGTTTCGCGTTGCAAGCGAATAATTGCGGAATTTCGTGCACCCGCTCGTCTCCGTGCGACAGTTTCACCGAAAACGAGCCTCTGCTCGACTTTCACACTGCAAATGCCTATTCTAAAGTTCAAGCGCGCAAGGAATCTCCGGCATTTCTCTCTCTCCCTCTCGCTTTCTGCTCGATGGAGTTTTGTACACGCGATCTTTTGGGAAATATTTCGAAATACTCTTTAGAATCGTCGAAGTCTTCTAGATTGAAATTCATACATCGATCGGTATTCGTTTCGAAACGTACCTATAGCAAAGTTTCTATTTTCTCGTCGAAATACATTGTCGATCTGGCAACTTAGAGTTCGATAAAACATTGCACGAGTTAGGTTCCATACCGCCCACGCGAATATCCTGAATTTTTTACTGGTCCGTCCGAGTTTTCCGGTTTGCGCGTCACACGTGTAGTCATGTTTCTTGAAAGAGAAAGAGAAAGAAAGAGAGAGAGAGAGAGAGAGTCGAGCTACATTAGACACGTTGTATTTACATTTACTATAACATTACACCGTTACGTGAACCGCCGCTTTCCATCGGGTCGCTCTTATTTTCTCTATTCAAGTTTCACAGGCACAGAATCTTCGTAGTTCCTTTTCAAATTCGCTCGCGATCGAGGAAATCTCTATTCACCAAAGAATCACAGTTTAATAACTGGATTATGTTGATACAAAAATGTAAAGTTATTGTTAACTGGTTATTGTTTGTTAAACGAGACAAAGAAAGGTCGCTTCGTTCGAAGCGTTCAAAGAAGACAAAGGAGCGGATACACGAGAGTAATCGTACCCGGTATTCGGGTCAATGTTACGTCCTTATAGGCGACATACCCAGAGGCAGCGGTTACCCTTGTCGGAATTAACTCGCCCGTATCAGGAAGTCGTTACTCTCTCGGCGCCGCACGTCGCGAGTAATTCGTGCACATAATTCCTTGGAAGACGCGTCAGTGGAAAGGTATGGTGAAAGACGCGGCACGGTGAAAGACAGACTTACATAACAATAACAATGAGTGTTGGCCCTGCACTTGAGCCGAGGAGCGCACCAATCTCTCCTTATGAATCCGTCTTGTTCGAACGTAACCGGTTACGCGAATAAGTTACGGAGTATTTCCGCGAACGCATAACTCTGATAAAAAATGGATCGAGTTACGCCTTGACGTCCGGTCGACTTTTTCAACTTGGAATATTAAAAGAAACGAGATGAGCATAAATGTAAATTAGTTGTTTTTCTTTTTTGTTTTCAGGCTTATATTAACGGCTCGTTTACCGTATTTAATTACGTCTTCACATGTCGCAGAGAGCTCGAGGACCTTGACGTTCTCTGCCCTTTCGAGAAACCGAGTTCTCTATTATCCACAAGTCCCGCTGTCAAGTGCCTGCTTTCCTGGTTCGTCCGTCTCAGAAATTACAGCCATTAAAGAGTTACAAGAAAATTGCATTTCATTTGTGAGCACGGCGCAAAGTTGATCCGTCAACATTGGAACCGTTGAGTCGTGCAGTACTCGTAATACAAAGTATAAAGCAATCATCCTGAGGAGCGGCGCCCATTATCGATTATGCAGTCGTGTTACAATTACAATACAGTTGCGGATAGTTATGAAATTAGTGACTGTCCGGAATAACCGCAGCTCTTATTCACGTATAAATGCTGCCGCTTCAACGGTGATACATGAGCAATGCCTGAAATTGCAGGTTTGATCGATGGAATTAATGAACAGGTCCATTTCGTTTACATCTCTTTATATATAAACATTTTGTACAGTACAAAAGTATGAATACGCGAGCACGAGATTCTCTTGTACGCTGTCAAACAAGCTTCACGATCAATGATATACACGTAATTAAGGGTAATTATAGTTCCGTTGTTACAACGATGTTAAACTAGCATATAAAATTATAAAAGTCGACGATTACATGATAAATCAATTTGTATCGTGAAAGCTGATCCCGACAAGATGGCGACCGCGCAACGCGTTCTCAAATAACAGGAAAAAGGACATATAAGCAGCACGGCGAATTTTCAAATTATTTCAGAAATATCTATGGTGGGAAAAGCTCAAGTTCTCCACCTTAAACTATTCTGATATGCTCAATACTAGGATTACCAACCATTTTTTATTATTCGTTACTTCGTAGTAATAGCACACAGAAAAAATGCGTTATTCCTACGAGGTATGGCGTGAAATTCTGCTATTGTTTTCAGAGGCTGCGTACACAGATGTAGATCGCGAGAGCGATTGGTTTATTGGTAATATTGGTAAGCCGGCGAGATGGTTTTTTGGTAAACGGGAATGGCTGCGTGGGCCACAGTAGGAGCCAGAGCTTTTCCGAACACCGGGACGGAACTGTGGACTTGTACATGGTCGAGACGAGCAGTCTTGATGAGTGTCGGTTGCTGAACGGAGACCCTCTCGACCTTGGTCGCTGGTTCAACAAGATTTACTTCCTGAAGGGTTTCGATAGGCCTGGTGACGACGACGCGTCTCGTCGACACTCGCTCGTCGGCTGGCTCCGCGTTATCCGGAGCTGGAGTCGCCGATAGAACACGACCTCTTACGCGGCTGACGTCTTCCAGAGCAGATTTTGCGAGCCCTGATCGACCGAAGCCAACCTAAGTAAACAATTTACGTTTGAATAATACGATCTAGAAGTTGAATAGATTGGGTCCTAATGTATTCTACCTCAGCGACATTGCCGCGCGCGGTGAGCAGTTCAAGCAGCTTATTCTGATTGTTCTTGTCTTCTTCGGGGCTGGAGTTTGGACTGACGATGACGTTGGGTGAAGGATCATGGGCCACGAAAGGCTCGTTGGTGGCGTCGTTGATGCTAGTTCTCACCTGTGTGCTCTGTACGTTGGCCTAATGATCATGAAAAAACCTACAAGTTTCCATTACGGTTTAATCCGGTCGCGTAGCTCAATAAATTGATACCTGCTGTGTCAGTTGCTGGTCCTGTTGCAGTTTACGAAAGTCGGGATTCTCAACAACAACGCTCTCCTCGTTGAAGCTGGAGGCAGGGGGGGAGGGAGCTGTGGGAACAGCAAAGGGCGGAGCGATCGTCGAGGGAGCGAAGTTGTAGATACCTTGGATATGCTGAGGATTGTACGCTTGGATCAGAGCAGGGCCCTTCTGGATCTTGGAGGTCGGTTGGTCTAGCTCGACCACCGCTGACCCGGCTGGCCGCACCACCACGCGTTCCTCAATGTCGTAGAATTGTTTTTGGATCGCTGGACGGCGAACCTACCAGCAAACGAATTTGGTAATCTTGGTCTTGATCTGGGTTCGAACGTCGAACGATGTATTTAGAAGAATAGCACTTACCTCGAATTTACGAGTTTGCACGGCCGGCTTCACAACGTCTAATTGCTTCTCCAGAACCACCGGCTGAGCCTCGATCTTAGTCACCGGAATATGGGACACCGTAGGAACATGTTTGACAAATGGCACCGCTGCGACCGCTGGTACCTGGGCGGCGGTGTAGCCGACGTGGTGAGCCTCGATGTTGGCAGGATACGCGTAAGTAAGTCCATGAGGCTCCACGTTGTCGATGTAAGTCACACCTGCCGGGCTCAGGTACGGCATCCTGATGGACACTGTACTACCATGTCCGCCTTGCAACAGTACCGCCGCTACTACCACGAATATGATTCCTGTCTGCATCCTGGACGATGGAATGAATATTAGGAATGCAAAAGTATATACATAAAATATATGATTCAAGAAACACGATAGGGTTAAACAACGGAGAAAAGATGGTATTAATAAGATGCAGGCAGGTCTTCGGACAAGATAGAAGTAATCTATGTACGCTTTCAAAATTGCGGAACTAATTCTATGCTCTTGTTACAATGTCGAATCGATGATTACCTTATTCCTCGAGAAACTGTATCAACGAAGGGGTGCAAGCCTCTGTCTCGGCAGTGGCAGCGGGCGTTGCTTATATGGCGGCGCGGTACCAATGGGGACCCCTTCTCACAAAACAGTCTCGTTCTGGTATCCCTCCCATCATTGACAAAGACTTAACACCAACCAAAACTGGGTCGATTTACTCTTCGTTCTACCAAGTATTCAATCTGCGAAAAACCTGCTCCGTCGTAGCGACTGACAGGCTATGTTCTCCATCGACCAATCATCGGCTCAATCTTTCGCAATGAATAGATCGTGCCCATTAGTGGTTCGTAATTGTGTCCATATTGTGACCTAAGCTGGAACATTCCTAGGTCAAAATTGAACTGGCAATCAAAGTCGAAGAGAAAGCTATTTAACCAGCTAAAGGGTTTGCTAATCGAATCAAATTTCATCATTCTTCAAATATCTCCGATCTATTCTTCTAATGCATATCTGTAGGATTATTATATAAAATTATTACCAACAGGTTTTCTGTTTATGGTATGCGCGGAATCTTTTTAATTTTTGTTGAAAATGAAATTCCTACAATGAACCAATTGACCATGAGTCGAATAAGAGAAACGAGCCATCTCTTTTCTTCTTTCTTCTTGTTCTGTTTCTTTTTCTTCTGCGAGTTTGTGGGGCACGTGTTATTGTAAAAATTATGTGAAAAATCATTCGTGAAATTAATTATATATTGCCGGCGACGCGTCCACTATTACGCGGAAATAATGGCTATAACAGGTAGTAAGCAGAGACGTAGATTGCTGGTTTAAGACACTCGGGCCACGATAATGGTTGTGCAACATTTTCATCTGGATCGTTCAAAAGAGTAAAATCTGATCGTCGCCTCTCTCCCCTTGGGCCCATCCGACCTTGTAACACAGTCGGGTTGGGCAAGATTCGATAGCCGAGAGCACCGCGTCGAAGGCGGATAAGAATATTGCTCATTACCTTATACTAATCTGAAAAGAATTTTCGCGATATAAATTGCATGTTGCGATGACATCCACCAATGAAATATATTATTCCTCGAGGTCCAAGCCAACCTTGATACAATCCGGTTCGGAATTAGCTTGCGAAAAATCTAGAACAACTGTTTCGCAACAACGACCGTGCGTAACACATCGATAATCGAAATTTGTACAGTTTTTTGAGTAAAAACTTTGAGGTTCGTGTTAACAGGACGAAATGGCAGAGTTCAGGAAACCTCGAGAGTCTCGGGGTTCTTTTCTCTTATTTTACATGGACCTCCGTGATTCGGTCAGCGAGTGTTGAACTTTATGCGGGGCGTCGGAACACACGGGGCCCCACGACATGAATATCAAACAAATCCTAAAAGCGCATCGACCCAGTTGACTTCACTGTTTTCACTTTCGAGCGACCATAATCGACCTCCATTCACGCCCATACGACATTCGTCAACCCATTGACGGTCAGCATTCCTAATTCTAAAAAGAAGAAACTCTTCGCGTGGATTCCTATTCTTCTTCGTCACCGTTATCGATCACCCTTACGAAACAATTACGATACGCATTTCACCTGTCTGCTAATTTATTTCTTTTTATTGCTTTCCAAAAATATTTTAGTTCAATAATGTCCATGATTAAAGCAAGGGGTAGTCTACTGAAGAAGCTTTTGTTTTTTTTGTAGGATCTCCGTTAACACTATACCTACCACCGTCAAATGACCGGCTATGCATTTTGCGATTATAAAAATTATAAAAACACTTTCACGAGAAATGATTGAATAAAGTACATTATTGCAGCATCTGTAATAATAAAACCTGTACAAAATCGAAATAAATTGGATCTTTTTACTTCTAAGAAATAACGTAAATCAGACAATTGTACTGTACGGTAAATTTAGTGTTAATAAATCAACTGTGGAGTTAAAAGAGAATTAGCAGTTGAATAATTAGCTACCACGAGTGATTTCCAAGGACACAAGGTCGAACTCATATGCAATAGACTCGTATGCATGGATTTGTAGTCCCGTAAAGAACGAGATTCGAAGAATCGGTTTATCGGAAGTCTGTTGATCATTTTGCCGTGAAATAAATCTGTCGATGACTAGGTAGATATTAATATTACCGTTCGGGTCTCTCTTACGCACACGTACACGCACACGACCATGCATACGCGTACGCACACGCGGCGGACTATCATTATTTTTCATTTTTTTTGGTCGTGATCACGTTTGTTCATTTTTGCTTGATCAGCGATCTCGTTCCGATAAGTCGTGTCCTCTCGTTCTGATCGACGAAACTGAAAGTGAACCGAAACAAACCTCGCCAAACCGTCCGCCACGTATTACGTGTATGCGTGCGAACTGGACGTCCTTCTTTCGTAATTCCGACCAGTCCCCGAAAGCATAAAAACAGAAAATATTTTGTTACACCCGCCAACCATTCGGCTTCACCCTAAGTACCTACTTCTCGGCGCACAATCTGGTCATTAATCGGTTGAGTTCTGGATCCGCGAACCTGTTCTGATACTATCTGTTTGAAGGATTCTACCATGACCTTCGACACCAGTAGTTTTTTTTAAATTTTCGTTATAGGCCCAGATAAAAAAGTTAAAAAATGACTTTTTAATTTTTATTATTCCAAGCGATAGCAAAATTTAAAAAAGCTGTTTAGTCATTGTCTACGAGGCTAATTCCTCTATCACATACAAAGAATTCATCATTTAAAAAAGTTATTTCGTTTTAAGTACGAATAATTTTGTGGGCCACTGTAGATAAATATGTAAATACAAAATATGTATCGGTGAAAATAGTATTAATGTTTTTTTTCTATTCGGGTTTATCAAATTAATAACCGAATATCAATTTTACTTTCCATTATGCCCAGTTTTAAAGAATTTTCGTGTGGGCGGGCGTATCGTATCTTAGTCGTAAGTGCGAGTGACACGAAGTGAATCTTCAAACTTGATTATCTCAAAAACGAAGTCGATATCGACAAAATTTTATTCTTTTTATTTTTTTATTTTTTCATAAGGAATCATCTCTATCCCGCTTTTACATGTTATTCGGGAACACCCTGTATATTAAGAGCGTGGATATATTGCTTCTCATAATATACTTCATATTTTCTAATTTTGCCTACCATTACAAATCCTGTGTACTGCAGCCTCTGAACCATACCGTTACCTGATTAGAGTACCTGAGGTAATCGAATTATGAACGCATTGTTTTAGGAATCTTAGCAGGAACCCTTTCCCTTTTCAAAATGTGTATTTCGTAGAGCGATGTTCTAAACGAGAGGGAGAAGAATAATACAGACATAATGGAAACTAGAAGTGCTGATAAAATATAACTGTTAGTTATAATCTTGCAGTGGAAGTAATTTCTTTTTAAAGGATATTTCTTTCAAGATTTCAAGGTCGCGGATGTTCTTTTTAATGGTGTTACATATTTCTAATATTATATCATAGCTAAGATCAAAACGAATCCAATGACCTATAATAACATGACCTTCACGTGACTACGAGTGTGAATAAATTAAGTTTAAAACATTTTTTTTATTCAATATCAAATATTTTTTAATTCAGTTTTTTATTTAAGTCACAACCGATTCAAATCGCGACGAGCAATGCGATGCCCAATCGGTTTAAAGTCACGTGAAGATCATATTACTATACATCATTGGATTTGTCTCGATTTTAGTTATCATGATATAATGAGAGAAATATGTAAAGCTATTTAAGAAAACATCGATGACCTTGAAATCTTGAAAAATATGACTTTTAAGAAGAAATTATTTCCACTGCAACATGTGTTCCTTCGAATCATATAATCTATTCCTCTAGCATTTTTAAGTATCGGTAACGATAACGGAAATATTGCTTTGTAACAGCTTTAGTGAAACACCCTTGTATACATACATATTATAGCGTGCTTTAATGCACCAATTGCTGTAAATACCCCAAGCCAGGATTTACAATTTTTGCAACAACTTTACAAATATAAAGAAGTTAACAACAGAATAAGTGAAGTAAAAATACATAAAAGTGGGCATTTATGGTATTCAATTTCAAGATATGCAGCATTAGCTTTTTTTGATGGAGAATTATTGTCTAATATAAAAAGGCGTATGATTCAAAATTTGAATTCTGAGCAAACACAAATGTCAAGCGAAAGAATTATTTTTAAAGATATAAAAAATTGTGTTAATATTAGCATAGAAAATTTGTTCTCGTCACAAAGTCACAATTTCTTTCGTAAATTTCATATAGATACCAATTTTTAATGAAAATATCCTTTAGTTTGGGACAGTTATGAAACATATAAACGTACATTAAAAATAATAATGAGTTCAAAAGTGGGTAATGACTGTACAGAACGAGATGTGAAGCTTACCATCGAATATGACAGCTTATCATCGAATATAACAGCTTAATAACAAAAAAAGAAGATAATAAACAGTTCATTTTATAAATATTAGAAGATTATCGGCGATGTTATCCAGATGAAATATTTTATAAAAATTATCAATTAGTTTCTTTATAATATATAGTTAGAAATTAAGTTTGAATAGTACATAATACTATTAAGTACATGTACATTCATTAAAAAATATTTAGAATTTGCCCCTAAAACGGTAATACACATTTATA
Source organism: Augochlorella aurata (assembly GCA_028455555.1). Taxonomy (NCBI): domain Eukaryota; kingdom Metazoa; phylum Arthropoda; class Insecta; order Hymenoptera; family Halictidae; genus Augochlorella; species Augochlorella aurata. The sequence continues at coordinate 3,665,080 of CM052162.1, forward strand.
TTGAAATTGACGTAAATAATAGAAATCTGAAAATTTTGACACAAAAATGGCACGGGTTCCCGTTGCCTAATCGCTCTGAAATTTTGAACACCCCATTTTTTCACCAAACAGCACAATTAACAGAGTTAAACGAAGAAAATTTTTTTCTAAATTGAACACTTATAATTAATGACCAACGTAGTATACATACATATTGTATTTGTCAATTTATCAATTAAGATATAATACAATAAAAAGTGGAATAAATCATTAAATAGTTTTGTTAAATTGATTGTCAGTAATTTTATTGTTGGTTTTGAATAGGGCCGCTGCACAGCGACCCCTAATAATCGATGGTGTGTTGCGTATTTACAAGCGTCGAACTTCGACTCTACCCTACTAGATGGCCGCGAAATTTCTTGCTTGGAAATCAAATCACATAGAATAACTGAATTTTGTATACCTACAAATACGGCCGTCGTAGATAAGATTTTCAATCTATAAAGGCGGTAAATGTCAACGTATGTGTTCGCTGTGATTTTATGGATGATCCGGAACGCGTTTGTTCGTTTGAAGAACGAGGCAATGGTTTTACCGGGGAAGACGATGCTTGAGCTCTGTGCAAATTAATCTTGGTGGGTATAGTTCGATGGGATAATACTGGCAGAGATCTGTGCGAAATGCTTTCAGCATCACAACGAGCAGGTTAACAACCAAGAGCAAATCTCTTTGACCTAAAACAATTTATTCGACGAAAATGAGCACTCAGGATAACTGCCAGTTCCGTCTGGAACGGATTAATATGCCTGAAGTAATCCTACTCGATAAACCCGACCACACAGTACGTTTACGATTATTTGTCAAAAACCACTCTTACTTTCGAATTGCATTACAATGTTTTCCGATGCAATTTATTTAAGTGTTATTTTTTGTAACTGTCTCTTATTGCAATGCAATCTAGAATATCTTAATACGCTTATACAACTGTCGTAAGTAATGGAATTAGTGATGTAAAAATTAATTGTTTTCAGTACACTTGTGGCAGGGCTAAAGACAATCAAATAGTTTGCCTTAGTCTGACTGTGTCTCGGCGTCATTGCATATTTTTTCACAGCAAAGACGAGCTGTATGTTACCGACTTAAAGGTATGCCACTGTTGTCATTATTTGTGTTGTTAGTATTTATTTATTTACTTATTTATTACAATCCTTGCCTTGTGTTGTTGGTAAATGATGGTCTATGTGTAATAATCGTAGTCTGGTTACTCGTAATTATACTGCAAATGTTCATGTATATACATATCTTAAAATATATGTTTTGCATGTTTTGATTAAAAGGCATATACACATATGCATTAAATATTTCTTTTATATCTATTTTACTAAATTTTGCTGTGAACATAACTAAATTACCAAACCATTACATGACACTAACGATAAATCAGTATATAGGTATATACATACATATGTATATACTTTTTTCCAATGTTGATATTTATTCATAGAAGTCATCATCAACCAATATGTAAGAGAGCATACAGTATGTAAGAATGAATGTTCAGATGTATGAATGCGATAGTAATAAAGTAAATGTGAATGATCAATATTCGTAGCGAGCATATGCTTTTTGCATATTTGACTAATATTACACTCTTGTTTTTAGAGTGCCAATGGTTTGTTCATAAATGGAGTAGCACAGGAACCATTTCGGACAACCAAATTACACCCAAATGATGTCATTGGAGTGGGTTGTCCTGATGTTGATGTGAAAGATAAAAACATGTTTGCATACATATTGCGTTTGATCGCGGTAAAATTTAGTTTTACATATTTAAAAGATTGTTTGCTATACTTTTTACTTACACTCTTCTGTGCTATTGTAATTTTAGCAACCACAAAAAGTGCCAAGTTACGACGCCACGACTACCCTTTCAGAAACTATATTGAACGAAACGAACGTGTCCACGCGATGCGCGACAAGTGACGAATCTGATTCTGCGATCAAACGTAAAAGATTGGGAAATAGTTGTGATGCTCAAGTTGTTCCAAATAAAGTACCTAAATTGGATAATGACATAGAGTCTTGTTCAGAGAAAAAACCTGCGGAAAGTAATTTAACTTTTCTTATTTTTCGTATTGTATCTTTAAACTGCATTTAGGATTAAATTGAATTTAGTAATTGAAGTTTCAGAACATAGCGATGCGATGGATGAGAACGATCTTGAGGTAATCCACGTTTCGTTAAACAACAGTATATTGGAGCAAAATCGTAACAATTGTGACTCCAGTACGAAAAGTATTAAATTAAATAATCAATTGAATTTAAGCAAACATACGGATTGTGATATATTGATTACAAGTTGTAATGTAGACGATCAAAAGTGTTCCGAATCGTCGACAAACTGTGAAGCAAAACCCGACGAACTGATAAATTCTATGAATTTGGAGTCACTTGTGTTGAGTGATATGAATAATAGTATTAAAGACAAAGAAAATTCTGTTAGTAGTTGTAAAAGTACCTTTCAAAATGTACAGAAGTCAACTGAAAACAATCTGTCGAATAATAAGAATAAGGAGAATCTATTTAGTAATACCTCTAAGTGTAATAACAAACAGTCTGAAAATCGAGTGGAAGATGCCAGTACAAAACTCAATTCGAAAAGAGACGGTAAAACTACTAACAATGCAATGTCTTCAAGATTGCCTCCAAATTTTATACACAGTGGCGACACGGTAATCAAAATGGAAGAGGAATTGCAACTAACAGATACAGATGAAGATGCAATTTGGAATTCCACGAACGATGTTCGCCTGCCAATCGTATCTCCAATCAAATTAAAACAAGTACAACAACAGCCGAAAACAAAGTTTTCAGAAGAAGACGTTGTTAATTTAAGCGATACCGAGGATGATATCTTTCCATGTTCTCAATTGTTCGATATTGGATTCGGTATGAACACGTCGATCAAACAAGAGGTCAAAAAAGAAGTCAAAGAAGAGGAAGTGGAGGTAGAGCATGAGGGTTTCAGTATGCTTGATGACGAGGATTTAGTCATATCGTTATCCGATAGCGACGATGAAGACAAAAACTGGCTGCGTAGATTATCTCGCAGTCAAATACTGAACGAAGATGACATTAAAACGGAGACAAGAGAAGATTGTGTTAAAAAGGAAGATTTGGACATAGAAATGGTCGACGTTCAAAAGTCCGTTGACACTTTGGAAAAGTTTGTAGACATATTACCGTTGACTAAAAACGACGAAAGAGCCAAAGCAAATAAGGACATGCAACCAGAAGAAGAAAAGAAAAGTTCTACGCACGACGAGGATGAAGAGAACAGAAGTACAAATTCGTTGAGTACCTCGCTGGAAAGATTGGAAGTTGATTCCGTAGATCGTGCTACAAACTCATTGGAGTCATTCAATAAGAATACAATTAGCTATAAAAAATCCTCCGAACTCGTGAAACACAAAACTCTTGATTTGAACAGACATGAAACAGAGAGTAGTATGACAAGCATAGCAGAACCTGTAAAAACTTTTAGGAAGAAGTCGCTGGAGAAAAAAGTGCCTCAAATAGAGCCACTACATCTACCTACCGGAAGAAGGAGTACCAGTGCTAATAGAGTTCCCGAGAAACCTCTTAAAGAGAAACTGTCCAGCAAGGAGAAGAAAGAATTAAAAGAGAAAGCTAAGTTAGAAGAATACATGCGAGCAAAGGATCAAAAGAACCGCAGAGTCCTCAACAAATGGGCAGACTGTCTCCCTTCGAGCAAGAAGAAAATTAGTCCACTCACTAAAGAGGAAAAGAAACAATTAGCAGACGACAGGAAACAGAAGTTGAAAAAGATCGCCATGGAAGAGAAGCGATTGTCCTTGGAGAACAATCAAGAGAAAAAACGCATCGCTCCGAAACCCAAGGCAAAGGTATCGTTGAAAACGCGGAGTGATTTTCTCATGGAAGCTACAACTTCCGCGACGAAATTGGAAGAGATAAAAGAGAAACCGAAAATTGTCAATCGATCCACGATGGCGAACAATGTCCAAACAAGTCCGAAAACACCTAAAAGTACAAAAAATATAGAGACGGTTAAAGAAATACCGTCTCGTAACATTCTTGGCAAAATACCGAAGAAAAGCAACGCTGCCAAAACTAAAACGAATGCTTTGACTCAAGACACCCTAGAGGAGGTGATGTTGTCTCAAAGGGTGAAAATCATAGAGAATAGTGTGAGGGACACACAAGCAAAGAATAAGTCAAAAACGGATTCAACCATATCTTCCCCTTCTGTGTCGATTCTGAATTTTCCAGGAAAAAGAACAAAGAAACGCGTATCGTTCTCTTCGGTGATTAAGACTGTACGCGAATATGAAATTGATGAGTCGAACGTCTTGAAAAAACTAACAGGAAAAGATGCGCCCCTGCCTATCAGACCTATGAAGGAAGTAACTGAGAACGAAATAACGAATGAATTTTTATTGCGTATCTTTTTATGGAGCCCAGTTTGGTTGGAGGAACAGCAGCGTTTGAATAGCACCGCACCCGTTGTTCGTGACGATGAGCTTCATGTGATGCTGACGCATTATAAATCGTACGAAGAGTATTACAGAGTCATTTCGCCTCTTCTGCTGTTGGAGACCTGGTACGGAATAACAAAAGAATTCCAAACTATTGATAAGAATTGTAGACGACCTACTCTGATGTGTTCAATCGTTGAGAACTCCATTGAAACGAATACGCCGTCCCCTAACGTGCACTTTACTACCTTGATGCTTGAGGTATTGGTTACAAGAGAGGACCTACAGAAACAGGCGCACCCCACTTATGGGGACCTGGTGTTTTTTGAATACACCAGAAATCAACAAAAAGGACAGACGTTCCATAAAGTGTTCGCCTATGTAAATAATGTTCATAATACTACACTATCAGACTGGACGCATTACAACAAGGAGTTAGCCAACTACGTGCACAAACCTTACGCATTGATAACGTATACAGTATTGACGAGGCGACTAGAATCAAACATTCTGGTAAATAGAGTTAGAAGATTGAGGAGTGTGACGTACCTGCGTCCCAATTTACGAATGGTGCAGGCTCTGGAGTACCTTCCTAAATCGCCAGTGATGAATTTAATTTTGAGTCCCAAAATCGAGCAATACCATTTACCAAATGTTCCTATCCAATCCGAGCAACTAATTACTCGGGACAAACTAAATCCAAAACAGTTAGAAGCTGTATTCAAGGTGACTGAGACTATAGTACAAAAGCAGGCAAAATTGTGTTTCATACAGGGACCACCTGGTACGGGCAAGTCAAAGGTTATTGTAAATATAGTGAGTCAAGTGTTGTATGGAAACAACAGGTATGTGAGTAATGAGAGCCCCTTGAAGATACTAGTCTGTGCCCCGTCGAACGCTGCCATCGACGAGATCACTTTGAGGCTACTGCAAATCAGATCCAGCATGAAACAAAAGCGGTTTAAGATGGTAAGGATCGGTCGGTCGGAAGTGATGCATCCCGTCGTCAAGGATATCTCTGTGGTCGAGCTAGCCAAGCGGGACATGAAGAAGACGCAAACTAACTCGATGAATATACCATTGGACAGCGTAGAAGAGGAAAAGACTCTTCTCGAATCAAAAATTAACAAGCTGAAATGTGAAATAGCATGCACACAAAACATGGACAAGGCATACAAGGAGCATCTGAAGATGAGGTTGGCGGACATGAACGTCAAGTATGAACTGCTGAAAAATCGTAGACCGCTGAATGAGATGAATTCGAAAGAATTTGCTAGGATACAGCGATCTGCTGAAAACAGGATCCTTAGCCACGCGGATATTATAACTTGCACTCTGTCGTCGTGTTATAGCAAGCAGATGGAATCCCTTTTTGTTACCAATAAAAAGGGGATATCAGTCTGTATTGTAGATGAAGCCACGCAAAGTATCGAAACAGAAACTCTGATACCGCTTATGTTAGGTGTGAACACATTGGTGTTGGTTGGCGATCCTAATCAACTACCGGCCACAGTTCTAAGTCCTCGAGCAAAGATAATGGGATTGGATCAGTCCATTTTCTCAAGGGTTCAAAACGCCTTTGAGATGAATCCGATCAATCCCATAATCATGCTAGATACTCAGTACAGAATGCCACACGACATTTGTTCGTGGCCCAACAAGTTCTTCTATGCTGGGAAGTTGAAGACAGCTATACTGCGCGACGAAGAGTTCCCGTTCCACTCGTACAGAATTTTCCATGTCAATACAAACCAGAACAATGATAACTTCTCGAATAGCAATGAGGCCCAGTTCATAGCCAATATGATACACTCGATGCTAACGCACGCTAATTTGGATGGCTATGACTTCATTTCCTGCGGCATTCTCACGCCATATAATAATCAGAAACACGTGATACTGAAGAAGATTAATGACAAGTCAGTAATCGTTCATCTATTTTGATCTATGATAGTAACTAGACTGTGGATATTTATATATTAATTTATAGAAAATGGAAGTGCCAGATCTTCCATACGAGTTTAAAAATGTACGAATCTGAATAAATGAAATCTGCAGTCTAGTCATGATACATTATCTGCAAACTACTGTTCAATAAGTACTAATACCAATGATAATTTTAGAATGTTGTCGCTGTCAGAAAATCTCAGGAAAAAAATTAGGTTTGAAGTGAACACGGTTGATGGCTTTCAAGGACAAGAACGAGATGTAATAATTATGTCGTGTGTACGAAGCCAGAGGATTGGATTTTTATCTGATAGGCAAAGATTGTGCGTTGCTCTTACACGAGCCAAACACAGTCTGATAATCTGTGGTAACTTCAGCGTTTTTAATGTAAGATGATATTATTAAAACAGTATATGACTAATTTTTACATCTGTTAACCTTAAGTAACTGTGTTAATTGCAGAAGGATCCAATGTGGAATTCCCTATTGTCAGATGCAAGATCGAGAAAAATATATTTTAACGTAAATGCTCAAGCAGATCCTCAAGAGATTAAACAACATGTCGTTAAGCGATTTAGTTGTTAATGTTCACCTTGTACATTTGTAAATCACGTACCATCGAAACTTTACTTGCTCCTCTGTAAAAACCATGTAATGTATATTGTTATTCATTTTTCTACGTCATCGTTTTTTGAATTAATAAATTTTTGTGAAGAAAATAAAAACTGCTGCAAAACATCCATGCTACAATTAAATGTGTTCCTACAAATGGGTACAAATACAATAATGTACAGTAGTAAATCCTACATTTAAGAACCCCGATCGGGGTAGATCGTAGGGAAGCACAAGAAACTGCTTCGTTTTGATTGGCTGTAGACTCGCAGCTTCCTTCTTAGTCAATGACAATGTGAGGAAATAGCTAGTAAACAAGAAAGCACTGTTTAGTTGTGAAGCATCAGCCAATCAGAGAAAAGCAGTTTCTCTACGCATGAGTTATTCGAGTAAGAAGAACTACTGTATTATTTTTCTTACTCAAATTACCACTCCGTAAACCGAATGTACATACAAACATGACATACGTACAATACAGAGTATAGTATATCTATTCAGCAATGCTTCAGCATATTGAGCTATGTCGGGGGCAAAGAGCTCAGAAATTTGAGATAAGGTACAGAAACTGCCTCTCTCTGATTGGTTAATGCATCTCAGCTAAGCAATGCGCATTAAAATGGTGGGGATAAAAACGCTCAAAATAAAGGGATAAAAATCGCTCACAGTAAGGAAGCTCATCTTTTTTAAATGCGATCTTGAACTTGATTGAATTTGGTGGTTGCTGTGGAAACAGTAATAATGAACTAAAATATCGCGCGAACTCTCAATAAGGATGTCGAATAAAATGTTTTCTTGAAATTTGCGAAGAATTGTCTTCTTTAGAAGCTGTTCTTTAGCAATAACACAAAGATGTCTCACACAGAAGAGTATGTATTCTATAAAGTAATCCTACACAAACTTAACCTCTTTTCATATTTTATGTTAAAACATCACCACAAAAATGATTTCACTTTCACTTTTTACTTTTAGAAAGGAACGGAACCGAGCTAACATGCCAGAACCTGTGCATCACCAAATAAATGCTGCTCGAAAAACGTTTCAAATACTGTACCAAATTTCAAAATTATTAAACACTAACTTGGACCCAACTACATTAGGCATATGCATTAGATTATGCGAAAACGGAGTGAATCCGTATGCACTTGCAACTGTGGTAAAAGAACTGCAGAGAGAAGTGAATGCTATGAATAATCCACCGACTTAAATCTTCATATCATTGATACTGTTTTCAATAAAGTATAGTTAAGTTTTGTTTTTTATATCAAATAGAATAGATTTGTTAGCATATAAGTCTTAAAATATGTTGCACAGAAAGTTTTGTAATGAAACAATGTTGAATCGTATTTTATGACTAACATTGTTGACTGATTGTTTCATTGTTGGTGTTTTAAGTAATTGTAATACATTTGAATATTGAATGATAATTGAAATAAAGTTGGCATTCATATTGTCATGTATGTTAAATGTATTTATGATGTATTAAGTGGAATTTCCAAAAAGAATTTGAATTGTAAATTAATTCTTGTAAACAGAAAAACAGTATCCAAAATTATTCCATACATAACTGGCTTATATATAAGTATATATTTATAAAAATATACAAACATAATATTTAATGTTTTTGAAAAATAAATATAGAAAATTACAATTCCTCGTTCTTCTTCTTTGTTTTATTTGTTTGCCTCGTAGTTGCACTCTGTGAAGATTCATAAATTTAATTTCAACTAAATTCATTTTGTATGTCACTATGTCAACTGTATTACATATTTACCTGTTTCTCTTGTTCTCTGTAATACACTTGCCCTTCAAGTGTAACATGTGACAATTCTGGTTGCTGCAATAAATAGTTCTTTGCATCTACTGCCTGAGATCCCTCACGAAATAGGAACACACATCTTTTCTGATCTATTAGATATCTGTAAATAGAACAATTCAATATGAAATTTCTGCAACTCAATCAACATATAAGAAGATACAAGAACCCTATTTACCTCTCAGCAATAATATGATTATTTTGTAAACTGGTTTGCCATATTTTCATTATTACATCAGCTTCTTCAGTTGAAATGTCCTCATTAATGTCAACAAACATCATCACACCTTTGCCTCTCTTAGTCATTTTAAGGACATTGTCAGGATTTGACATATCAAGCTGTATTGCAAAATAATGATGGAACAAGACTGTTAATGACAGAAATCGACAGAAAATGATTGCTTTTCCTCTGTCACTGTACCTGTGATATATCGACCTTTGGACTTGGTCTAAGATGTTCTGGTAATTCATCCGGTTCTAAAGGTTCATCGTTTTCCTGAAATATAAGAAGAATATAATGAATTTTATTTTTTAGGAATACCCGTTTGATTATTAAGAAAGATTCAAAGAAGAAGAGCCCACCTCCCACTGATCTAACAAGTGCTCTAAATCTGCATCAGTCATATCGCGTATATCTTTGTCTTTCCATGATTTTTTCTTCTCTGATTTGATATTGTTGGTGGCACCAACGTGAAGCACAAGAAATATGCTACAAATTATAATTTCTCGTTTCATATTGAAACTATGTTAATCTTGTAGTGGGCAACACGACGTTCTTTACTATCACGGTTTCCTAATATCAACGTATTTTAAAGATCATTGAACTTCTTGTTGTCTAGAGTTATTTACTTAGCAAAAATCTATTTACAAATTATTCTTCAACTTTTTCTTCACCTAAAATACAAACAAAAATGATCAATCTCCATACATGTTACGGTAAACGTATATTATGTAGGTACGGTACACATCAGTACACATGCCGCTAGTCACCACGAGTCTTATCTCGTGGCAATTTGTAGTTGTAGTTGTGTACAGTTGCGACGAAAACCGGCACAGATGAGTCGGGATGGCAGCACAGTGGAGCAACCTTAGACCATATACATATACTACTAGACACAACAGTCAAGATTCAGTGATGCAAAGATGAATCGACACGAAAATATACCAAGCATGCTCTAGAGCATCCGTGTGAAGTTGCTCTTTAATTGCCCATAATTGCTCGCCGATTAGTTTTAATTGCTTACTTATCCTTTGCGAGAAATATCCAAAACACTTTTCAAGACGCCTAGGGACTTTCATGAGAGGCTGAATAATTTTAATAATTCAGTAATGGGACCTACTCCTACACGTTTTTTTTACACCTTAAGCTGGCGCGCACATCCGCATTATTTTACTGTGCAACCAATCTGAAGTGGATACTTTCACAGCAGTGAATTGTCAGCCAATCAGAGCAAAGAAAATTTCTATGCCGACTAAAAAACCATGAAGGAGCAATTAAAAACAATTACAGATCAACAGTGGGCAATTAAAGAGCAATTTTTCGTGCTATGTTTTATTAAAATCGATTAATATAGCGATTCAATTCACACGAGTTGAATTGAAAGATTACTGTTGATGCACTGGAAACCCAGGTGTGAACTTTCTAATACATTCTCATATCTCGTATTCGTATCCTCTCTGGTACATATATCATATATGCATATACACATGATTTAAAATAAGGAATACATTACATACGTATGTGATGTGATTAGTAGGTATGTATATATATTATTTTTTAATGATTTTCTTTTTTATTAAAAATGGGAATCCGTATAGATATATTTTTCATTCTTATTTATCCAAAATCTTCAGTTTCCAAATTCAGTTTCCTTTATTCTGCTTCATTCTGCTATCTCTTGCTTTATCATATACCGGTTGGAAATCAATGGCAGTTTTCTCTGAACATAAGAACATACAACACATTTAAACAAGTATTAAATGTAAATGTGAGTGTGAATTATAACTATACGTAATGTGAATGTCATATCTTATTAAGTATATTATCAAAAGTTAAGTGTTGTATAATTTCAAAAAATATCTTAGTACATGCATACATATACAATTCGAATTACACTTTTGGAATGTGCTTGAGAAAAATAAAATTTTTTCACACATTTATTCTGAAACTTGAAACTATATATAAATAATAACAAACAATTATAGTGGTGTTATAGGAGAATAGTCACTAAACAAATATAATTAACCAGAATGTCAAGTTCAAGGAAGACTAAAACAAGGCGTGATAATGAATCTCCAGACATTAATGCTAAGAGAGCAAAAATTTCAGAGGAAGATTGCGAAAATACAGATTATAGTGTTGCAAGTGCAATTGATACAGCACTTGATATTTCTGAAAAATTGTTATTATTGGAACGTAACTTGACTACCGAATTAGGAAAAATTACATTTCGTCTACCTGTAGAATATGTTTATAGCCCTCTTGAATATGCATTTGATGTACATGCTAAATATGTTAAGAAATATTGTTCTACTACAAAAAGGATTTTATTTCTTGGAATGAATCCTGGTCCTTGGGGCATGTCTCAAACTGGTGTTCCATTTGGAGAAATAAGTATGGTTCGTGATTGGTTAAAGATTTGTGGACCAGTTGGAAAACCTGCAAAAGAACAGCCAGATAGGAAAGTAACTGGATTTCAATGCACACGTAGTGAGGTCAGCGGAAAGAGATTATGGGGACTTTTCCAAGAATTATGTGGAAATCCAGAGAACTTCTTTGAACATGCATATATACATAATTATTGCCCCATTGCATTCATGGATAAGAAAGGACGCAACATTACGCCATCTGAAATAAAGGTAATATTATTAGTTTTAATATAAAATTATGCATATTCATGTGTATTAAATAGTTTGTATCTGTAGGGAATTGAAATACAGAAAGTACACTCTGTTTGTGATAAAGTTTTGGCAGATACAATTCAACTACTAAAAGTAGAAATTCTTATTGGCATTGGTGGATATGCAGAAAAACGTGCTCAGCTTGTAGTACAATCTCATAAACTATCTACCAAGGTAACATAGATATTAAAGATATTAAATATTTTTGTTGTTCATATAGATTATAATTATAAATATTTTTAGGTTCTATGTTTACCTCATCCTAGTCCAAGAGCTGTAAATAATAAAAATTGGAGTGAAAAGGCAACAAAAAAGTTAAGTGAGTTTGGACTGCTTGAATGCTTTACCAGTTAAGTGTATTTATTAATCCAAAGATATTTTGAAAAAGAATATGTTGAACTTTCAAATATCAGTCTTTTTGTGTGAGTGTTTAATTATTCTAATATTTTAAAAAACAGTTAAAAATTTATCAGTATTATATCATAAAATAATATGATGGATACATTGGATTGGATGGATGTTGCATTACAAAAAGCAAATGATTCATTAAAAGCAGGAGAAGTTCCTGTTGGATGTTTGTTTGTATACAATAACGAAGTCATTGCTATAGGTAACAATACTGTTAATGAAACCCATAATGCAACTAGACATGCTGAAATGAACTGTATAGATCAGGTCTTAGCATTCTGTAAAAGTAAAAATTTAGACTACAAAAATGTTTTTAATAATGTAGACGTTATAGTTACTGTAGAACCATGTATTATGTGCACTTCAGCACTATATCAACTGTCTGTACGTAATATTGTGTATGGCTGTGCAAATGACCGTTTTGGTGGATGTATTAGCGTTTTTAATGTACCCAAACTTTATAACTCGGAAACAAAGATATTAGGTGGTATTAAAAGTAATACAGCAATGGCTTTGTTAAAAGAATTTTACAAAGGTACAAACCCAAATGCACCTAAATCAAAAGTAAAAAAAGACTGCAAATTAAAAAAGTGTGATAATCATTAGAGGTATAATTTTGAATGATTCTATATTCCGTCTTTGTAAGACTTTAATGAATAAACAAGTGGATCGTAATTTTCATTTTGACAGTATAAACGATACAATACATATATAAAAAATGATTCTTCCTAAAAATTAGAATATGTGCAGTAAGTATAAAAAACGTATTGTATTTGTCAATTTTTTATACTTGTTTATAAATATCTAAATATATTTATATAATAAATTACTATAAAATTATTTTAGCTTAAAAATATTTATGAACACCATGAGTGGTCTATTTCACATTTTCCTTGGTACCATCTGACTAATAACTGATTCTTTAGTGTATAATCCTTTAGCACCATATTTTTTGTCTGAAAATAATAATTGTTGCTTGTAACAGAAAGATTAATTACAATGGTAATTATTTCTCAAAAGATGACTTACTATTGGTGGTGGAAAAATTCTCTGAAAGTCCATTTTATTTTGATGTTCATTATAACTTTGGGATAAGATGAGCTTAGTTTCAGTCGTGAAACATGGTTTACAAAGCTGACATTCTACACGGAAACAATCATTACATTCCATGCAAAGTTCTGGGAGAACTACTAAATTTTTATCAGCTATCATCATCTCATCCTCTGCCTGACTTCTAAAATAAAGGATAAGTTTATGAATCACTTTTAATTTAATTTGGTATCATATTTGTTCTAATCACTACCTTGTTTTCAAGGAATCTTTTTTAAGTCTTTGTCCAACACCGACTAGAGCAAACAAATTATATATAACTTGTTCATAAAGCAACTGATTTGGCTGATAATGCGCAGAAGATAGATTTGGAGACATATTAGCTTCCATGGTGTACACATTCAAATTCTCATCAAGGGCAAAGTCAAACCGAACTAATTCAAAAAAATTTCTTCCATTTCCATAACGTTTCACAGCTTCTTTGATATATCGTTCTTTTGCCAAAGTTATTTCTCTTATTGCTTCGTACACAGCATTCCACACTTTCTGGGAATCACTTCCCTGTGATCTTACATAGGCATCAAATGACTCTTTCATTGAAAATCCTAATGTAGTATAATAATGTTTTAAGGAAGGTACATTCCATATTGGTAAATAATCATCTCCAACTACATACTTATCTAAAACTTCTGAATTAAATGGATAATATTTTATGGGACAAAATCGGAATAGGACATCACCTTTATATATGTACACTCTAAGAGGATCGATTGAAGTGATTACAGTGTACACTCCAATATCAAACTTATAGCCATCAACAAGAAATGGTCGCTGTATAAATTCCTGCACAAATGAACCAGTCACTGTAAGATTTATGTCGCTTATATTTTTTACTCTAATACCACGATGATCATTGGATTTTTCCACAAATATCTTTTTAGGAAATTCATCAGTATGTTTCAAGAACTCATCTTGTTGTTCTGGCAATTTAAATGCCGGAAGTATGTATTGTCCTTTAGTAGTTGACAAATCTACCTTGTTTGTAATATATCCACAACCGGGAAAATGATTAACTCGTTGATGATCTTGTAATTTACTTAAGTTAGAAGATAGAACTCTGAATGGATAGTCATGAGCCCATAATAAGTCCCAATTTGAATCATTGTTTGTCTCTTTAAAACCCAACCGGTCAAGAACGGTGAATACGTGCTTTAAGTATCCAGTATCATTACTTCTTGCATATATCCTATATACTGGTCTCTTTTCTTCTACTTTGATTATTTTCGTATGTACTCTTAGTAAACTTTCTTGATAATGTAGATAGGCAAAAAAGAGGCAGTATAAAATTATTGGACCTACTACAGAGTATAGACAAATTTTTATAAGCGTCTTCATTTTTAAACTCATAATTTGAGCACAGTCTGTATAATCGGTATCCTGTAATGTCAGAGGAATAACTTAAATAAATATACATTTTAAATAAAAAGATATTTTACAATGAAATTGATTATTATAAATATTACAAACCCCTGTCTCATTTTCTTTTTCCTGCTTTTTCTGGTCGGGCATGATTGAATATATGATTCTAGTATCATTTGTCGATGCCCTTGCGACTGAGTGTAAAGTATGTCTGTTTAAAACGCTAAGTCGTAGCCAACGAAAGTACCGTTGCAATTATCCCCGCTATGTCGTTCGTCTCTCAAGTGGGACATAGATACAGTGAAAACCGGTTTATATTCATAGATCGTTTACTGTGTTCTCATTTTTTTTAAATCTTAAGTACAATACTCAAAAATATTTATTATAAAACTATGTATTTTTATTGATATTTCTTTCTATATAACAGTAGTTCGATATTGCTTTATTGGATTTGTATAGTACAAAAAATATTCTCTAATAAAATAAACAAATACGGTCGTACATTGATGAATGTCATTTTTACATATTTTAAATAAATATAACTTTTCACACATTTTCTCAATCATAATTTTAAGTTTAAGTATGTGTTTAGATTTCGTATAAGTAAGGAAGTATACATTTTATGTATTTACATCATGTCTGATGAAACTTTTATTTTATTTAGAAGGTCGTATAACTTCTTAAACGTACATTGCCTCTTTATTATAAACAATCTAAATTGTACTATTAATTTTATAGATTTACAATATACATACATGGATTATACACTCGAGTGTTCGTAATTAGTTGACAAAATTATCTAATACTAACCAATAAATTCAAATAAAATATGGTAATATTATATAAAATAAATAAAAGATATAAAATAAAAATTATATGTCAATAGAATGTATTCGAATAAAAGAATATTTAAACTTCAACGGAAATTACATACAGCGCTCCGTGGTGCAAACATCGCGGTGCATAATGGCATTTCCTGTCTTTCACGTTGTTGAGCTCGTACGACGAAGATCTTCTTAACGAAGAAATGGGTTTTCTGAATATTTGGTACTCGCATCCGCGAAAATATGGTCAAGGATCTAGATCCTGGTATGTACTATCTCAATTTACATTAGTGTATAATAATTTTATAGTTTATGTTAGCAATTTTCACGGATTGTGTTTAACCGCATGTGACTATCGTTTACATTTATTTGTTACCACGATATTTCCTTAATTGCTGAAGATCTGTACGAACGATTGTAATAATAAAAATGATTACTTAGCTAGTGTACAAAAATGAATATATGTATTTATTAATTTATTTTGTAAATGTAAACTATTCTATACATTATTAATCATAACCTTAAAGTTTTGTTATTGTGACTATTAGAACATAGATGTTACTAGAGCTTCAGCTATTTTTTAGTATCTTTAATTAAAAATACTGTTTAAATAAAATAATCCATTTTACAGCCGTGCTTGCGCAAATAGGCATGGATTGATCCGCAAATATGGTTTAAATATTTGTAGACAGTGCTTCAGAGAATATGCAGCTGACATCGGCTTCAAAAAGGTATAATACCATATTATTTTTTTCATCCTTAAAAATACTACTTAATTTAACTGATCTGAACAGATATGAAAGTTTGAAAACAGAATAAGATATTTATATATTTAAATATCATTCGATAAGTTGGCTATACAATATTGTAATAATTAAATAACAATATTATATTTTACTAAGTTAAACAATAATTCAACAATATAGACAAAACCAATACAATGTACGATCACGAGCCTAAATTGGTATTAAAGAAGTGATATCTACCATACAACATTGTATGCCAGGGATTGAATGTTTCATTAATGTGTACATGTTTAAAGCCACAGGTGTCATATTTAATATTACAATATCTTATATTTACAGTTGGATTAATGGAGAAGCAACATAGCATCCAGAATTGCTTGAAGAACTACATTCTAATTATACATACAACACAAAAAAACATGGCATCCTAAAATAGCTTCAAATTTTCTGTCACATATGTATCAACTACATAAACTGTTAAATGACTAATTTGTAATATATTTCATTCACGAATAAAAAAGAAGTACATTTTATTTGTATATATGCCATTTATTACATGATTTTTATTTCTTTTATTATTGTATTTAGAAATGCCACAATAAAATAGTGATGAAATCGTAATCACAATAACCTCTGAAAACACATGTTCCAGTTACAGATTTACTCAAATTTTTCAATGACCTGATAGATGCTGAAAACCACTATGTATTTGTCAGAATCTTCGGCTTGTACTTATAATGAATTCAAAGATTAAAGATTCTTAGTTCTCTGGATACCTGTTATATGATTCTACGAAAATCAATATTCAGTATTCTTTATTATATGATTTCGATCAATTATGCAATTATACAATTTTTTCCGTTTTGTTTACATGCTATCAAATGTTAGTATTCTTACAAATCTATTTTATTGCGAGGACTGCACTGACTGGGTAGCGAATCATTAACCAATTGGAGCAAATTAATTCTTTAAATTCTCACATGTTGCCCGGTCTAAAGTTTGAGCCTGATGCGATGTTACAGAAAAAAGTATTGAAAGAAGAAAACAATCATATGCTTATAATTGTTAAAATGTAAATACAATTAATATACGTAATTTTTCATTCAAAGTCAAACGAAATGGTTGATGTAATATAATTTTAAATACCACACATTTTTACATAAATATAGATATGTCACAATGAAACAAGTCTCGTATGTGTCAGTGTGTCATGTGTATTACAGTAATGGGACCTATTCCTACACACTTTCGCGTCGCAGCTTGATCCCTTAGCGAGGATCTATATAGAAATTTTCTTTGCTCTGATTGGCTGACGATTCACTGCTGAAGATGGCGCATCAGGTTAGGGAGTAAGAAAAGCATGCAGGAGTATGTCCCATTACAGTACGGTGTTTAAGGCTTAACTTTTCCAGATTTTGAATTAAGTTAGGTTATGTTGTGAATATACAAAGATTATTAAAAGTTAACATGGAAAATCAAAACGGCACATCTGTTAAAAGTAATAATCCTGCTCCTACAGTTGAGCAGATTAATGCTGATAGAATAACACAAGTATTTACTGTTAATAAATATATTTCTTCGTCGTATGCTATTGCAAAAATATAGTTTTTAATTCTACCTTCATTACAGCTTGCAAACAAGTATTGGGCACCTCATACCACAGATTCACATTTACCTTTCAATCCTCAAATAGTGGAAGATATTTATGTTCAAGAAATATGTGCATCTAAGTTCTCAATTCGTAGGATTATGATGCTAGAATTCAGTCAGTATCTGGAGAATTTCTTATGGCCAAACTACAATGCAAACAATGCAACTCGTGCTCACACTATGTCCATTGTTGTTATGGTCAATGAAAAGTTTCGAGAACGTGTTCAAGTTTGGGAGGCATTTGAAAAGAATCCAGAACATTTTTCAGAATTCTTTCAAAATGTTTTAGAAGCTTGTCTCGAAGATAGTATAATGGATTTTGATTTGAAAGAGCAGACAGCATTGATCGTATTTTTAAATCATTGTTTTAATTCTATGGAGATTTCATTAGTTCGAGAAGAAGTGAAAAGATTGGTATCGTTATCCATGTGGATTTCATTACAACAAGGCCGTAGAGAATTGGAATTTAGAAAATATCCAATGTGGAGAAAATATTGGAAAATTTTGAGAAAGAAAGATAATCCAGAAATTAAAGAAAAACTAGAATGGGAAAGAAAGTTCTTACACAGATTAATGATAAAATTCATGAAAATTTTGGAAACAATTTCTCAAGAAGGTAAAATAAAAAGACTTACAATGTATACAGAGATAAGGGATAGTAGTTGTTTATTTTACATCTATAATATATATTAAGAGGGACTTTCTTTTTATTTGGTGAAAAATATGGATCTTGTTTTGTAATCTTTTAACAATTGAAAGTTGTAACCAACAAATGTGAAACTTTAAATAGTTTACATTACACTTTTATTAAGTTATATAAATTTTTTTCAATTTTGTTTTCCTTATAAATAGTTTTGTCAATGGTAACCTACATAATGTTCTTATTGATGGTTGACATGATATCTATGTCCTGTATTTATTTAAAGTTAAAAGTTATGATACAATCTACAATCATCAAAAAGAATTATTTTGTGAGAGATAGTAAATATTTAAAAATTCCATATATTATTAACAAGATAAAATTTACAATTTACAAATTTATCCATTACAGATACTTACTGGAGTAGGATATCATTATACTGAAGTAGATAATTCTTATATTTAACTGTATAATTGAAGTTGTAATTAGTCCGTTCATAGGCCAAATCGGTCAACTGTATTTTTTTAATTTTAGTGTTGGAGCACTTGATTGATTCATAGTTTTTTTAGATTTAGAATAAACTTCTTTGGGGTAGTAAACAACTTGTTATTATATATGTCATTGGATTAAATATATGTTTATTTTAGTATACACTATGTCTGTCCACTTTAAAAGGAATTTTAATAAGCAATGTATACTATTTTATTACTTTCTGCATTGCAGAGTTAACGAACATATTTTTTAACAGGACCACTTTTATCGGATAAGGTGCGGTACTGTGAAAGATTTCTCGAGCTAGTAATAGATTTGGAAGCACTATTACCAACTAGGCGTTTCTTCAATACTGTAATGGATGATTGTCACTTAGTAGTGAGATGCCAGTTATCTAAATTGTTAGACCGTCCTGAAGGAGGATTATTTGGACAGGTAAGCTACATAAACTTTTTCTAGTACAAAAAGAATCAGAAAAAATGTAAATGACAGAGAGATATATTTTATAAGAGTATATTGAGATGATATAGCTTCTGTACAAAAATTTCATGTCTATACAAGTATAAATACTACGTGAATATCTTAAAACTAACAAATGATTTAAATGATAATACTACTATAAGATAATAGATGTGATGATAGTATTTATAAAATGTTAGGCGTGTGTATGTGTAGTATAAATTTATTAAGAATATTTCTAATAAGTGCACAATTCCATAAGGCAAAAGCAATATTTTTTAAGGCACATACCATCATAAACATTTGCGTTTCAAAATAATTCAAAAGGAAACTATTTTTTTTACGCTGTTGAGATAAATATTATGTACAATGTTTTCATCTTCTCTGTTGTCATTTACATTAAAACAACATTGTCACATTCAATAGATAATTTAGTCATTAAGGTCATTACATATGTAATACTGTTAACATGATCTTATATGTGTTTTGTTCTATATTCGTATGAATTTTCAAGCAAAACGAGTTTAACTCGTCTTGCACAGTGTAACTTACAAAAAGTAAAATATGTCTGATATATCCTGTAGATTTAGAAGCATATGGTATTCCATATTTTTGTAATTTACTCTGTGTACTTTAAAAGATGAACACGCTTGGTTGTAATTAGAGTTGGGCATTAACAATTAAAATGTTTAATTGATATGTTAAAAACGTATTTATCGTAAAAAAATTACGATAAAATACTTTAATTGTAATAATTAATCCTTAGTTGCGTTATACATAGCCCATCTCTAGTCTTAATTAAACTTTTCTCTCGCCTTAAGTATCTAAAGTATGAAGTAAAATTAAACAGGTTTTAATACCCCGCGTTAATGGCAGTCATCTCTTCTCCCCAATCGAGACCGTCAATATTTTCTGCCGAGTTGCAACAATTGCATGTTTTACCCAATAAAAATGTAACTCTTTTTTGTCCAAACACACAAACGTATAATATTAAAATTGCTTGAAGCAAATTTATGACGATATGACAATATACAAGTACATCGTAATTAAGTCGCGACAGTAACAATGAGAGCCATCCGGTGCTCATCAAGACAAATAGAAAAACAAACATTCGGAAACTGTATTTCATTTTATGATGAATTCGGCCATATGTGATCATTCGTTTGATTCTGTTCGCGGTAGTTAGCACAAAGCTTAGATCGACCAATATCGTAAGAGCGATGGATGTGAATAACACAGAAACACCGAGCCATCCGATTGTTTCTTGAGGTGGATAAACAGACCCTCCAACGACGGGTTTGCTGGTTTCTAGTGCGAAATGCGCAAAGATCGCAGTACCCGCGATACAAACCGTCGATCCCCACACGTATGACGAATAGTAACAATATTTTCTGCCATCAGTGACTCGCAAAAATACATTCCGTGAACGAAAAGTACTCCACACATAATAACCCAAGGCATTGAGCCAGAAAAATGCAGCTAGGAGGGAGACATACATTACAGTATCTGAAAAAAAAAACATAAACAATGGAAGTATGATATCATTCATAATGCATACAGAGTGTTTACCTGCGCGTAGTAAATGTTTAATTAATGATTAATATGTTCAGCATGAGATTCACATATAGTGACTTACAAAAGTTTTTAAACACTTTTTAAAACGAAATAATTATTTTAAAAATATGTTACTATATAATACGTACAATAACTTTTGGAAAAATCGTAATTACGTTTCTAAATTGAACGAAAATGAAAATTAAACAATGCGTTTTGTAGATTTCAGTAACTTTCATATTTTACAAGAGGGTACGTTACATTTAATAAAATGTTGTAACTATAAAGATAGTGAACGAAGCAAACGCTATTAAAGAATGGTTAAAAACTCCTACTTCGCCGACAACGCATATTTGTATCTGGTCTATACCGGCGTAGACGTACGCTGTTATTTTGAAAACAATGCCAGAAATTTGACTTGTAGAAGCGGTGCCAATAATATTTACTATACGAAGATAAACACCTTGCATGTAAATATATCTTTATATTTTTGAATGTGATCTTATGACTCATACCGGCGACCATAAAACTAATATGATTGCCGAATTCCGTAAATATTCGTACAGTGGAAGCGCATTGGCCGGCTATAAGGCATAGAGTCATACTGGTTATCATGTTTCCCACAAGATCACGCAACTGCGGCAAAACAAAGTAGACGACCGCGACAACTAGGTAACTGGCTATCGATATCGCGTGGAAAGCGGGATCGATAGCATGCCTCATCAAATAATTCGTGTCGGTCCATCCAACGACTATGTCAGGTACACAGATCATCGCGTACGTAGCCAGACGATCTTTGCTCCATATGGCTTTGTCGGCGCAATAGTGTCCAAATGGATAGTCATAATGAATAGACACAGTATCGAATTCATCCTCGTCTGTTATTCCAACAGGTCTAAATCCATAAACACCGCCGTTCTCGTAAGATTCCTTGGTTGAATCAGTAGTGTAGTGTCGTAGCACACCGGTAGTCAATATAGCTAATCGATCTTCGCCCGATCGATGATCATACACGTCCCATTGGCGTTCGTTCGATTGACACTTTGGTCTACCAATTTTTAATTCATAATTAGGTTCTACCGGTCTGTTTCGTGAAATACCGTTCACTCTTTCTTCGATAAATTCCGGTTGCCACTGCGTTTCGTTCGTCTCCGATAATGGCGTGCACGTGTCGTCGACGAGTAGTTCATCAGGCTCGCAACACTTTGCGACGCTGATTAAATTTGTTTTACTGTCGGTGTAGGCGAACACTGCACGCGGATCATTTGTCCCGAGTGAACCGATCACGACCACGAGTACCACGCTCACGAGACAATACATGTCATCGAATCAACACCTTTCGTGTTCCTATCACATGTCCCGCGCATTGGTCATGCGTTTTCCTTGCGGTTGTGTCTTTTAGCGTTGTTCTGATCGATTCCGTGGCCACCACAGCTACCTCGAGGACGTTAGATTCACTCGTTCATTGTGACGCGACGTTTGACTTCCCGTGTGTGTTCATCGCCATACCTGCTAATGCTGCTGGCGGGTTGTCCGTTTAGTAAGACCTACCCCTGCCTATATCCGACCGCCATCGCATCCCATTCCCAGTCCCATTCTCTGTCGTATTGTTTTTTTTCTTTCTCTCTTTCTCCGTTTCTCGTTTATGTTCACTGGCTGACGTAGTCCATCTCTCTCCCTCTACCTACGGCTCCCTCTATAGCCAGTCTCATCGCTTCCCCTACTTCTCGATTCCCCATTGCGCATCCTCACCTTTTTCGTTTACGTTTACTTCGCGCGAATCTTTGTTGCTTTTCTATTGGTTACCATAGGCACGATCTTAGCTCGTCGTAAGCCACTTTAATTCTATTTTGCTACGACTGGTATAGGTTA
This sequence comes from Augochlorella aurata, assembly GCA_028455555.1. NCBI lineage: Eukaryota > Metazoa > Arthropoda > Insecta > Hymenoptera > Halictidae > Augochlorella > Augochlorella aurata. Next base: position 3,687,963 of record CM052162.1, read on the forward strand.
GATGCACTCGAGATATTTGTACAGTTGTAAATTTGATTCGACGAAAATTCTCTATGAAAGAAGCATCGTGCATGAATGAAGTTACTTTAGCACTTAATCGAAGAAAGTGGATAAGTATCGTGTGATTTGAAACTGGATAACTCCAATGAAAAGGCAGGGTAACGCCTATTATGTTTATTCGAAAGGAACGTAACGCTTTGTAAGGCAAGCTTATTCTATTTGAAATCGGTTATTTTTATCCTCGCTAACTAAGTAAGAATTGTTGTGAATTCGTAAATAGCAATCCAATTTCATATAAATTCGAGCTATCATGAAATTTTTTGTGAAAGTAATGATGCAGATAAATTTAATTTAAAATAAAACTTATCTCTATTCGAATTTGCATTTTATGCTACATGCATACGTTTCTTAATAACGATTATGATAATGTACTTATATAGTGGAAAAATACTAAATTCCTATTATGTCTATTCACTGTGAAATCGGTCTTAGTGTATTAACAATACTGAAACAACCCTTGATAATTTATATCGCTCGAATTATAAGTCTGCAAATTGTAACCAGCAAGAATTAAATAATCGTTCACATACTCATACGTATGTATAATAGATATTCCGTGTTTAAGCGACTGATTCATTACTGATTTATCATTTACATATCATTATATCGCAATTCCTCCGCACACGTATTACGTAAACAGTTCGTCCTTGAACTGACACTATATTTTATTTCATTCTTCCTTGTCGTTTCGATTAGTCCTATTAACACATTAAGCATTGGTCACAAATTAACTCGTGTTCTTATGCCTAGACGTTGCAAAATTACCGGTCAACAATATGATAAGATACAACAAATTTTGAGGATATCACAAAAAAAAATAGCACAAATAAATAACGCACCCTACTTAAAATACAAATTACTTTGAATGTAGTCATCGATTAATCATTATATAGGAGGAAATGGGATAATTTCGGCCACTTTTGTTTCTTAAGTTTTTTAGTACCGACGCGACGATATGTCGTCATTCTGACGTAGTTCGAAACAATTTTTCTTTACAGTGCTATTATTTATATCACCGAAATTATTCATCATTGATACTTTTATTTATGTTTTATTGTTACATATATTATTTACAAATTGCTTTACACAAACTATTTTCACAGAATTTAACTTATGTATGATATTAAAATAAATATTCAACCTCTTCCGCTGAAAATTTATCAACAGATAAATACGACGAATTTTAGAACAAAATTAATCATTCTACTCATTTCAAAAATTCAGTCTGAGACAAAATTTAACTAACCGCATGGTAGAACAGATCTATCTCTTTCGAAAATCAACGACTTTCATTTTTGATTCGCAAAATCAAATATCGATGGAGAATGAAAGTTTGAAATATATGGATAATTGTTTGATTGTATTTTCTAAAAGAACGTCGACCATCTCTGAATTTTGTGTCGCAGGTGAGTTGTTGCTACGTGGAAAGTTTCACATGGCAACACGCTCGCGTTAGAGAAATATCGATCACCAACGCATTGCTGATGCACAAAGCATTCTATCGTCGACCTACGACAATAAGCGTGTCTCATCGTTGCGTGACAGTCGCAAACTCCTGTCGGGCATCGTTTACCGAGACATGGGTTTGGCGGCTATTAAACACGTTCTTCCCTCGCAGTGGTCTCGTTAATCTCGCCTTCGTTAAGTTACTCGATTACTTGCGCGCATTGCTCAGCTTAATCACCGTAACGCTGACTACAGGAACCAGAGCCGCGGTTCTCATTAGCGAGCTGTGGACTTCACGCGTTCACGGTTGAAATATTAAAAGATTCGTAGATTTCCAAGTTGTTAGATTCAGCTCGGTACATCTAGCCCTAAAAAGCTTCGCCGAACAGATGTTTGTATGCCTTAACACTTCTATTGACAACCAATGTGCACAAGAGTCTACTGCTAAGCTCTGGGTTTAAGCTATTCGCAGCTTAAATATATAAAACGAAAATTTTATGTATCAAGACACATAATTCTAGATCTAATACCGTTTCATTGAAAATTTAATTCGGAATGGATATTTATTTAATAATTAACAAAATTGTGAATTCTTGTCGGCTTGGTTGTTCTTACAGAGAAAACTTAATTCTTGTCCTACATATCGATACATTAAACTAGAATTTTGGTATTACGTCTACATAAGTATGTATAAACTTAAATATAAACTAATGGTGTATATTTCTTAATGCGAGCTGAAATCTGAATTCCAGGTTAACTGTTTCGTGACAAATAGTGGCTTGCAAACATTGCAATAATTAACTAGGTTTTGATTTTAAAAGGTAACAGAATATGTATACCTACATTTTAGTTTCTTATGTACGTATAACTAGCGATTCTTATCGTTAAAATATCTTCTCTTGTAAAAACTTGATCAAATGAAATATCTCCAATGAATGTACGAACACAATCACTTCTAGCCGGGATTAAAAGGATCCATTATGCTCCATTTTTACCGCGAGTGCTGAAATTTTTAAAAGCAAGTCTGAGGAACGCCGAGAATTATTGTCAAAAGACAATGGTCAGCAATATTGTTAAAACGAGAATAAGTATTCGTTCCCGGTGCAGAGTTGCATGTCAAGAAACTGCAATTTCGTCGCTGGTCGCATTTTGATGGCGAAAAGACGTCAATCGCTACGACAGATTGACGTCGCGTCATTCGACTAGAATGAAAGTTCACGTGGTTGACGTACGTGTCTTCCTGGGGAAAAGAACAAAACGATTCACGCGGATTCATCGCGATGAGTCTACCGAATACGCGGCGTATCGGAACACGAGAACGATTCGAACGACAAATCGTTTCTAGTTAGTACGCGAATCGGTGGAATCGGTCGCTCGATCGGTCGTTGTTAATTAATGTGTCACCTACTATCATTTTGTCGGCATTCGCTGTCATTAACCAATAACACACGCATACACAGAGATTCTGAAAGTTGAACGGTACACAGTCAGTAGACAACAGATTGTATGGATTCATCGTACTTGTGAACATTGAGAATGCAACGAATTATAAATTTTAAATTTGCCGCGAAGCCGCGGCATTGATTGACCTCAGATTTCATGCGCTAATAGAAAAGAATGCGCCATTACGGTAATCATAACAAGTTGCAAATGAATAACAATCTGCTGCCTAACAATTAGTTACTTATAAGACACTATGAACAACGAATCCCGAGGCACCTCGTTCAACGATGCAACTTACGTTAGAGACTAGGTGAATTATGAGAGTATTCAATTATCGTACAATTCTAAGAAAGATGCCGCTTCCGCGCATGCGTCACTTAAATAGAAATTCTATTTTGTCATTACAATTATAATTAGCTTCAGCTAATGGTTTTCTTCGACTTGTTTCTCAGTGATTATACTTAAACTCTGGAGAATAACTGATAATTGCCATTGCCAATGTAAGAATGGGAAGTTTTATGAGTCGTACAGTAGAACCTCGATTATTGTAAAGAGTTGGAGTCAAAATGTGTGCAATTATTGAGGTAGATGTTGTATTAAATTCATTTACGTTTTCTTAATATTGCTATTCGTGAACCTCAGCTCTTTACTTAAAAAAGAAACACGAATCATAATCGTTTAAAACTATTTCGTATATTTCTTTTGCCAAATAATTGACTAGAGTGGGAGTGGAAAACTTCTCTGCAAAGATCGAGTATCAATGAATGAGATTACTCGCAGTTGATTAACTATCAATCTCCCTCTGATATGTTTCAGTTGACGATACCATATTGTATAATGCTGCGCGCGTATAGCTTTCGCATTTCTACATACCTTGACGACTGTTACCGTCCCTACCAATTCTTGGAAGTGATTTCCAAAGAAGTCGGATCGCGATGTATAAACATGTTTGTTTTCAAAAGTCACGCAGTCGGGTCTGTATTCTCTTGTGTCGAGTGTCAGTATTTTATTCACGTTCATTGTTTCTACTTATTGGAATAAGCATCCTGATATGGAATTCGAACGAATAGTGTATAACTACGCTGAGGACAATGCTATATTTGCAACGTATAAGAAATCTCGAAGATATGTAGAATACAAAGTTCAAATGAAATTTACTAACGTTTCAGTCAGTGTTTATTTCCCAGGTGAATCACCATATCGGATTTATCATTGTACGCGATAAATCATTGTAGTCACAAATACAAAGAAATGACCGTTAAAAATAACATGAAACTTTAGTTGTCACGTTCCACTCGAACTGTAACTAAAGGAAAAATTATACAAAATTTAACTGTAACGATTGACTCGTCGCTCCTCCTACAGCGACTCTACTAGATCATAAACTGATAAAAGGTCCATGATTTCGGTTGTTCAAATAGTTTCGTCCACAGCCCGTGGCACTTTGTCGTCAGTCCGCAAAGCAGATTAAATACTCTCTAACTGTGATACGGAAATAAAAGAAAGTCAACCAAATGAAGACACTCTACAAGTTGTTAAAAATGAACTATTTCCTGGCGAATGCGATGAAGATGGCTCGCGGTCAACTATCGAGGTTTTACTGTACGAGAATGGAAGCAGCAGTCATTAAAGAGTCGTTCTCGTGTTTGCGTTTACCAGCGAGTTTTTCTACTCTCCTAAATGAACACATGCTGTGCTATCCCTGTTGCGATAACTCGATCTCCTCGGGTAGCACATCTTCGCATTCCTCGTCCTCGTAGGCCGCCCAGGATTTCGGAAAGATGATTCCGCATGGTTTCTTCCTCGCCAGCAGCTTCCTGACGCGTTTTCGCGTTGCCACCAGCAACAGGAATATTATAAATCCTTGTAACGCATTCAGAATGTCCGTGGGTATCCTGGATGGAAATCGAGGCACGTGGTAAACAATCTGTCGAAACGTTCGACCAACTATGATTCGCGAGTCGGTGGTACGAAATGTTTTTATGATCTCGGTTCGAGCAGCAGAATTCTCGTGTAAGCGGTTTTACTAATTAAGATAGACGATTGTTACAACGTTGCGTTCACACAAATTTCCGCGATGCCAGTGAACAGAAAGTTATTTTTGGTTCGCTCGATGTTTACAATCAGGCGCCCGACTCGTCAACGTGTTTATCAATTACCGAACTTCTACGCACACCACGTACAGTAGATTAAATGTGAAGGAACCGCGTGTAAAGAGAAAGGAACTTCAGCGAGCACGATTTAAGTTGAAGAAAAACCTAAATACCAGATGCTGTTTTTGGATCCCTCGGCGTAGGACACCACCTCGAAGATCCACGTGATGCCCATTACGAGGATCAGCTTGATGTAGAGCATGCATTTAAAACGGAGTACCCGCAACTTGTTTCCGTTGTAATCGCAATATTGATGCCATAACCGCCAGCTGGTCAGTCCCAGATATATCATGTTCAGCGTAAGTAGGATCCCAATGGGCCCGTAAAAGTACGCCCACATTTGATCGGTGCCTGAAACATTGTACACCGATATTGCAATCAAGTATCGTTGAATTGAAATCCACCCGTTCATTCACTTTACACGTGTGTATTTGCATATTTTATCTTCCAACTCGGTACACTCTGATAATCTTTTATTCATTGAAAATCCTATCTAGATCATATATCAATCTATCTATAATGCAATAGAGGCAGCGCGAGGATAAAATAAACTCGTTGATCTCACCACTGAACCAACAGGTTCGCTCGCCGAAGCCTGGTTTCAGGTGTTCTCCCTCCAAGTTATGGGTAGTTAGAGTCGCTACTAGAAAACAGAGTGGCCCGCCCCATCCGTAGATGCAGTACATCATGAACAACGGTTTGTCTCTAATCATGAAATTTTTGAACCTAAGAGAACCAGATCGTATAGAATTCCGTTAAAAAAATTAAAATATAAGGCGCAACGTTAACAGTTCTAATTCATTTAATAAGTTGCACTCGTTTCACCAATCCGAGGCTTTGACTTACCATACTGTTCTCCATATGTTGAATGCCACGACATTCAGCCAGAAGAAAACGCATACAAACGAAAAGTACAAAATGAATCCTGAGAAGGAGAACAAAATTTTTAACATGAATAAAAATAGCACCACATTATGGAATGGTAGATGCTGATCAGTTCGCAAAACCCATGTGTCAGCTTTCAAGATTTGTTGAACGAATTTTTCGTACCTAAAGAAATGCATATTCCCTGATCGCCATCCCCCTGCGGTCTCAGGTGCTGAACCGATAGCACAATATAGCTGACTGCCAACGATGTGACTACGGCCATCATAGCTTTGTCTTGGATCTCCCTTAATTCCGGAAGCAGAACGTACACGGCCAATGTCGCAATAAGAAACACCGCCGATATAACACCCAAGATGCAAAATAACGTCTCTCGCCATATTGTCGAATGCTCGCTGGCGTATTCGCCTTCGAAGCACACTAAAGCGACTTGAGAACCATTTTCCTCATCCACTACGCAAAACCTGAACATGGAGCAGGATTGATTAGATTTGTCATTGATGCACGGAAATCTTCTATTCTTAGTCATCTTGTCAGTGCCATTTCCGAAAATGTTTCGAATCGATCAATGTCCATAGTTTTGTCAGGATGTGTTCGGTGCGACGTTCGCTTATATCATAATTAGTATAGTATTTGAATTACGTTCTATTATTTTATTATATGTCTGTTTAGCCTTCTTAATAGTGCTGCACTAAATTTCGTGTTTTTCGGTTTCTTATTTGTTAGATTGCTCGGGAAAACAAACGTATGAATATATCGCCATTTTTCAGGATTTATACAGTTTTGAACTAACAAGTTAATCAATGTCCATGAAATGTGGGAAGTCATTGTATTTTTAAGTCTATCTAGACATTTATAACGAGCTGTAAACAATTTCTAAATTGTTGATCAAAATTATTTTTCGAAATCGTAAAAAGAGAAACAGTTGGTTATTTAAATGAATGAGTCAAGATTATATAGCTTGCGTCTGTTGATACTTAAGAATGAGAATTGGACGAGCTACTATCGAGGAATAAATTTGAATAATCAGTGTCCTAAATACTGAAAAAACTATAGAAGTGGTTAAAAATAATCATGATGCAACTAATTCCTGCGTAGGTAACACTCTCCACGATCGAAAACAAAATAATGTGTCCCACCTTTCGCCACTGTCCCGTACCATGGAAGAGTCTCGTGATGCAAGAGGGTTTCCCCAACAACGTAAACACTGATATATTCAAGTTCATTGCCGATATACATGATGTTTTCGATATTACAGTTCGATATAAGCGCTCTGTCCATTGATAAGAGAACACGGGTATGACAGCATACACTTGTTAGGGTATTTGGCAATCTTCTTGCTATTGAGCGGAATGAAATTGATCATTTACCCGTTTGAAGAAACCCTGTGCTGAAGGAATTCGGTGAACTGAAGCCAGGTCACACCGTTTTCTTGGATCACAGTGAAATTGTCTGTGGCGGATGCGCTCGGATCAATCAAGTAGCTACCGTTCGGACACGTGAGCTGAACCTTCTTGCCATCGGAACAGTTCATCGTGTGGTGCATCCATTTGGAACCTTTTGTACAACAGTTCACGTCTACTCCATAACTCGACGTGACCGTCCATGATAGCAGACAGATCCATAGCAGACCTGAAAGGGTGTCTTTTAAATCACGATAATCGGACGAGTTGCATTAGTGCATTGATCTAGATTCAGTCAGACTGGCATTACGCTAGATTTCTTCTAGGTCTGAATAAAAATCTATTTTCCAGTTTCTCGTAAGTTTTACCAATAGAACTTTCTTTAAATTAAATATAAATATCAGTGGATTATGCATAGTTTTAGTCTGCCAAACGCTTAAGCTATGGCAGGCGCACTCTATATTCCTACTAAAATCTGTGTCTACGTTTCGTCTCAGTTCTAATAACAGAACTGAAAAAACTATCGCATCTTTTTACTGGATGCAATGAAAATGATCATTGGACTCCAATAAATATATTTAAGAAAATTTTAATGGAAATTAAAGAGATGAAGCTTAGTGGAAAATGGATTTGGATCTTCGAACGAAGATTTCTTTAACATCACTTTTAATGAAATATCAATTTCTTGGATGTTTCCTTATCTCGTTCTGTCGTGGTTATTGAATAGTCTTTATCGTATTGTTCTTTAATATTCGATCGATGACACGATTCAAATTCTATTGTAGCAACATGAGTATTTGATATTGACGAACGAATATTGACTACGGTAATCTTCGATTGACGTAGTCATAGATTCAATATATGAGCAAGTTTTATTTTGAAGTGCACACCTGATTTTGATATCTTTGGTAAACGATCCCAACGATTTCAATAGAAACTCCTTTTACACCTACAAGTATCACCTGAGGATCACCTGATCTCCAGAGAATACCGATTTCCAGTTTATTATCGGCAGATGATATTGGAATATGCAGTACCGATACTGAGAAAATCGTTGAGTAATTTTCGATAAGCCATTTTTGTTAACGTCAAAGGCGATAAATGTGCATTCTTTGTGTAATGTTAATGACTAGCACTTTAATTCGTTAATTTCTAGATAGTGAACACTCATATACATTGCAACAAATTGCATCGTAGGGTGGTTAGTCAAGCGTTCTTTGTTGTTGCAATTTTTATCTATAGCAATTTACAACGCGGATCGTAGAAACGAAATCGCTTCGATTGCTATGGAAATCGTGATTTTTGTTAAATGATGACGTTGACACAATTTTCTACGAGCAGTTTTATTTTTCTAGTGAACTTCTATAGAAAGAGGTATTAGCTTATTCACGTAACCCATTAGTTTAGAAAATATTTTAACAATGATTAGAACGAGATCACTTGTACTTTTCGACGTTATATTTTTCAAATAGATGATAATCTAATTTTGTTTCATAACAAAAATATAGATACCAATAAAACAAAATCGGCGACGTTTATTACAATAGCGGTTAAGAAATTTTTAGGGAAATATTGTCAGTTGATGCATCGATAACCTGGTTTATATTGGTTAAATTACAAAAAAAGAAGCAAGACTTTCAATACTTTTTCTTAATAAATGAGTAACACAAATGATAAAATTCCGAATTTGCTTTATACATGGCTGAGTATGTTCGAGATCGAGAATCAATACTAATCATGAACGTTACAAGTTTCCATTCAGATACATCATCAAGTTTGATTAAATATTGAATTTCTTACTGGCACTTCTCTGATTCACCACACATCCGTAAAATTATGCAATGCTCGCTTGGATATGAAAGTCACCGGAAGCCGCGTGAATGGTATCAGTAAGTGTTAAAACACTTTCATTATCCTAACGACAAAAACAGATTTCCGCGTCCCGATTCTCCATAGACGGAGCTCGAGGGAACGAGTCTCGTGTTTTTATTAAATACCGAAAGTTAATTGAAAAAACGACTTCGAGTTCAATTGAAACGGAACGAAAACCAGCATTCGAATGGTGCCGAGGATAGAGAAGGAAAATTATTAATAGTAACCTCGAACTCCGCTGATCCCATAAGCACGAAATCGATAACGAGATGAATAAGACCTTTTTGTTCGACGATCGCGAGATAAAAATACCATCTCAATGTGGGGAAGTAATAAAACTTGAATACCATGAATAATACCATTTAAAGAGATTCGTCGCTCTCGGGTCTCTCGATTGCGTGTAGTGGTTGAAACGAAGTGGCGATTTCCAAGATCGATCGGACAAAACGAAAATAAACAGATATCTATAAAAGAAAATGAGTGCGGAAAGATTAACGCTTAGCACGATAAGATAAAAATTATTGCATTGACTTGATGGCCTTATTCGATCGTTACATTCAGTCAACGAATGAGATTCCCTGGCAAAGAAACACAGTTCTCTATGTTCGATCGTAACCCAGTTTAAAGTCGGACATACTTCACGCGGTTATGGCTAAAAGAAGAGAGGGATGTTTCTGTTAACGAAACTGCTCTTTATGCTCCTCTTTGCACTTCAATGGCCGCACAGCTGTGTTCGATTTAGCCACGTGCACTTGCCCGTCCTTTTATTCTATTCCTTTTTTCCCAGACTAATGATTCAATTCGTTTAATTAGACGCATTCTAACGAAGCATTGTTTTCGATGTCATTAAACGAGAACATGGTCCGTAATAGGTACACAGAATAGTGAACGGCGTATATTATACGTCGCATGACAACGGAATATTGTGACTAATGACAGAAATTCGTTAATGATTTTATGTATAATTTAATTTAATTCGGCCATTGAACGCATTTGCGAAATTTACAAATTAATTATAGATAATAGATAAAATAGATAAGAATATATATATATATATATATATATATATATATATATATATATATATATATTTGCAACAAATAAGAAAATATTTAAAAAAGTGAAATTGTTAATTAAACTAACAATATATTTAAATTATTGAGCCAAAGCGTCGAAATAGTAACATTAAATTTTTTTATTAAATCTCAGATCATCCTGCTGATAATGATGTAACAAATATAACTATAGAAAACGCGATGCATCAGAAATACTACGACGACAAATCAACTTTTGCTTCGTGCAGCGAATACGTTTGAAGATTCCATCCAGTCATAACACTATTTCTTATCATTCACAATGACGTTCATTCTAGCCGTATCATTTTTTTTCAATGAATGACAATCTGCTTACACGAATGTGACAATTCATCATTTCCCGTGGTCCAAGAAAAAAGGAGGAAAACAAATTTAATGATCATAGAAATTCGCCACACTTTATGCGTAATCAACTGTGATAGTGTTGTTTTCTTCACATATCGTTTTATCTTAATGTTTGCGGCGTTCTATACCTCATGCTCTTTCGACTATCAACTAAGTCAATGATAAGTGAAAAACGAAGTCGATTTGCGAATTTATTTTTCTTTACCAAAGTATTCTATGATGCAATTCGTATTTCGACACGAACAATCTTTGTGTCGAAAGACAAGAATTATTTTATATGTATTTGTAACAGAAGCCATAAAATATTTTAGAGCTCGTTCCAAAGTACAGCGATTTTTCGAGTCTATGTCATTCGGAATGAGTTCGTTCATAATGTTTATTTGACATTTCATATAGATGTATGTATGTCATGCATTAAAGATGAATAAACACGACAAGCTTCATTTTTGTTTTATAGCTATTGACGCATAATGGTGTTTTTGTGGGAAATTACCAAATAAATATTCCTCTTTGTCTAAAAAACGATAAATTTACACTAGTCATTTTCATAATAAATTTTAGGTGCTTCCGGATAAAAACAAAGATAATATTATACTTTTGAACCATAAATTAAAATTTTTAAACCTAAAAAAGTAAACTTCCGTTTATAGTTACATTTTCTAATACTGAATAGTTTGGACTTACAATAATTAGTCAATAAGTGCTTAAATAATACATAAGAATTGAAATAACTTAAAATGCTATTCGATTTTAATTCACTAATTAGACTGCTATTTAATAACAGTGAAGCATGGAAATTAATATCATTTAACGCGGTTGAAAATTATCCAATTTTAAATTACTACATTGACACAGTAACAAAACAATCGTGGTTCTAGAATACGGTATGAAATAAGTATAGGAAAATAAAGTGTTAAGTTAACAATGTGGTAATTCGTTCGAAAAAGAGCAGTCTAATAAAAATCACTGACCCAGGATATACAAACGCACACCGGTGAAGTTTTACATACCTTTGGCTGGCAACGTGTCCGGGTGCTTATTGTAGCTTGCGTCCAACAACATTATTCCTTGTTTCTCGTTACCGCATTTCTTTTTTCTTCGAAACTGGTTCTCCCGCGAATATAACCGCGGAAGCTCAGGTCACTTTTTGCGACTCACCTTTCTGGATCAAAACACTGCGGTTTCGGTTTCGATCGAGTGTTTACATTCGTCTCAAACGATTCTATGAAAACACGGCTCGCTGTCTATCGTCTATCGCATCGAATTGACTGACGTTGAGATTTGTTCGATTCTTTCCAGCAATTTTTAATTAAGAATTCGACCAATCTTAAATACGTTCGGTTTTTGATCGAAACATTAGGAGATGGTACAAATTGGAAATAATCGGAACTGGTCGACGTTGATGGACGCGATCGAAAATGACGACGTCAGGCTCGGTCACTTTGGAGAAAACTAAATGAAAAGGTGGCGGGTTCGCGGAGATTTCAATGACGGCGCGAGCAACGACAAATGTTGGCACAAGTCGACACAGTTGAACCGCGCGTAGAACTGAAACAAACCTGGATGAAGCTTCGCAACATGCCAGCGCGGAGATAGCACAGCACGGTTCTCTCCCACTGTCGCATTTCTGGCTCATGGTTCGCTACGCTACCAATACTTGAGGTACTTTGACGCGGAGCCAGTTCGGGCGCTGCTTCGACGATGAACAGTGAGCTGAAAATCCGTTTATCCCGGCTGAAATTAAATTTTTGGAGTTTCACGTTCTCAAGAAAATTTTCTTTGCATTAGTTTTTCCACGTTTCAAAATCTAAAATATTAACCGCTTCAGATAATTCTGCGTGTAAGAGTATCACATAACAAAATTCAGATATTCAAAATTAAAGCAATTTGTTCCAAGTACCCAGTACAGATCATGAACTAATAGATTTGAATTGATGTTTCATATATATTAATAGACATATTTTCATTATTTTATTAGTTGCTAAGAATTATTTGATTCGATTTTCAAGATTCAACAATTCAAGTCATTAATGGCAAGGAAGTCTGACCAACGTAGATGTGGAAAAATTAAAACGCGAGGGTGTTGAAAGGGCGAGATGTCCGATGGAGATCGTTTCAAAAATACAATTTTTTCACATAATTAGAAAATAAATGATTTCAGGAGTTTCAACGTCCATTTCTTTTTTGTCAAAGTTTTATGCGAAGCTTCTGCGCATCGCACAAGTGCGTTAAAGAGTGCAGTGCGTGACCACGCATCTGAACATTATAACGATCATATATCATGGGGCTATTTTCCATTTAAATCCATACGACGACAATGTTGCAGTAGTTAAAACTATGTCCTTCGATCATGATGTAAAACAAACGGGCATTCAAAATTGACATATTTAAAATTGTTGAGATTGTCGCGTTTACAACTCATGGCGTTTTTAACCAGTATATTACTTTATTATTATAAATTATAAACACTATACATATTGCAATTGATGAATAAAACAAATGTCCAAACAGTTGTCAAATACAAAAGAAATAAGCCGAGGGAAATTTACAAGAGAAAGAGTTTGATACCGCCGTATACATATGGATCTTAATCCATGAGTAATTTTAAGTAAGTTCAACGAGCTACACTGCACGCTGTTTGAGAAATCATCCGCTGAGACTTGTCAACATAATTTGTGAACGTAATAATTACTTTCTGATAAAACAAATTTTTTGTTTTCCAAAATGTGTACAAACATATTCCAAGAGTTAAAAATAATATTCAAACAATTCATATTAGAATATTTGTACTGAACATGTTTATATTACATTTATATTTGTATTACATATTACACATTTATATTACAATATAACGAATGTTGTGAGTTAAAGAGCCTTGAAAACAGGAAGTGTGCTTTATCAGAAACATCTGGAACTTAGATCCACGGGAGTATTGTATATACCAAACATACGTATGCGCGAAACAAATGTAAAATGCGTTCAAAAAAGAATGCAATGTAAAGTAAAAGTTATAAACATTTTACAATCCGGATACGATTTTAATTGTCAAGTTCAGTCTGAGTCAAAATATCGATAAAAAAGACTACTTAAATTCATGACTTTGTGTGGTAATACATTTAGTCTGTCAAGGAAAAAAATTGATTGTGCTTACGTACATGCAATTTGAAATCTACGAGCTGCTATTGTATGTTGCCTATGACGCAATCAAATGATACATATCTGCAGATTAAAGAATAAGTGTCAACACTTTTAAGAATACACGATTCGCCGATATAGTTGACTTATTAATTAAAACCTAATCTGCTATAAGATTGAGTAGCTAATTGATATACTAAATTCTAAGTGCACAAAATCAATATACGAATAAAATCGATGAAATGAACGAGTAATCGTTTGATGCTGTGTTAACACTTTACCGAACATTCATTCGGCTGTAAACATTTTTATATTTTCATAACATTAGCATTAAACAACATTTGTTTTATCTATTTTATTTATTTTATTCATCGCGGAAGGTATCTAATATTTAAAAAATTATATAATAATACCTCAATAATTGTGCTGGTCATTATAATTTTTGGAGGCATTTGCGTAACGTGATTGTGGACAATAGCAATTGATCATGCTATTGTTCATATGGTATTCGTTACAGATTAAACGAAGATGGCGAGAACACCTTTACCATTTCTGTTCGAAACGAATACAATGAACGAATACTGGTGTCAGGATCGTTAAGAAATCGGTAATGAGTTGTCCAGAAATAGATCGATAAGAAGGAATTATCGTCGAAATAGAATGGTATTAAAGGGGCTTCGGGCATCAATAACGAAAAATAATGACGAAAACGAACCTAATGAATTAAAACTTGCTTGATGATAACCAAAGATAATGGATTTTCCTTGTACTGAACTTGTAGAAGTTTGCATGCTTGCTCATCAAAGAAAATATTCGCTAATGGAACGTATACTTCGCAGATTGTTGACCACTATTTTGTTTACTTTTTTAATTTACAGTTGCTGGAGATGTTAAAGTTCTACGCAAGATTCGAAATCAACGAGGAGAGTGGAGATCCTCTCACGGATCACGATATGACACAATTGCATTATACCAAGATCACTTCTCTTCAGGTATAACAAGAGTAACATTCATTATTATCTTATCATATAGTATAATAATTGAACTTTAAGAGAATACAACAACGTTTGAAGATTATTGAAAAATAATAGTTTTACGAATTTTATGTTAATAAATGTTATAAAATTCGAAATAAAATACTATTTTTTTCAAAATAAATACGTAATAAATTAAATGAGTTCGGGAAGTTCGCCTTAGGAATCTGCGTAACAACTAAAAGGTCAAAAGTTACATGGAAGATATTAGTTTAAAATCGATTTCACGAACATCTCGGATCACTTTTTTCTTCTTTTGTTTGACTATAAATAGATGTTCGATCGAATTACGTTACAAAGTTAGAGCTTTTGCTTATATATTATTAATGGTTCGTTTCGTATCATTCGTCAGGCCTCCAAGTTGCCATTCATCGAAATGTTTAGGAAAGAATATAAAGAACTAATTGAATATTCAAATTCTGCACAGAAAGCGGTTTTCGCGAAATTCCAAGACTTGAGGAATTTTGCATTGACAAACGTGGCGAGCGTCGACACGAGGGATGCCCTTTACAAACATTTTGGCTCACTTAGGTACCGATCTTGAGTACATGAAACATTGTCTACTATATGCATGTTAAGAACGTTTCTCATTGCACCTACATTTTCCATCGTTCTTTTCAGTCAAGAAAAATTGAGATCAATTGCAAGTTATTTGAGCCTAGTCCCATCAGAGGAGCGAGAAAAAGAAGAAAACTGGTACCGATATGATATAGACTTCCTTCGTGAACTTTTGGTACGTTAAATGTTTAAATAAGACATTACTGTACATAGTAATTCAACTGTCTAACAAATGATTATTGTGAAAATCTAAAAGACAAAATAAAATATTGTAACTTTTTAAAATAAATAATATTTAAGATATTTTTTTGGCAGTGAAAGCAAAGAACGAAATAAGTTGATATTAGAATGTATATTAGAATGAGTATATACATATATAAATGTAAACAGTCGTTCTTTCAATACTTCGAATTCTTACTTTTTAATTTTCAAATTACATATGTATTTTTACTTAGCGAACTGTGGATGCATTTTTAATGCTGTTTTTCTTATTATTAACTTATGTTTATATTACTATTATTTTTACTATTTAATGATACAACCAATTTAATTCTAGATCTCTCGCCATGAACGCAGAGCCTCTCAATTGGAAGAGCTTAATGAAATGCCCCTGTATCCCACAGAAGAGATCATCTGGAATGAAAGTATCGTTCCAACAGAATATTTCTCCGGTGAAGGATGCTTAGCTCTACCGAAATTAAATTTACAGTTTCTCACTCTGCACGATTACTTACTAAGAAATTTCAATCTCTTCCGATTAGAGTCTACCTGTATGTAGAACAAACGTATACTTACTCATAGGATTTTCCAAATATTTATCGTAATTAATTCGGTAACATTCATTTCTTTTAGACGAGATACGTCAAGACATCGAGGATGCCGTAAGCAGATTAAGTCCCTGGTAAGTTTCTTTTTGAATACGGTCAACTCACATGACTAAGCATGTGTTAATCGGTATTTTATTTCTATCATTCAGGCGAGCTGAAGATGGTGGTGTTTATTTTGGTGGCTGGGCCAGAATGGCACAGCCGATCACACAATTCGCTGTTGTGGAGGTAGCAAAACCAAATATTGGTGAAAAGAGACCATCTAGAGTGCGTGCTGATGTCACAATAAATTTGAGTGTTCGAAAAGAAATCAAATCTGAATGGGAGAATCTCCGAAAACACGACGTTTGCTTTTTAATTACTGTCAAGCCCGAAAATCCAATTGGTAAGATACAAAAATTGAGATATGGTAGCATGTTTAAAAAATTGGATAAACTACTTGTTTAACATTTCAACAAAGATAGCATTTACTAATATATATAATTAACAATTTCAATATTTGTTTTATCTACAGGCACTAAATACAGTCATAAATTACCATTCGTCCCACAAGTTGGTTTAACAACGGTAAGAGGGTGTGAAGTTGAAGGTATGTTAGATTCCAATGGTAGAGTGATAGAAGACGGCCCTGAGCCGCGACCAATTTTACCTGGTGACACAAGAACTTATAGAGTCTGGCTGGATTCTAATCAGTATCGGATCGACATGGACAATGCTAGTCACGGTGGTGAAGATGTTTACGAAGGGTTTAACATTATAATGAGACGAAAACCAAAAGAGAATAATTTTAAAGCGGTTCTAGAGACCATCAGGGAACTTATGAATACAGAGTGTGTTGTTCCTGATTGGCTACACGATATAATTCTTGGCTATGGCGATCCAGGCGCGGCTCGTTATTCAAGGTGCGTCTAATTATCAAAATTTATTCAATACAATTTTATCTATTTAACATTAAAATTTCTATATATCTGCTTGTAGAATGCCAAATGAAATTGCAACAATGGATTTTAATGACACATTCCTCGATATAGACCATTTGCGTTCCAGTTTTCCACAATATGAAATTCAAGTTTCTAGAGACAACGAAAAAAAACTTGTACGACCTTTCCGTTTAAAATTTGAGGATGTTCTTGCTAAACAGAGCAATGAACCTGTAAAACAAATAATTGAAGTTGAACCACATGTTCCTCCCAGTCGAGGCCCGTACAAGGCTAACGAACCTAAAAAGTATGTGACAAGTTATTCTTTATCTCTTTGATTAATTGTACGCTACACATCGTTAGTGTGTTTCATATGATTTTTTAAATAGAAATCAGATCCCCTTTACACCAACGCAAGTTGAAGCTATCAGGGCCGGTATGCAGCCAGGATTGACACTTGTTGTAGGCCCCCCTGGTACTGGTAAAACGGACGTCGCTGTGCAAATCATTTCAAACCTTTATCATAATTTCCCCAATCAAAGAACATTAATAGTCACACATTCTAATCAAGCGTTAAATCAGCTTTTTGAGAAGATTATGGCACTAGATATTGATGAGAGGCACTTGCTTCGTCTTGGTCATGGAGAGGAAGCATTAGAAACGGAAAAAGATTTTAGCAGATACGGTAGAGTTAACTATGTTTTAGCTAAACGCTTGGATCTTTTATTGGAAGTTCAAAGGTTACAGGTTTGTATTCTACTAACAAATCAACTAGTAGATGCTTTGTTTCTTATATTACATAAAATTTGTTCATTAGGAATCTTTAAATGTGAAAGGCGACGTAGCATACACATGTGAAACAGCGGGACATTTTTTCATGTATCAAATATTAGCAAGATGGGAACGCTTTGAATCTAGAATCAAACAAAGGCAAGGAACAGGAAACAGTTTACCTCCTGCTTTCATTGTGGACGAAGAATTTCCATTTCATAAATTCTTTGATAATGCTCCGCAACCTTTATTCAAACGTAATACATTTGAAGAGGACATAGAAATAGCATGCAGTTGTTTCAGGTAATTTTATAACAGATGATCATTTATTTCAACATTGTATTTTCCATAAAGTGGTAACATTACTTTGATTCTGTAGGTACATAGAAAGAATTTTTGCACAATTAGAGGAATTCAGAGCTTTTGAGTTATTGCGATCCGGTTTGGATAGATCAAAATATTTATTGGTTAAGGAAGCAAAGGTTATTGCCATGACCTGTACTCATGCTGCACTCAAACGACGTGAGCTCGTTGATATGGGCTTTAAATACGACAATATTCTTATGGAAGAATCTGCACAAATTTTAGAAATAGAAACTTTTATACCGTTGTTATTACAAAATCCACAAGATGGATATAATAGATTGAAACGTTGGATAATGATAGGAGATCATCACCAGTTGCCACCAGTTATTAAAAATATGGCTTTCCAGAAATATTCAAATATGGAACAATCTCTTTTCGCAAGATTTGTTAGACTAGGTGTACCCACAGTTGATCTTGATGGCCAAGGTCGTGCTAGGCCCAGTATTTGTAATCTTTATAATTGGCGGTATAAAAAGCTGGGCAACCTTTTCCACGTGGAACGTAGCCCAGAGTATTTGGTGGCAAATGCTGGATTCTTATATGATTTCCAACTCATTAATGTTGAAGATTTTAACGGAGTGGGAGAAAGCGAGCCGAGTGCTTACTTTTATCAGAACCTTGCTGAGGCTGAATACTGCGTCGCCGTATTTATGTATATGAGACTTCTTGGTTATCCGGCCGATAAAATTAGCATATTGACTACATATAATGGCCAAAAACATTTAATAAGAGATGTGATAAATATAAGATGTGCTAGTAACCCTTTAATAGGCCGGCCCAATAAAGTAACAACGGTTGACAAATACCAAGGTCAGCAGAATGATTATATATTACTGTCTCTTGTAAAAACCCGTGCCGTGGGCCACTTGCGAGACGCACGACGTCTGGTCGTAGCTATGTCAAGAGCACGTCTCGGTCTTTATGTGTTTGCTAGAGTTTCACTTTTCAAGAATTGTTTTGAATTAACTCCGGCATTCGACCAACTAATGCAACGACCATTAAAACTACAGCTATTACCACAAGAGCATTATCCTACTGATAGACTTAACGATGCTGTTCCGTCTACTTCACCTATGGAAATCGAAGATATGCCTCATATGGCGAAATTTGTATACGATTATTATATGGAGAAAGTTAGTGGTATGAAAGAGTCTCAGAAAATGTGGCAAAAACCAGGTACAATGCAAACATCTAATAGTCCAACTCATAAGGTTCCTGCTCACCCTGGAGCAGATGATGATACAGACGATGAAGAACTCGGCCAAATAGAGAATGAAGAACAAGATACTAAGGAAGAAAATGTAGAACATAAATTTGAACCGATAAAAAATTTAGTTGAAGAACCAGCTTCAGGAATTGAAGATAACGATCGTTAAGAACTGATGTTTGAATAAAAAAAATGTCCAGATAGAAAGGAATGCAGTGTACTAAAAATACAACCTTTTTTTATTGAAATTATATTTATTGTACAGTCTCATGGTATTCTACCATGATATAATAAAATTAAAAGATATTTGTATTTTATACTTGTTAAAAATATTATTTATTCGCTGACTTTTGCATTTGATTTGACTACACAATAGAAGAACGTTTCAGATAAAGAGATTCTGGTTTTTCTTTGAAATTTCTTTACGACGTGATATATATTTATCTGAATGTTGCTTTTTTAATCTGTTCGTTTTCTTCGAATTATCATTAATCTGTTGAACACTCGATGGCACGTAACTGTTATCAAATTTCATAGACTTGCTAGTAAAGTCAGGTTGGTATTCTTCAACGGAGGTCTTGGTTCCCTTCGAAGTAGGAACATATTCTTCTGGAAGATTAACGATTGTCGTCGCACTAGGTTCATACGTTTCATATGACACCTTTGACGTATCAATAATGGAATTTGGTATATATCGAACGTCTTCTAACGCGTTTTTATTATCCAATATTGTAGGAGAATATTCATTTGATGATATTTGAATCCGTTCCAAAGTACTCTTTCTACTCGGTATATACTTCAAATCCGTGCACAATTTTTTAGTCGCTGGTACATTTGGCACATACTCCTCTAATGAGTTACTTTTCAAACTTTCCAACTGCAAAAACCGTTTAGCTCTAACATTCTTTGTTTTATCATTTGTAAATTTGTTATCATAATTCTCTGCTTTCTTTGGCAAAATATTATCATTATCTATTTGGTTAATAGAATCGCATGTATAACTTCGTGTTTTCTCCAATATTTGATCATGGTCTTCTTTCTTTTCTACCGACCTTTCTGATATTTCTAATTTTCCTGATTTTTTCTTGGCGGGAGATACATTTACTCTAATCGTAGGCAATGACACATCTTTTGCAATTTCCGACTGCTCGAAGGTGTATCTACGATTTAAAAAGCATCCGTATAAATATAATAATAATAAAGACTTGATACTCTACGCGATATCCATTTTGCCAGATTATTCATTTATTTTTAAACATATAGCAAATAATTCGAATTAAAACGCGCGCGCGCGCGCGCGTGTGTGTGTGTGCGCGCGCGCGCATGTACATACAACTATTTAGATTTATGGGAGTTTTTATAATAGAGAGAAGGGAATTAAAAAAGTCTGTTTTCGAAATTTTTGAATTTTTGTTATTTGAGTTACGGAAATTCAACTGAAGTATCATTTGAAGTATAAAATTAAAATTCAAGTTAACTTTAAAGTCATTATATCCAAAAAACAAATACTAGATGTGACTTACGTGATGTCTAGTTGACGGGTGGACTTTTTGCCTTTACATTTCTCGGAATTCTGAAACAATCCTTCCTTACGAGCGTTCCGTAGAATTGCTCTCTCTAAAATTTTATATACCGCTATCCAATCCTCGAGATCAAGCCATTTATTTGTTGATACTTTTTTCTTTTTAATTTTTATGATCTTTTCTTGAACAGTAACAACAGCGGTCGCTGAACAATTGTCCGAAGCCTGCGAATACAGCTTCTATTTTACTTGTACAGGTTGCAGAATTTCCTGTAAACAGCTGTTGACAGCTGTTGATCATGATACCTTTATTACTTCCAAATATTGACCATCACGAAACATTTTCACAATATAGTCGTTAGTCAACGTTTCGATTAGTCTCTCTCTTTTGGAGTTCACTCATTC
The DNA here is from genome assembly GCA_028455555.1 of Augochlorella aurata. Lineage (NCBI taxonomy): Eukaryota > Metazoa > Arthropoda > Insecta > Hymenoptera > Halictidae > Augochlorella > Augochlorella aurata. Next base: position 3,709,409 of record CM052162.1, read on the forward strand.
GATGATTGTAATGCACAAATTATCCTTTTAATTCCTTTACTTGTCACTTGTCACTTTAGCTTAGTGTGATGTCAGCGCGTACACTGACGCACGCATATTACACGTGTGACATGAATGAAAGAAAGTGGAAGATGGAAAAAAACGTTCAATCTGAGTAAAAATTTGAAATCTAATATTGAAGTATATATGTTTAACATGTATTAAAAATTATTATAACATAAAGTTTCGACATAATTTTACATTTTATTGCCATATACGTGTATATCATTTTGTTTAATAAATTTTATAATTTCATTTACATATATGAATTCCTGTGTGTACATACTCTTACTGTAATACATTGTTTATAATTCTATATATTAAATATAATGATGCATATGAATATTTATAAATAGTTTAAAAGGAGAAAATGTTTTTAAGAAAATACGTAAATTATAGATTAGTGCATAATCTAACATGATCCAACATCAGAGAGGAAATATTTTAACCAGATATCCTCTCTGTTAAACTATAGAATATATTTAATTCTAAACTTGTGCAATTTCTTTATTGTAATTTTGTGAATTTATATCAAAATATTGATGATCCCTATTATATATTGTACGTACAATACATGCAGTGAGTAAGATCAGGTAAGATATTTTTATCCAAACCAGAAAGAAAATTCCAAAGTAATAACGCGTAGAAACACATATTGTATTTTTTATTAAAGAATAAGAAAATTGATTAACGATGGGATCAGAAGAAAAATTAAGTACCTTTGAAAGATTTCTCATTTTTAATGAAACCCATATTAAAACGATAAAGGTACGTCCTAACCTACTTCGTTTATTACAAAGTGTATTCTACTTGTATTTTAATTGTAGGTCGTCGGTTATGGACTGTCTAGTATTAGTTTAGTAATTGCACTCTACCGAATTAGACCCGTACGTATTATATGTATTGGCAATATATCTACTAATATGTTTAAGTGTATTTCCTTATATTTTTTACTATTGTTTTTTTAGTTTTCTAAATTTAGAAATCCAACCAATATACCATCTCATTTTTTGCATAAAAAAGTTCCACTTCAAGGCACTGTAAAGCGCATAGAGCCCACTTGTAGTGCACTTTTAATGGTCGATCACAAGCCATTAATAGCACTACCTCGATTGAATAATACACGGTACTTACCCATTAAAATTGCTGGACTTGATATAACACCTAATGGTAAGTGCTAATAGAGTTTCCAAAAGTATATTCTATTAAATAATATTTTCTTTTAGGTATTAAGTGGCTACAAATAGTCATTAATGAAAAAAACATAAGTTTTATCCCTTTATTTTCCACAAAAGAATTTTTAAATTGTATAGTTACTACAGTATCGCAAAAAAATCAGGTAAAGTTTTTATTGAATTTTAATTGTATCTTACTTATTTAAAGTATATGTTATTTTTGTATAGGACCAAGTAAAGATTGGGGAGGAATTAGTAAAACTTGGTTTCGCTACAGTAGAACAAAATTCATTGAAATCAGTAACAGAGTGTAAGGAAATCTTATCTTATCAAAAACGCTTACTAAATGCACAAAAGTGGGCAAAACATAAAAGAAACGGGTATTGGCAGTTAGCTAGACAACCTACATTGTTATGGAAAATACAACAACATTTAAATGAAAAAATGAAAAAAATACTTCCAAAGTTTGTAGTACAACTACTTCAGATTTGAAGTTCCAGAAATTATGTTACTTCAGGTGGATATGAAAAATTCAATATATATTTTTGTAATAGAAATTAATGTATTTTTTTAGTACTATAAATCAATGTTTTTGAATGTGCACTTAAAGCTTCTAAACTTTTTAATATTTTTAGAAATAAAGAATCGTTATTTAGAAAGACTAACTTTATTACTATACCATTTATACAACCTTTTATCAACTCTCATATAAAAGTAAGAACAATATTTTACACCATCGTGTAACAAAATCAATTTTCATATGTACCATTTACTACAAGAAAAAATATTAACTATTACGAATTTGGTTTTCCATTAATCAGAAACCATTTTGACTTTTTGCATAAACAATACGTACACTTATGTGCATATGTATATGCTTAACATACTTTGAACAGAGAGATACATCACACATAAAAGTAGAAAATGAAAATTTTAATGGAAGATATTATATTCTTTCGGTTACATCGAACAATTTTAATTAAAAGTATAATTGAAATAAGACGAACAAATCTGATTTAATATAAATTACTATGTTTATACAATCAGTTCAATATCTAATCTTATCCTATTATATAATATCATTTTTTGGAATGTTAATCAGTTGATATTAAAATAACAAGAATAGCTATAACAAAAATATTCTTTCCCATATTCCACTTGGACCTCATCTTTGTTCTATTAACTAAACAAAATTAGAATTTATAAAATACATATTTTTATATCTTATATATAATATACTAAAACACGATACTAACATTATTGTAACGTATCGTGACGTGGAAAAATTTGCAAAAACAACATTATTTTCAACTTTATGTACAAATCTAAATCACAGTCTCTAATACGTTTTCTGACGTTTCTACCGCATGTATATAACGAGTACAATAAAATAAAATAATCTTATAATATTATTTCATGGTACTATATTAGAATAATATAAATGAAAGCAAATTCTATATCCTTATAATAGCAGAATGTAGGAGTGATAAAAAAATATGTAAAATTAAAACAATTACGTCGATATATCTGGAATATATAGAACCTTTATAACATGGAATGGAATCGACTCAAGTTTTAATCCAAACTTGTGGTGACTGTCAACATATTAATATCTATTTTTTAATGGAATCACTATTTTTCTCAATTGGCTTGGATTTTTCTGGTCTCACTTCAGGAGTACTTATTTTTACGGGTTCCTCTGATTTTGATTTCATTGTATCTTCTCGATTTTTCTTTACTGAATCTGTTTTTACATTTGTTGTTTTTGGGTTTACATTTGTAGTAGAAGATTCTTTTTTCACTTCTTTTAAGTTCTCGTTTACAATTTTCTTTGAGTTATCTTTTTTACCTTCTTTCAGGTTTTCTTTTTTGACCTCTTTTATTGGTGCCTTTGAAGGAGGTGGTGCTGAAGAGGATGGTTTTGTGGCAGTAGTAGAACGTTTTTGTTCTGTTGCTGTCTTTTGTGTGGTTGGCTTCGGTGCTGTAGTTGTAGGTTTTGGTGTCGTAGTTGTAGGTTTTGGTGTTGCAGTTGTAGGTTTTGGTGTTGTAGTTGTAGTTTTTTGTGCTGTAGTTGAGGGCTTTGGAATAGATTCCTGAGCAGCTGGTTTAGCTTTAGAAGGCTTCGCATCTACTTTAAGATTGGGTGTGTTTGTAACTGTTAAAAGTGGTTCTTGTTCTTTACTTTCTTTTACATGTGCTGATGTTTTACTTTCTTTTAAATGTGGAAATGCATGGTTTAGTGGAACTCTCATTAGATACTCATTCCAAGGAGAACCAAGCCACAAATATCCATTGTGTACATAGGCAGAAGATATGTCATGAACTGTTCCATCATTTGAATAAACTGCATCCATGATATTTCCTGCTTTATCCATTCTGAGTACTACTGACTTTTTCTTTGTATCGAAACCTCCTAATGTTTCAAATGAACCTACTGAATATATAACTCTTTCTGCATAATAATTTGGATAAACATCTTGGAGTAATTTAAATGGAGCTTCTATTAGGTACATAAGCCTGGTAATCATTTTTCTTAAATATGGATGCGGTGTAAGAGACACAGGTAAAGCTGGATTTTCAGAATCTACAGATGAAATTATAGATATCAGAAAACCACCTTGTCCATCAGTGTGTACATTATCTGGAAATCCAGGCAAAGCCTCTGCAAAAATTTCTTTTTGTCCAGTCTTAGGGCCTTTTAAGTGATATTTGATAATACGTAAAGCATGACACTCCAGCACAATTACAAAACTTTCATCGTCAGCTAATAAAATACCATTCGCAAATCCTAAGTTCTTTACTAACACTTCATTCTTCTTTGTTGCTGCATTGTACCTAATGAGTCTGTAAACAAATGATAAAGTAATGATGACTCTTAACATCATTGCTGCCAAACAACATTATTGCAACTGATAATAAAGGACTAATGCCATCTATGTCATTGGTAGTTGTACTTTTAATATTTGCTTCGAAAGTAAGACAAATTTTCTAACGTTTTGTAGCATGTAATATGGTATTTATTCTCATAATATCACTATGGCGTTATTTAACTCCTATTGTTTTTAATATATGTATATTGCAAATGAAAATCTTTACATTTAAAATTCTTACCTTCCTGATGGATTGGCAAATACAGTATAAGCTCCATCATAAAGAGGGAAGTTGGTACTTGAATCAGTCCAATAGATATCCCCATTTTTTGCAATATCCAATGAGTTGACAATTTTTGGAACTTTCCCATCAATGGGTTTGGAGCTATTCACTATATTTGTAAACTGTTGGGTATTCACGTTCACTTTAAAAATACCATAATAAGCATCAGCAACAAACAACTCCCCTTTGTCATTAAACTTTAAACCCAAGGGTCTACCACACTTTTCTTCTTGCCATAATCCTTCTGCAAAAATATAAATCTAATAACCTCAAATTCACTTACATAGATAAAGAAAAAATGTAAAGTAGAAACATTAATTTTTATGGGACTACTTTTACATACCACACTTTTGACCAAATTTAACGACTGGTACAATGTTGTTACCATCAATTTTTACAACATAACCTCCACATATACCAGTATACAATTCCCCATTATATGATGCAAAACACTCCGGTCCTTTAAATTCTCCAGCAAATAACACTTCAGCTCCTCGTAACCGATCTTTTAGCTCAAATTGAAGATTTGTATCAGAAAATCCTTTTACACTAAAACAATTACAAGAATGTAGTATACTTTTTACTTAGATTGATAAATAGATTAACTACCGTACCTATATTCAGAAAATTCGGCTTCTGGAGGTAGTCCTGGTAAAAAGGTAATAACAGCAAGGAAAAAACCGATGTATATGATTGCCGTACCAATAGATTTTAAATATCCCATTGTTTAACTTGCTGTTTCACAATATTCTTGTGATTAAATGTTACTTCGTGAGAGTCTTTCGAGATTATGAACTCGCTAGAGCTTCTTCATATCAATGCGGATAATATCGAGAAAAAAGCCACTTTTACGTAACTGTTTCTTACCGGTGTTGTCGGTGCAAATAACGGCATTCACCGCTTTAATGGCGGTGAATCGTATGCGGCAAAATGCACGTCTTCACTCACTAAACCACTAAATGTAAAACCAAATGCCACGCGGACGGAAGATGTTAATACAATCGATTTCCGTTCGCCACACAATTTCTGTTTATCGCCAACTCAGCACAGCTTCTCATTACAATCTACTTTTTTCTTTTAATATTAATCGAATTCATCAATGTTTAAATATTCATTAGCGACAAATTCAATTCTGTATACATATATACATTTAGTCAAAAAAGTTTCCGTACACCTTTTGAAACGCAATAACTTTTCTAAAACTGTACTAAATGACTTGAATATTTTTTACTTGATAGGACTACTAGTATATTAGACAATGACTAAAATGATTTTTCAGCAAATCTTTTTGCTAACAAAATTTTAACAAAAAATTAAAAAATTCTCGTTTTTCAATTTTTTATCTAAGCCTATAATGAAAAGCCAAACGATGTGTTTCGTAGATCTCGGTAAGTTATATGCATGCTGAAAAGTTTAATCGAAATCGGTTGATCTTGAGACAAGTTGTAAACAATGAAGATCGCGACATCACAATTTTGTTCCGAGTTTGGACACTTTCGACTAATAAGTGTGAGAAATCTGCAGTTTGGAAAACTTTTAAAGCTTAGAACTTGACTTTGCGTTAACCGATTTTTAACTCAGTGTATATACTTTGTATCGCTGATATTGAACATTGTGCTTATTACATTATTTATCATAAAAATTTGTTAGTCATACTGATAAAAACGTATATACAATGGAAAATACTTTTTTTAATCTCATAACAAATGAAAATTACGTACTGAATTGACGTAATGTTTCAACCTTCTGACGATATCATGTATGTGTAAATATGTATTTCTTTGTTACTTTTGCTTAGTCATTCTGTATTTTTACAGCATTTTACTTTTGATATATACTAATAATATATATATATATATAGAGTTAAAAAATCGTATTAGTCGTGCTGATAAGAGCGGTACATGAGCTCGGATGGTACATGGATAAGTGAACCTTTCAGCAGTATCATTATTATCTAGATAAGCTTGCTTTTATTATTTTTACTTAGTCATTCTTTGTTTCCACAGCATTTTATTCTTCATAAATTAATGAATGACTACCACACGTTAATGATATTGCTAAGAGAATCAATTATCCATGTACCTTTTATATATAGAGAACTGTAGTTCGTTTAAAGGAAATGTGTCAAAATGTGTCAAGAAAATTTGAGACATCCTATAATGATCGCAAATGTTTGCTGGGTGGACGTGCTTCCGAAGATTTCAAGGTGACCTTTGGTTTCTTTTAATTTGGTTTCTATATGTTATTTTTATATAAACGGATTGTGCATTTCAAGATCAAATCATTGATCTATAATATTTTGGTTTTTGAAGATCGTTCAAGGCCATTTAGTACTGTTTGAAACATTTTTTGAAATTAACTATATTTTACGACAGGGTTCGGAATTGACCAGCGTGCAACACGATGATCGTGAGTACTGCGACTACTGTGTGTGTGCGGCATTTAAGTGTAGCCTTCGCGATCCTTATGTTGTGTGCTGATTAATTCCGAGGCCTGGTTTGGGAGATAATTGACTATGTTACTTCAAATGGAACACTCTGTTTTTATTAACTCGATTTGATTAAAAAAATATTTTTTCATTTGGTCTTGTTGTCCACAATTAAAACGATCAACAGTAGAAAGCCGTATTTTGAAAAAAGGAAGCTAAGCAATCGAGAATAATTGGCGCACCGTGGTGCATGTATAAAAAATGAAAAATTGTGCAAGGATTTATAAGTACCTTCTGTAGAATCAGAAATATAACGGCTTTTTAAGAAATACGAGACGAAGACACCAACTTACGTCAATCATGAACTTACGTAATTTCTTAATGATTCTTCGTGATCCAAGGTCATTAACCTGAACTTTTCGTAATAAAAACAATACTAATAGCAGAATGAGAAGAATTAGTACCCGCAAGAATTAGTACAAACGTAAACGTGAAAAATTATACATCATATCATGAAGACCTTGAATAATCAAACTACATACTACATGTGTATGTATATACCTAATACATATGTATGTACATAACAAATATTTACAGTATTATCTCCAACTCCTGCACAGCATCAGGCCGCAACTTGCTAAGTAGTCGAGAATGGGCATAGAAATTGCTTCGCTCTAATAAGCTGACAATGTGACAATTCACTGTTGACCTTAGAGCTGACCAACTGGATAGTACAATCAAGAAAACAACAGGAACGGCAGGGTCACGCTTAAAAATAATTGTTACGAATACAGTGCGGAACATAAAGTCTTCACGTAGGTGAAAAGGGGTCTCTGCTCAGGTATTCGGCGGGAATTTGATGTGGACGTATAAAAAGAATTTTTATATATTCAAATTTATAATTTACAAATTTAAAGTACTATACATTGACAATAGTGAAAGATAATCAAAAAATTTATTAAAATTGGACTCCATTATATATATTCGAAAGTAAATGATAATAAATAATACATACATATAGATAGCATGCATAATCCATATATATATGAAAAAAATTATTTTAATTATAAGTAAACTTTGATTACATCTGATTTAATAGGTATATACATATTTACACGTGTACACGATGTCGCGTATCCATAATGCACACACGCACACACATGTTATGTACTATAGACGCTATGTTATGTACAATGCATGTACATGTCACATATTGTAGCTAAATTTGAAATTTATAAGCTAACTTGTAAGACAAATGGCGTCCCCTTCTACCGCGAACGTGATCTGCCTCGGCATCTCTAGTGTGGTACAGTCGCTGTGTGTGTGTTTCGTTGTGTACCGGTCTGCTATTGCACCGGTGAACGCGGTGAACTTCAGACTCAGTGACACGGGCATCATTTGTTTACATAAATATTTTCAGATTTAGGTTATTAAAAAATTATACTAAAGTAAATCAAACATTATATATTACAAACAATGGGTAAGCAAGAAAACTGAAATAAATGAAAAAAAGTATATAAATTCATTTGAACTTTTTTTATTTTAGACGATCTTGAACAAAAATGCGAAGACGCATTGTACGAATTATGTGACGCCCGAGAGCGGTACCCGCTCAAATGCGCTATTGCATTTCGAAAGTGTATCCATCTCAAGAATGAAATACAAGTAATGATTACTTACGATAAATTTATAACTTATTCTTATTTAATATTTTTATACACTAGAAAGAACAACTTTAAAACAACAACCTTAAATATTACAAGTGTTAATTAACTTTCATGTTAATTTTCAGGTTAAGTAAATATTTCTTACAAATCGTGTGTAATTTTTACAGATGATGGATATGGCTCAAAAAACAAACATAATAAATAATGTCAATGTAATAGATAATGTGGAGCAGATTGTAGACTTTAATGATAATTTTAATAATGAAGAAGTAAGTTTTAAGCATTTAGATTTTAAATTGAAAAATGTTATCAGTGCATTAAATAATTTGAAAGCTGTTAGGAATCAAAATGAATATGAAAAAACATGTAAAACCAATATATTATTAAAAAGTTGAATACATGTGTTAGAAGGAATAAAACAATTGCATCAATGTTACATTTTTTGTTTTCCTTCCTATTCAATAAATGTATAAAATGTTCTAAATATACAGTTATTTCTTAATGTTAAATTATGGATCAAATTTAAGATAAATTATATGACATGGACATAAAATATTTTTAAAATTATTACATTTTGCTACTAACTAAGAATTTTTTGCTATTATACTGTGAATGTTTTTTGTACTCATCCTTGTTATAACAACTTTGGCACCTTTTGTAATGTCGTGAAAAAATTTTAACATTTCTATATGAGCATTACGAGTATGTGGATCTTGCATCATATTTACAGACTTTTTTGTCAACCTTAAGTTCAAATGTTGATCATTTAAAGCTTTTTTCTTTTCCAAATATAAAAGATTTTGATAAAATTCCTGTGTAACATCTTGTAATTCACGTGATGATAACTGTTCTACTTTATTAATACTAGCATGCTGTTTATCTTCACTTTCTTCCAATTTGTTTTTCGTAAGATCAATATTTTTATGTCTGCCTTCTAATGTTAAATGTGGTGCATTTATATTGCTATTTTCCATTTCACTTGATGTAGGAGTTTGAGAATTTGCCAAAGGTTGAGAATTTTCTAATATATTATAATACAAACTCAGCCTTTTTGCATGTATGTTGTAACTAAAATTTGTTTTCTCTGTTTCATTTGTACTATTTATAGAAGTAAGATTTGTTGACGACTTATTTCGGAGTATTTTTTGTATTGGAAGGGGTATTTGGTCTGTAGCAATAATTTCATTTGAAATTATTATCGGAATATTTGCCTTTTTAATATTATTAATTACACCTTCATGTTGTAATTTATGTTTTTTAGCAAAAAGTGAGTCTACATCATCCATTGATAAATCTTTATTCGTCATATCTTGTATAGATTTATTTACTTTTCCAAAAGAAAGAACTGAAGTTTGAGGAGAGAGATTTTGCAATGCTTCTGGTATAATATCTTCGTCTTCTTTCTCTTCCCATTCCCCTTTCTCTTTGCCATACTGCAAATCTTTATTTTCAGTTAATTTTATATTTGTTTCATACGTTTCAGCGCACTGATTCTTATTCTTATTATTAGAGGTTCTATTTAAGCATGTATTAGTAAAACAAATATCTTTGAAGGAATAATTCACATTATTAAATGTATAATTTGTATTTTGATGTTTTGAAATGTTCTCTTGCATATTTATATTTTGAGGATTTTGTTGAGTTTCAGGTTTCTTAGGTGATTCGATCATAGTAATTAAATTCTCCAATCCAAGCAAACTAGAATTTCGTAGACATTTTTCTTGTTTTCTGGTTTCAATTTTTTCAGGATTTTCTATCACTTCATCTAACTCTGATTTCGTTTTTTGTTCTATAACTACAGTACCTTGTGCTTGTCGGATAGTAAACATTAATCCTTCCATTACTAAATCCGTAATATCAGAAGATTTTGATGTTACATTATCAAAACCTCGTTTTCTTTTTGTAGAAGAATCTGACTCATCAGTCTCTGGAACAACTATGAGCAAGTCCTTAGAAGCGACAGAGCACTTTTCATTTACTTCGTCTCTCTTACGTTTCTTAGAAGCAAGTATTGGACTTTTGGGATTAATTGTGTTGAGTTTCGCATCTTCGATTTCTCTTTCAATTAAGTATTGATAAGGTAAACTAGCAGAATCTACATTAGTAGAATTAACTTCACTATTATCCGATTCAGAGATATTATTTTTAATTATGTCTTCGTGCACTTTGTTACTATAATCTTTATTTTCAACAGTTTCTTCTTTTAACATATTCAAATCTTGCAATCGATTGGATACTAATCTGTCCTCCTCAACATTGTCCGATTTTTCATTACTATCGTTTAAATACATATTTAATTCTTGTTTATTATTAATGGCTACATTTTCAGATAATTCATTAAGTGTTACAGATGGCTGAGGGTTATTAAAGTCTTCATTATGTATTCTTTGTTTAACTAGCACCTTATTCATTGAGTTCTTTGTTATTTTATTTAATGTAAAATTATTATCTAAATGCTTGTCATTCTTCGATTCGAATACTTTGTCCTGTATAGTATTACATTGTTTACTATGTTCTGGAAGATCATTATCAAAAGAGTGTACTAATTCTTTAGTATTCCGAACTAACGGTTGATCAGAATAAGTTGTTACAGTATACTTCTTGATAACCTGTTCTGAGCTCTCTAAAAGAGACATTACTTTTATAGTAAGAACAAATGCATGAGAACATGCTACAGCAGATCGTTCCTTAAATTTTGTCATTGCAAATATTTTATCATGTCTAGTCCAAGATGTATGATCTATACCAATGTGTATTGAAGTTAAGAAATTTATAATTTATAAATAGTATTTGATTATTAAGTGTATTGTAGTAGATAAAATTAATTTTGAATTCATAAGAAAAGGATACTGTAGGTAACTAAGAGATTGTTTGTACTAAATTGTTGTCCTTGGCATGGTGGATTTTTTATAATTCTCCTGATTATTTTCATTAATTCTTTTCCATATGTAAAATTCTTTATGGTTCTATAAATATACATATATTAAAATTAATGATATTTTAATAATGATGCCATCTTTCATAATATCTACCTAATTGTCCGATGATATTTAAATATAAATTTATATATGTTATGTTTATGACACAACCAATATGAACCAGGCACAGTTAAAACTGGATTTTCGCTTTGTTGCATCCAATCAATCCAGCTAGTCTCTCGTACATATATTCCAGGCATTTCCTTTCAGGTATTAACTCTTCAAATAGAGGAATTAGTTTTACTGATTCCTTCCTATCTACAGATTCTTTCACTATAATTGTAAGGTAATATAATACCCTCTGCTATAAATACAAATTCAATGATGCATTAATATGAGACTTGCAAGTTATGTAAAATAACTAATACTTACTCCTGTTATAACTTCATTGATGATTATATCTACCACTGTATCCCAGGGAACAAATTTACATGAGCTTATACCATAGAATATTCGTTTTCCTTTTGTATATATACCAACAGATTCTACAACTGTTAATGTATCTAAAAAGTAAAAAAAGTCAATATGATTGAAACATATTTATAAATAATGTAATTGTTCAACAAACCTTTTCTCACAGTAGTAGTAAAATAAATGCACTGTAGTATTAAAATTAATATAGAACCAGCAAACGGTATTACTATATTAAATGTTTTCCACAGTAACAATGTTATAAATAATAAAAGAAGAGTAATATTAACATTAAAATGAATATCTCTATGCAGAATAAATTTCATAACATGTTTAGATTTGGCACTTTTATCTATAAGTTTTAAATTACACCCATTCACACTTTGAAAAAACAATTCAGATGGGGGTCCATCTTTAAGAAATATAGATGACATTAATAAATATTGTTCTCACTTTTATCATCAACAGAAAGTTCGACAATATATATTCGCTAAAAGAAAGTTGTATATTATTCTATTGAATAATGACATGTACAACAAATAAGTTGACTTTCACTTAAAATCATAAAATTACTGATAAGCGTTAAGTACATTTAACGAATAATACAATTGCATACGTATGTCCTTCTGTCTAAATAAATCTGGCACTTCACGGTACTGTCAAAACTGACAGTCAACAACATATGCATACATATATCTCAATTATAGACGCAAAGCTATGAACAGTTGCATTGATGATCTAAATTTAAAAGACGCATTTACTTCATAATAGAATAGATATCTATAATATCTAGAACCCTATTTCATGAAGTTTAATTATTTCAAATAAAAAGAATCGAATTCTAGATTGACGATCAAAATACATATGTATGTAGCTCTTCACCTGGCTTCAACAACTTGATAGATGCCTGATAAACGATAGCTATGTGACTATGTTTTGAATCATTGTTGTTATTAGAATTTGGTTTTAGGTTTTTAATTTTCTTTAATAAAAAGTTCACAACTACAATCTTATGTACATTAATCTGAATCGAATTTTCGACAGACTGCTGTCAAATATTACTTTTTAATTAATTTCTGCTTTCACGATTTTAGAACTTTTGTTCTCCTTACGCCTCTAGAACATTCGACTTCGACGCTTCCGGCTCCCAGTTGCCATCTATCGCACACTAATATAATTATTCTTATACAGTATGTTGTATTCCTGCACACCTTCAGGGCAGCAGCTTGATCTGTTAGCGAGGATCGGTATAGCAATTTTCTTTGCTTTGATTGACCAACGATTCATTGCTGAAACAAAATCCACAGCGGATTTGATACGCAGAAAAATGGTGGGGACATGCGCGCCAGTTTAGGGAGTAAGAATTGCGTGCAACAGTAGGTTTCATTACTGTAATATTGAATGACATTACAGATCACAGACTTCAACCTACTTACAAACGCTTGCGCAGTAAAAATTAATTCTTGGCAATAGTTGGAATTTCTCATCTAATGTATTTCTACTATCACGTTAAATTTCAAATTTAGTTATATATCATCCCAATAGATATAATTCCAATAGATACACAAAATTTGATGTTGTTTACTATATATAATAATAATGATTATTTTCCTACACAAAACTATACATAAACATTAATACATCATAAAATTATGAAGTAATTCCTCCATTTCTTAAACATTCATATAACCAACATTAACTGAACATAATTATATATCAGAAACGAAAAATCTTCTCTCTGTATAGCAAAATCTAGTCCCTGTATACCAGTTTGAAAATACAATATTTGGATATCCATGAGACGTGAACTCAGATAGAAATATCTAAAGTGTGTCTTATAAATCTAGTACTAAATATTTACATACACATATTTCCTACACATGTACATGTGTATATACTACATATTCGTAGATTGCTATAAGTAAGGATCAATTGTTAACATATCGAATCATTTGGGTCCACCTTATGTATAAGTAGTGCGCAGACGTAGTATTCGGTTCAAATCGCTGATACCCCGTCCAATAGAGTGAGTGAAACAGCACCTGCTGCCATTCTGGCATTACGTCAATGGTGGTGGACGTCTCATACGCTGGATTGGGAGGAGTTACCGTGACCGCCATTGTTACAGGTCCTTCGTATTGCGGAACGTGATCTGTGAATATCGTATCATCATATTACCGTTTCTAACATATTTGTGTCTCCAACGTAGATTTCAACGACGACGGTAGACAGTATTAGTGAACGTGTTCTGAGCGTAGCATGTCCACAATGAATCCCGAGTAGTGAGTAAAATTTTGTTGCGCAGACATAAGTGTACCGAGAAACATTCGATTTGTGAAATATGTAATCGATTTGGTCCCAGTTACAACAACGATCTGACTTGAATTGGTTGAGTCATTTTTATTTGCATATTTTATTACGTTAACAGAAGAGAATTCTGTTTAATGCCACTGTCTGACAGATTCACTTTCCCCCTCCCTACGTATTCTAGCTGGCCATATTTCAGAAGTTTATTATCTGTTGTGCTTTCTCTATCCTAAAATCGTTAAACTATATCTCACAATATCTCTCAATTAACTAATGGAAATCTAATATTTAAAAATTGTTATACAATTCAAACAATTATTAAAAAGATTTAGTGAACTTATTTTTCAGGGATTGATCTTGAGACAGTTGTGTAGTAAGAATGAGACAAAGTTCATTCAGTTGAGATAAGTGCCACTAACTTCGATTGCTACACTAGACTGTCTGTCTTTTCATAAATTGTATTTTGTTCAGCTGTCATAGGTTCATTGTATACATAATATGTGCATTGTATGCAAAATCAATTGTAATCTAGAAATTTATGTTTTTACATTATTATGGATGCTCTGTTTATAATTTATTATGTGTCATAATTGATCTATTCTGCAGTGTCATATCACATCAATCATTAGTTCTGTTTTTTCACTTGTTGCTAATTCATTACACACATTTATTTTGTGTTACATAAAGTAAAAATATTTCAAGGGGATAAATTACTATTTTTATAAATGAATTGTTTTTCTTTTATATCATGAATTATTTGTCAGACATTGGTAAATGAAATAAGTAAATAAATACGAAGAAATAAATACATTCATTTTAACTAGTGTCTATTTAACTCATTCTTTATAACAAATATTGCAATTCATAGAAGAATGTTATTAGTAATTATAATTAAATTGCTTGTAACATAAGTTCCTAATAATTACAGTAGTATTTTAAAAATTATAATGTACAATACAAGATGAAATCTAATTTAAAAAATATTTTTACAGTGATTATTTGTTTAAATTGCTCTTAATTGGAGATTCTGGAGTTGGAAAATCTTGTTTGTTACTCCGCTTTGCTGATGACACATATACAGAAAGTTATATCAGTACTATTGGTGTAGACTTCAAGATAAGAACGATTGATTTAGATGGAAAAACAATAAAATTGCAAATTTGGGACACAGCGGGTCAAGAACGATTCAGAACAATAACAAGCTCTTACTACAGAGGAGCACATGGTATTATTGTTGTTTATGACTGCACGGATCAAGAAACGTTTAATAATGTTAAACAATGGTTGGAAGAAATTGACCGTTACGCTTGTGACAATGTCAATAAACTGTTGGTTGGCAATAAATGCGATCTTCATACTAAAAAAGTAGTTGATTATACAACAGCAAAGGTGAATTAATTTGATTACAGAGTTTAATTACTAAAACCAAAATTGATTACAAGTTATAATTATTTGCATATTGTTATGATAATAGGAATACGCAGATCAACTTGGTATTCCATTCTTGGAAACATCAGCAAAAAATGCGATGAATGTGGAACAGGCTTTTATGACAATGGCTGCAGAAATAAAACTTAGAGTGGGTCCACCATCTAGTAGTAGCAATGATCCAGCAAATAAAGTAAAAATAGAACATGGACGTCCAATCGAGCATCCTAAGTCTGGGTGTTGTTGAGAAATGTAATTCTACATCTGTGTAACCAAAGTAAATAATTTCATACTTACCTATGGAACTTATTATTAATTAAAAATAAGATGAATGATCTGTATGTTAAAACTGATAGTAAATCTTTGAATTACAGAAGGACATCTTATGGTAGCAGTTTTGTACTGTTTGAAGAAAGAATATTACCAGAAGAAATGTGAAAGATAATGGAAGTTTCAGTTTATATTAATAAAAAGGAAAGAGGTGCGAAATATTAAAAATTATGGACCACTAACTCTATTGTAGAGTTGAATAAAAATAACTTTCGTTCTGTCTTTTTTTTGATAAGAGAAGAACATGATCACTCGCTAACATACCTAGTGCAAAAAATCAACCATAGGAAAATTCGTCGAATTAGCAGAAATGGTCATTGATTTTATGCAATGATACGTTTAAAGGCAATTCGAGTTTATAAAAGTAAATTAAATAATATTGTGTATCGTGGTTATAAAGATAAGCACTTTTTATTTTTTAGCGTAATTATAACATGTATAATTGAATATTTCTTTGTCTAGCAAAAGGAAGTCATTCTTACCCCTTTATACTACCCAAACATTTTTCCATATTTTATTCCAAACACTTTCTTGAGATAAACAACAATTAGATTACTAATATACTGAAACATGCCGTCATTGCTGCCTCCCTCTTTTTTCAGTGCTCATTAGTGTAATTTAATAACATTATATTAATAAATATGTCAACACTAATATACAAATCGCAAATAGCATACCTGTTCACATGATGATACTTACAAAAACAAAGTATTACACATGTTACAACTAGTAACTTCTATATAAGTTACATGAATTTTTATTAAACTTTTTATTAAACTGCTACTTGCGATATTCGCAATATCGTTTGCCTATTATGAATACATCGTGTCGTTTAAGAAATTCTTGAACGCTTAATGAATATTCAATATCTTTCGTCTAGTTTCTACAAAATAAGTGCATATTCGTAAAGCTATTTGTTTCATAAGGAAGAATTTGTAAGATTAAAAATTTAGCCAAAATACCGTATCTCTTTTGTACCGATTTCCTACTGTTCTAAAGTACGTAACTGGTTTATATTGCATACTTATTACTTCAGTATTTTTACATTATTATAGTCAAATTATAATTATGGAGTAATAAATTAGAACACATTAATGAGATTTTATAACATGCAATGATAATACCAAAACAGATTTTGTACAATATATATTATTCTAATTTTTATTGAAAAGGAAAGAAAGATATTTTATACAAAAGACCGATATTACGATTAATCTCACTTTTGTATTGTTACTAAAAAAAGTTTTTATGAAGACAAAATGAGTATATTTCGAAATAATTTCGTATTTCTAATATAATAACATTAATTAATTACATTTATTAATAAATAGGAATGTATAGATATCTTCGCAATGAGTACGTATGTAATACTTAGATGTATGATTATAAAAATAAAAATCATGTGTATGTTATAAATTATTTGCCAACTTTCATGATATACATATAGCTATTTTGAGTAGAATTGTTGCTCCTACAGCATAAAGTAGTAGCAATACAATGCATGTATGTATATAATTGATATTGTTTTTAAATACTACGATTTATATTGTTCTTAAACTTTTGTACAAGAAGGTTCTCTTTAGATATGGGTTGTGAAATATAGTAACTGTCACACGATCACAGGATGAATCGAATTTTATAGAATATGCAGGTATTAATAAATGCTTAATAATAATTTTTCGCTAAAATTTATTTATTCTTACATAATCCTTTGTCGATTCATTTAGTATTAATTTATTTTACAGTAAGCTTCTAAATGTAATTATTATAACCTCACCTCTGTCATCCAAATTTCGTCAAAATGATGCAACAATATATGAAGGAATTAGAGCAGGTAAATTATTGCTGTGACTAAAATATAAGAACTATTTGTATAATATTAATGACAATATTGAGAATTATAATGTTTATTTTTCAAGGATCCATTTGATCCTGAAGAATTTGTTGAAAGACTAGCTTGGAGAACAGTTAATGACACTACAAAGGACAGTGGAAAAACATTTTTTGATCCTATGATAGTACACGAAACATTTTTGCAAGCAATAAAGGACTTGCAGATTTTGCAAGAACGTCAGCAGAAAAAGTGCGATAAACTTGAAATAGCATTAAAGGATGAAGAAGCAAGACATATGCTTGAAATACTTGAATTACAAGAAAGAAATAAACATTCTATTGATTTATTTCATCAATTAGATGAAAGAATTAATCTTGTAGCTACTAAGGTCTTGCATTTAGGAGACCAATTAGAAAGTGTTAATACACCTCGAGCCAGAGCTGTCGAAGCTCAAAAGTTAATGAGACATTTTTCAGATTTTTTAAGTCCTGGCCCTTTGACAGATCCAATTTTTACTGACAAGTCATCGGTACAAATGTTTATATATCTAATGTTTAGGTAACTGCTATTGTTTGTAAGTTATTATAATTATTAAAATTTTATATTCTACTACAGCTGGATGAAGCAGCAGATGTGATACAAAAACTTCATCTAATTTCACAAGAATTGCCTTCTGATAAGTTTGAACATGCAAAGAAAAAGATTGCTGTTAAATATGACGAAATTGAAAGAAATCTTATAGAAGAGTTTGTTAGAGCGCACAACAGAGAGGATGCTAATCGTATGAGGGAATTGGCGTCAGTTTTAGCTCATTTTAAAGGATATTCTCAATGTATTGATGCATTTATAGAACAAAGTCAAATGGGTTCATTTGGCGGGAAAGATGTTTTTCAAGATGTGATACCAATGTGTACAAAATATCATAAATTAATGCAACAAGTATTTACAAATCCTGAACAAGTAATGGCTAAGTTTGTGTTAAACATTTACCATTTAAGACTTCAAAAGTATGCAGTTGCCAAATTAGCTGACAAAAGTGACCCCGAGAAATATCTGAGAAACTTGCATGATCTGTATACAAGAACTGTAAAACTATCTATAGAATTAAAAATGTTTAACATGGGTACTGATGATACTTACCTATCAAAACTTACCAGGAATATATTTCAGAAATATTTGGATACTTACATTATGTAAGTTTATAAGATAGCCCACATATCTATGTTATATTGAATTAATTTACATATTATTTTAGTATTGAAACAAAATCATTAAAGGAAAAGTCAGCAGCTCTTCTTATTGAGTATTATGAATCTAAAAATCACCAAAAAAAACAGCTTCAAACTGGTGGTTTCCAAGAATTAAGAAGAGATTTGCAAGCGGTTTTAGGTGCAAGGACTAACATAAATATTGCACAAATAGAAAATTATGGTGGAGAAACTTTTTTATCAGAAGAACTTGCAATTGCTTTATTACAGAGAAGTAAAATGGCATTTCAGAGGTGTCAGTTATTATTAAAACCTGAGGAAATACCAATAAATGCACTTCAAATTTTGGAAATATTATTACAATATTTGCTAAGTGAACATGTTGACTATGCATTAGAATTAGGCTTACAAAGTGTACCAATTCCAGAAAGTAGGACTCAACCCGAGATCCACTTCTTTAATGTTGTACGTCAATGTAATGCAATTGTCCGGCTTTTAGAAGAACAGTTTAACGACAGCCTCATACCACTTGTTATGTAAAATTCCTTTTTTTGGTCTATACTAATTCTTGTGCAAAGATGTATACTCAAAATATACATTTTTTCAGATCAACATCAAAACACGGAGATTGTATGTTAAAGAAAAAACTTGTATTAGATCAAATTGATATGAAACTTGAAACAGGATTAGATAGAAGCATAAATGCTATTGTTGGCTGGGTGAAAGTGTACTTACAAAATGAACAACGTAAGACTGATTTTAAGCCTGAAACTGATGTTGATACTTTGAATACTCCAGCTTGTTTAACAGTAGTACAGTATGTTACTGGAATGATTCGGCATATTCGGAACACTTTAGACGGAAAAAATTTAAATAATGTACGAACTGAACTTGGAGTTAGATTTCATAAAGTTATTTATGATCATCTACAACAATTTCAATTTAATTCTGCTGGTGCAATGTGTGCCATATGCGACATGAATGAGTATCGTAAATGTGTTAAAGAACTTGAAGTTGAAATAGTTACTGGTCTGTTTGATACGTTACATGCTTTATGTAATTTATTATTAGTCAAACCAGAAAACTTAAAACAAGTTTGCACAGGCGATCAACTGGTATGTTATATGTTTGAAATATTATAATTACAATATAAGTAAATAAATTTATTAAATTTTTTTGTTATTACAGGCAACATTAGACCGCAATGTTTTGGTGAATTTCATACAATTAAGAAGTGACTATAAAACACAAAAGTTAGCAAACTGTTTGAAAGGTTTAGCTACATGATACCTCTTTATCCACTACAAAAATACTCATGGGCTATTAATTTTTAGTTAAAGTATGTTATATAGAGTAATTAAAATTGAAAGCATTACTTTACAGTACTATTATGCAAAATAAAGCATAATAAATGAGAATATTACTTTAAGTTCAATAATAATATTCCATTATATGTTCAGTTGTACAGAATTTTACCAAAAATTCTTTGTAATTAATGATAGATATTTACAAAATAGTAATTCTTTTTACTTGTAAAAATTAATAAAATGTTATCTCATTTCATAGTTATTCAATAAGTATTCTTAGTAAATTTATATATATATATATATATATGTGATGGATTGTTTCTTGTATGAATGTTTGTTCCATGTTAGACGAGACCATACATATGTAGGCAGTAATTAAGTATAAAATTTATTATACCAAATATTTTTCATGCTGATTACTTTTTTATGTTTGAAGTTTCCCTGTAGCTTGATAAAAGGTTCAGTAATATTAAATTATTATAAAAGTGCAATACATATATGTCTACCTATTTTACCTTATCTTACTACGTTTTGTAGTTAATTTCTGTAACGTCTTTTTAAAATGTATTTCACTTGAACGTAAGTTTATATTTTTCTTTGTTAACGAAACGATTATTTTCATTACATAAATAGTGTCAAATTCAAAATGCTAAATAAACGAAATGCAAAATCTTAAAATGTTTTAAGAAAATGAATTTTATAAATTGAACACATAACATAATAAATTTAATACTAAAACCAAATTAATGAACAAAATTTAATATTAAACAAAGATTATCTGTGTATTTTACTATTTACATGCATATTTGAATTAAACAGCTTTGTTTCATTAAATATGATACAAATAGGAATTTTAATAGCTTAACAAACCAAACTTTATCTAAGCAAATACAAAGCATGTATTTATTTTTAAAATTAATATAGTTTTATAGATTGTTTATCATTTTTTACACTGTAACAGTTAAACAAATTTAATGATGTTATGTAGGCAATATTAACATGTAGGATTTTTATATTAAATTCACTTTACTGATAATTAATTTAAGCACATGTTACAAACTCATGCTTTATGGGAAGGTTACAAAAGTGTTGCATATCTTTTGTTTTAACAACAACATTAGTAACATAATTGTTATGTATAAAAATTAAGTTAATATCAGCATTTTATTAATGGAGAAATATTATTTGATATAAATATCACTCACATCAAGCACATTCATAGAAAGGTGCTGATAAGAAGAATAATACTAAAAATAATGTTTAATTTACTATGGAATTAACAAAATATAATAATATTAAACTTTTTCATTTGTCATATATCGCATAAATGAGTAGTTTCAAATTATTTCCAGAAATATAGTGATACATGTAATTCATATGCTATGAATTGGAATCAAAGTTTTTGTTAAGAATACGGTACAAAAATGTAGTAAATAGTAAGTGTATTTCTTTTTAATATATCGATAAATACTTTTTGTCTAATATTAAATCAATAATGGTTTAATAGTATAGGAGTGCAAATTACATGAAAAATAAGTCAAGAAAATATTAAAATATGCAATGGAAAATGATCACAAGGAAAGTAAGAATATGAAATTATCATATCATTCATACTTAATGCACTCTTACATAAAGTATTATGTTGAAAATATACATATTGGTAACTAAGTTATATGTGATCTCGTATTTTTGCTGTAAATGTTATTGTAAGTTCTAACTGGATTAACAAAAATTGTTAAACAGGAAGCCTCTAACTTCTCTTAAGATCATAGATTAAGACCATTTAAATAATTCACACCATTCATTGTACCGTACTATTAAACATCATTAAATCATCTAAGTCAATAATAATCAATGTCCTGATCTTCTATTTGATTACACAGTTTTATGATCCATGAAAATAAAAGGAAGATGAACCATCTTATAGGTATCAGCGCATACGGTAAGTATTAGTTTCATGTACTTGGCACAATTCCCCTTTAAAGTCTAGTTCAATGCTGAAATCCAGATCTCTGTAGTTCCTTGCGTTAGGCTTCATTGAAAAGACACCATATATTTCTTCTCCCTTCTTGACGGTCATATATTCATCGAAGTAGAACACAGTTTGTTTCCAGTGTGTGTATTGTACTTCTGGTGCTGTACTGAATCCAATACGTTTGTGGCACTTGGTGAATTCGATGTTGAAGAATGTAACTAGTGCTTGTACATAATCATTCCTACGAACTTGCAGAGTAAATGGGGAAGAGAACTCCAAATCAGCCTTTGTTACTGTATATAAGTCAACTTCCTTGATTAGACATGCATTTGTAACAACTTGTTTTGGATCTACAACATCCACTAGAGGTTCGCTAATTGCTACTTTTCTTATACTACTCATATCAAATCCATACACATCGTCCCACCAGTTTATCTTTTCGTCCTTATATTGTCTGTCTTCTATGCCGCAAATAAATAATGTTGCTTTGTCAGGGAATAACATTCCATCTTCACGAAGCCACTTGTCTCTGGCGAAAAGCACTGTATCTAACATTGATTCATAAAACAAGCAATAGCCCATCCATTCAGAGATGATTATATCAACCTTTTCTATGCCATCGGGCAATGAAACCTCTTCAACTTTTCCTTTAAGTATTGTAATTACATTTGACAACTGATTTGCTTCTACAATCTTTTCTGCATATTCAACAATATTAGAACACTCAATACCAATAACTCTTGCTGCTCCAGCTTTAGCAGCAAACATTGAAAGAATACCAGTTCCACAACCAATATCAAGAACGGTTTTTCCCTTAAAAAGATGTTTATTATGATACATGGAATTTCGATAAGTCACTGTGCGCACTTCATCCTTTAGCATTTCTTCATGTATTCCATAGTGAGCATACGAATCAAAATAATAATCTCTAGACGTCATGTCTTCCACAGAAACAGATTCTTTACAAGAGGATGGCATGGTATCTTTGTTCGATGCAGGAGTAGTGGTCTCTGATACTTCCATAGATTCCATTTTTAATGTCTGTAACAGTGTATTTACCAAAATATATTAATAATACATTACTTATATGTCATATAAAAGGATCTACCTATGCTATGATTGAAAAATGGCAATAAAACCAAACTATATTTAAATTATTCATTTAAAAATTATTATTGATAAAAAAGATATTTATATAATGAAATACAGAGAATAACTGTTTTATATACCCGTGAAAAAAACCTACAGTTATCTACAAACACGTGACGTATAATTATTATCTCAAACTAAGAGATATAATTCTTTCTGCATCTAAATGTAAGAAGAATTATTACAAAACATTATTTACAATGTTATTCATCGGTTATGGAAAATACTAATTATCGGAGTATTCGTAGAAAGACGGTATTTTACGCCGACACTGGTGTACACGTGCCCGCCAAAACGAATGGCGTCTGTTTAAGATCGAATGACCAGTTGAGATTTCTCACACTCACACACATTTCTCTATTACCGTGTGATTAGTCTCTACATAGTATTCAATGTAACTACATTTTTCCGTGATAATGTCAACAAATAATTTATTATACTCTAAGTCCATTTTCAATAAACAAATCATAGAAAAATAAAGAAAATCTAACTGAACTGATCAATCTATTTCCCAAGATTCTAAAGCACAATGAAAACTATTATGACAAACGACATTCTAACATTTCTGTTTCTTGCGAGTTCACGTGGTATCGTCTATTATTTACGTTAATATCAATACATTATCAATCATGCTTAGATATCGTTCCTCTCTATCTCTCAAGATACTTCACTAAAACTTACCGAAGTTTCGGCTGTGCACATGCCACTCTGGTTGATTTCTACCGGCACTTCATTACTCGACGCCATTTTGATCCGCGTCACAGCAGACGACCATAGACAGGAGCGTATAAAGACACATGGCAAATTGGAAATACAATTCTGTCAACAAATGTCCTCTTCGGGATCTAAACAAATTCTCTGGTCAATGAACTCACTGTATTCTGTTATTATTTACACGGAATTTGTTTATTATCCCTGCTCATTTGTGATTAGGATTGTTATTCCTCACAGAAGAAAATGTAAATTTATTGAATATAAATACTTCTTTCTTTACATTATTTTAAGTAACCAATTACATACGTACTAAATTTCTTAAAGACGACTGTTCCAATCAATATCTAACAGTTTTCTTTTGATATCAAATTGCGTGACAAATATTTTAAATGTTTAATACATATAATATATAAATTGATTTTTTTCACGCGTGCATGTACAGCTTAAAACAAATGTTATTTATTATGTTAGATATGTAATATCTTATTTCTATTTAAAGGTAACCCAAAAGTAATAATGCATGCTATTATGATGATGTAAAATTATTTTTTTAATAGTTGCTTTACATATACGAAAACCTATTAAAATGTTATATACAATTGTTACTTCTTAGTGATATCTTATATACGAAACTTGTAATCAATCTCTTTATACATAGTAGAGAAATTATATAACGTTCTTTACATACAATACAACATACAATAATTTGACAAAACTATCGATTTTTAAGCAACGTTTTATTTCATGAACGATTGCTCACGTGAACCTTTGTCCTTTTCTCTTTTTTTATGAAATTACTACGTGAAACATTCACATCTGATTTAATAATGATAGTGCCTGAATGTTTGTTGTTTGTACGAAGACTGTACTCACTTCTTCCATGAATGTCCTAGAAGAACCACCTGAATTGTCATATTAAGAACGACGTTGATACGTTCCTGTGGTATGCGCAGTGCGGTTTCTCTACGCTTTCAATTTATAAGTGAAACAGATATTCATTTATTTCGAATTTGTAGTGAAAAATCGTGTTTCATTTATGAGACTCTACATTTACAAAAATAATTTATAATTCAACTACAATACGATATCTTTAATTTCGTATCTTCGTTCGGTTGTTTTCAGAGAGTGCAAAGACATCGCCCAATAGGAGTCGAGTGGCTAGCTGACAAGTTGCGTCGGGGTGGAAATGGGCAGGGAACAGGAGCTTGTACGCATTCGGGCCGTGAAGTGTTGGTTTCGCGAAGGGGGTCAACCTCAGTGTCTACGTGCTCTTTCTCGTGTTATTGCTTTCAACGAAATAATAGAAACTCGATTTTAATGTATCGTGCGTGCCAGTGTCTTAAGATCATTTATATGAGGATCGTGGAGCGTTAGAAGATGCTGGTAAGAAAACAGGCGGGAGAAAAGTTGACGTAGAAACAAGTGCGCAAAGATTGTATACTTGAGTTCTCTCTCTCTCTCTCTCTTTCTCTCACTCACTCACTCACTCACTCACACTTTTTTTTCTTTTTTTTTTTGTCGTGTATATCAAAAAATCAAAAAGCATGTTTCTGTTATGTAGTTACGACGCTTTCGCAAGTTATTTTCTTCAGACGAATATCTCGCCTAAAGAACCTTCGAGGTTACAACTATTACCCGATGTCTTAGAAATCGGCAGGCTGTCATGAACGTAGCGGACTCCGTTTTGAAAACGTGGTTAAGATGTCAAAGTATGAGTTCTATCATAATGAAACATCCCTTTGAGAACGTTCTTATTTAGCCTGGGGAATTTTTGATCCAGGAATAATCTCTTCTACTGGCAAGACATGATCGCCTACATAAACAATAGCTCATCACAGCAAGGCAGCTGGCGTTTTTGTAGCACTTTTATTTTCGTTAATATCAGTTAAACGGAGCTCCAATATACTTTTATGATGGTGAACAATAATTTGACAGATTCTGATAAGGCATTGAGAGAAAGAATAATAAAAAATATATTCTAAATTTAATATTACATTGCTCTTGTTCTTAAAACATTTTTTTTATACTTTTTGATATAAGTGACACAATTGAAAAATTTCATATTTGTGTAATTCTTTTCCTCAAGATAGAAGTGAATTTATAATTCTTATGTGAAAGTATATTTAAAAGAAAAATTATTTAATATAGATTAGATATTTTCTGTTATAGGGAGACGATCCACCGTACCTATCAGTGGGTACGGAGGTTAGTGCTAAATACAAGGGTGCCTTCTGTGAAGCAAAAATAAGAAAAGTGGTACGATCAGTAAAATGCAGAGTATCTTATAAACAAGGTTTGGGTACTGCAACTGTAGCTGATGACCAGATAAAAGGAACTTTAAGAGTAGGTGCATCTGTTGAAGCTAGACATGGTGATAAGAAAGAATTTGTGGAAGCTACAATTACCAAAATCCAAGATTGCAGTCAATATACTGTAGTTTTTGATGATGGAGATATCACAACGTTAAGAAGAACTGCACTATGTTTGAAGAGTGGACGGCATTTTGCAGAGAGTGAAACTTTGGACCAACTTCCTTTAACACATCCAGAACATTTTGGAAATCCAGTAATTGGAGGTAGAAGAGGACGGCGGTCTAGACAAGCGCAGTGAGTGTTATGATGTTATATAAGCTCTATTGTTTCATAAAATAGATCGTTAGTAATTATAATTTTAACTGAAACTGTAGAGATGAAAGCAGCGATGATGAAGACAGTCCTCCACGAGGAACTCGTGACTCAGGTTCTAGTGGAACAGGGAAAGAAGGTATGGAGACAGAACCAGAAATTGGACGAGTTGTATGCGTGGAACTTGGAGATAAAAAGAAAAAGGATAACTGGTTCCCTGGGTTAGTGGTTGCACCAACTGCTCAAGACACAGTAAGAATTCGAGTGAGAGATGACTATCTTGTGCGGTCATTCAAAGATGCACGATAGTAAGTTGCAATATTACTTATATTTGAATCAGTTTTGTACGACTATAATATATTCATGTTATTTCAGTGTTTATATTTGATTGCATTCTTATGATTTCAGTATAATGAATATGAATAAACAGATGGTCTTTGAAACATAATTATATATTAATGTTCATTTATTCTCTATCATAGTATTACATCTTTTTTTTGCACACTCAGTTATACAGTTCCAAAGAAAGAGGCCACTGAATTCACAAAAGAACTTGTCAACAAAGTTGAGAATAGCACATTGAAGGTTGCAGTAGAAAAGGCACTGCTATTTTTAGAGAAGAATGAGTTGCCTCCACATTGGGATAGGGATTCTCTTTTTGGACATTCTGTGTCAAGTGGAAATAGTGACTCTGATGGAGAACTTGACTCAGATGTAAGATATTTTTTATATCTTTGATAGTAAATAAATTCCACTTATTATACTTGTTACCTGTAATTATATTGTATTTTTCAGAGCTCAGATGATGAACCACGTGAGGAAAAAGATCATTTTGTGGCCCAACTATATAAATTTATGGATGATCGTGGAACACCTATTAATAATTGCCCAATGATCGGATCTGAAGATATAGACTTGTATAGGTTATTTCGAGCTGTTTACAAATTGGGCGGTTATAATCGTGTAACGAATCAAAACCAATGGAAACTGATAACACGCCGTCTAAGCTTTACGATGCAAAATTCTCCATCCACGCACAATTTGGTTAAACAGGCCTACAAAAAATTCCTGCATTCGTTTGAAGATTTTTACAGAAAATTAGGTTGTACCATGGTCAATCATCCAAGAGGTACTATACGGAAACAACGTCCCGGTAGAAGTCTGATTAGAGATAAAGATAGAAATACACCTGTACCGCCACAAGTAACTGTGTCCAAGAACGAAAAAGAAGAGGACGACAAGAAAGTGATAGAGGATGAGAAAAAGGAGAAAAAAGAAGTAAAAAAAGAACAAGTGAAAGAGGAAGAGATCAAAATAAAGAAGAAGGATGAGTTTGAGGAAAGCGGCAGTGGACAGGAAAGCGATGTCAATGTGGAAGGTGAAGCAGAATCATCTAGTAGTGAAAAGTCTCAAAAAATTTCAACATCGTTAACGTTACAAAATAGAGGTAAATCTAAAACTAAAGAGGAGTCAAAGAAAAAGGTAATAGAGAAGAAGAAAAACGAGCCTAAAAAGCAAGAGAAAAAAGACGATAAAGCGAAAGAAGAGGATGCCGCTAAAACGCGATCTAAATCCAAAGATGATACCGTTAAAAAAAACGTCTTCTGAAACAAGGGAAACAAGAACTCCATCTAGGGAATCAGAAAAAAAAAACATTGACCAAACAGAGGCGTTTAACCGATGAAGAATTGAAAAGACGAGGGAGAAAGCGTAAGGAGTATGAGGCCGAGAAGTCGCGTTCCGACGAACAATTAACAGAGTCTGCTCCTTGTTATAAAGGACCTGTAGAATTAGGAGATCGTTTAAAAGTATATTATGGACCTACACATGAATCAAAAGTCACGTATGAAGCCAAGGTTATTGATATGGAGAGAGATGGTACTGAACCAATGTATCTTGTTCATTATACTGGATGGAACACGAGATATGACGAATGGATCAAAGCGTCAAGAATAGCGCAAAACTTTACGCAAGCACAGGGTAGAGTTAAACGTGTTAAAGCTAATTCACGACCACAAACTCCCAGCACGAATTTATCTAATAATGTAAACAAATCGTCGAAAATTGTGTCTAACACAAGTTCAAATGTGTCTCAAAGTCGTCGTCGAGCACAAAGTGTAGCCCCAACGACGACAATTTTCTCCTCGATTGCAGTGAAGGAGGTAAAGAAAGAAGACAAAGAAAAAGATAAGGAAACGACTCAGCCGGTTAGGTCTACAACTCCACTATCTGTCACAAGTTCTAGCTCTAGAACTAAGAGTCCAGCGACCCCAGCAAATAGTCGTCATACACGAATAACGAGAAACAATGATGTACCTGGTATAGAACACAGACGGCGCACGAGAAGGACATCTGGACATACAGACATATCAGTTGCGTCGGAAACTGAAGACAGCGAGACGTATGATTCTGACGTCACAGAACCAGAACAAACAAGAACCAAATCCAAAGGTGCAGAAGACAGGAAGCGTAGAGATACGAAATGTAGAGCCGAGGATAGAATAAAACCTGACGAAACCAGTGATGGCGAGGAAGATAAAGATAATTTGGAGGAACCACGCAGAGGTAGACGTTTGAGGAGAACAGTTGGTAAATCACAGGGTATAAAATCGGAACCCGATAGTGATGAAGAACAGCCTAAAGGTCGTGATTTCGATTTAAATCAAATACGATCGGAATTGAAAGGTTTCGACAAGGCAGTGAAATTAGAACTTGTTAGAGTCGAACCAGATCCAGAGGATGAAATAAAAATAGAAGAAAAAGAAAATGTAGTTCTAGTGTCACCGAAATTAGAAAAAACTTTAGAACCTAAATTAGAAACTACTCCTGAGGCTAAAACAACAGAGAACACAGAGGACATATATGAATTCAAAGAACCAGAACCATTTGAATTTGAAGTACGTAATAAACGAGATACCAGCGGAGAAAAAGACAAAGCGAAGAAGAGGGTATTCGAGGAAGAACCAAAAAGTCCCAAAAAGAAGCAGAAAATAATTGTATCACCAATTATAAAAGAAATTAAACCAGACATCGAGGATTCGAGGAAGAAAGCAAAGAAATTGTTTAGTAAAAGAATTGATGATATTACAGAAAATCAAACTACTCACAAACCATTGCAATCTGCATCATCAAGTACATGTGAAGAAACATTTGATAAACTTTGCGAACCGCCAACGTTTAATCAAGTGAAAGCTGCGCCTATCATCGAAGAAACAAGCAAAATAACAAATGGAATAGATTTGTTATTTAGCGATTTACCTGGTGACGATGATGGTACACATGATGATTCAGAAGATCGATTGATAATATCAGAGGCAGAGGTTTCTGAAGCAGAACAAGAAAACTTATTTACGTATCAGCAAGAAATGTTCTCTGCTAATGATATGAACGATTCGTTGGAATCGTCTAAAGAAGATACAAGTTTACAGGTTGGAACTGTAGGGGAAGAATTGTCATCACCAGTTTTGAACAAGCCCGAGGCAACGATAGAACAAAAGCCCAGTATTAAGATGTCCCCATTACACAGACAATCTCCAGAATTAAAATCACTCGATACCAAATTATTAGATATCACATCTATCTCATCTCCGATTGTAGCAGTTCCAGCACCAATTAGTGCAAGATTACCAGCCACATCTACAATAGAAGAGAAACTTTCGGCGGCAATGGCTTTTCGTAATAAAATAAAAGAAATTAAAAAAGAAGACGACGTTCCCGAAGTTATATGGAAACCATCGAAAGAAATCCCCAAAAAGGTGGATATTATAATCGTGCAAAATAACAAGGAAGGAGAGCAAAATGTACCTAAATTAGATATTGAGAGTAAAAAGCGGGAAGAAGAAGATGTTGCAACAAATAACGAAGAACCATCTAGAGAGATAATGCGAGTGGTTATTAAACAGAAGGAAGAGGAACTTCAACAATTGAAGTTGATGAAAGAAGTGGAATTAAAGAAGTTTGTCGAAACAAAAACTGAACACAAGAAGGTACAGGAGACTAGTGAAGGGGTATGGAAACATATTGAGAATGAAGAATCGAAAAAAGTGGAAGATGAATTTAAGGAACACGATTTTAAGGAGAAAGAGAAGGAAAAGCGTAAAAAGATAGTTACTCAAGATATTGTGGATTCCACAGACAGTAGCGATTCTGAGCAAAGACTAATAATTGATAATGAAGAACCTCAAGATGCGAAAACATCATCGAATTTCGACGTAAAATTAAGAGCAGAGTTAGATAGACTTCAAGATACGCAAGAAAGGTATTCAAAATTACAAATGCAAAAATCGACACAATTGAAGCATCAACAACAAGAATGCATCATCGAATGCAAACCGGAAAGTATATCTATTACAAAAGCTGATGAAGAGGGTGAAACAATTAATTCTTTACTGTGCGAGGAAGAAATACCAGGTTCGCCCGCACCTGTGTCTGAAACAATTGAACAAATAAATGCTGGTCCATCGTGCTCTCCACCAAAGGTTGAAGCATCTGAAAGCAATATAGTACTTATGGAAATGCCTTTTGCAAGTGCTCCTACTTCAGGTCAAAGTACGACCAGCAGTACTGTTGTTACTTTAAGTATGGCACTACCAAAAACAGTGGAAGCAACTGTACCAGTTTCTTTACCAATGCAACCGAATCCTACTCTAGGTGCGAGGCAGCAACCACATCATCAACATTTGCCTGCATTGATGCCTGCTCAAAGACGAGAAAGTAATGAAGCAGCACCTGTAATGGACAATACACCACCAACTACACCAGACTCTAGTATTTCTAACATCTCTGGTTCCCCAAGGGAAGAAAGAACAGGTGGTTCATCACCAATCTCTGAAGATAACTTGAAACTAAATCGTGATAGTTCTGAAGCAGATAATGATAGTGGTGGTAAAGGTCCTGCATTCAGTGAAGATGATACATTACCAAATACTGAAGGGAATACCGCAGATAGAATATTGAAGCCACCGGCAAAACGTTCTGTGGAGGAAACTCAATCTCCTAAGAAGCGAAAGAGAAGTAGAAAACATTCAGAATGTGATAAGAATACTTCCAAAAAAAGTGGAAGGCATAGTGGTAGACATGGTAGACACGGTGCTGGAAGTGACAGCGACGATACGAGTGAGGGCTCCAATCTATGTGGAGCTAACTCAACATCAACAAATCATACGAATATGGCCGCCACAGTGGCTGATCTTAGTAACTATTCCTCGAGATCACCGCGACCCACAAAATATAATTTCTATGTGGAATTAGGTAAAACATCCGCATATTTTATGTATTTCATTAAGTCTTTCTCAATTATAAATGTAATTATTTTTCGTTATATTAATAGATCCTGAATTGGATGGAAGTCAAAGAATAGCTGTATTACAACAGAAATTAGCTGAATTGCGTAAAACTTATAATGCTGTAAAGGTTGAACTGGCTGCTATAGAAAGACGCAGAAAAAAATTACGTAGAAGAGAACGGGAAGGTAATTATTATTTCATCGATTTCATGTAAATATTTAAAGATAAGGAATACCGAGTAATGTATAAATATAAACATTTACAATAATGAATTCGTTTTCAGCCATAAAGGCAGCTAAAGCAGAAATGCAACAAGCCTGTTCGTGATGAGCTGCCTTGAGACACTCTATGTCACTTAATATGTGCTAAACAAACTTTTATACAGCACCAAGAGATAATAGAATAGTATCATTGAGTGGATACACTGCGGTCACAGCAGATTTCATGACAATTTTTACCTACCCAACATCATTTAGGTAACTTTTCCCCCCCACTAATATAAATTGTAGATATAGATGATAAGATTTAGCATAAAGGAGGAACATTTATCAGAATGAAAATATATATTCATATGTGCTTTGTGTTGTACATTGTTTTTGTCAAAGAACGTAATTTGACTGTTAAAAAAGGAAATCTTTATCCTCGATTTGTCATTTCACCTGCTCAGATGCAAAGTACAAATTATCGAACTTGATGATCATTTTCATCGTTCATTATTGTTTTTTAAGGAAAAGGCTGAGAAAAAACGTTACCGATAGTATGTTATTATAAAGACATCTTGGGAACAAATAATTGTCTAAGCCGTCTGTCATTTTCGTTTCGAGCATATAGCTTGTAGCACTGTTGGCGGTTGAGCTGTTTTCAGGACGATCAAATAAAGACATATGATTATGCGAGTGCGACAACCATCATGTATTTCTTAGGGTAGACAGATTTTGTATATATTAGAGTAGTAATATTATAACGATCTGCAATATATTACGTGTGTACGTAAATAGAATCGTAGCATCCTTATGATCAAAATGTTTCTTTTTTAAATTTAAAACATTGCACTTCAATGTGGTTTTTAAAAGTAACATAGCAAAATAACCATATTGAAAGCGATGTTCATTTGTACGATATAACAAATATGTAAAACGAATGAATGATTGTATATTGACATGCATGTGAGACATAGCACAATTTTTAACTTCTAAAAGAGGAAACAGAATTACTTTAATTTATGTACATAATTTACATGAATAAAATATATATCATATTATAGCTGTTTTAAAATATGAAACAGTAAAGTTTATTGTAATTATATGATTACACTCGTACTTGAAAAAAACTTCATTGACAAACTGCATAGACTCGAATTAATTCACTATGCAATTGTCATGAATGCAGCTCAACGGGATTCATAAATTTACAGTCTTTTGCATTATATCTGAAAAATTGCTGCCATTGTGCTTTAATCATTAAATAGGTATTAGACTTCATCGTCGTATATCGTAATTGGTCAAAGATGCATTTATATTTGTATTTGGGAGTCAATGTACCCCAGGTATTAATAAAAAAAATAACAAAAGAAAACAGTTAAACTTAAGAAACAAGTCGCAAAAAATCGAGATCAAATACCCAGTATGAAACTAAATTTGTACGAAGATATGTTGGCTGACGAGAGAATGAAATTTTATATAGATATATATTATATATATTTTTTATAAGAAGTCAGTTGTATGTGCTTTAATATCAGATACCATGGTTACACACTGATTGGATGAAAGAGAAAGGAAAAAACTTAGTAGTTGGGCCCCATGAATCCTTTGTACATATTTTACACTATGTGTGTTGAGGTCACTTATAAATCAAGTTTTAGTAGTTGTTTATCGCACACGAATGTAGCTACGCATATAATTGTATAATGGTTTCAGAGGTCTTGCAGTAGCACATGCTATGCATTTGTCTTAAGAAGTTCAAGGGATATGTGTGTCACTCATTGTAAATGTTATGGATCAATGAAACTATAAATAATTATGGAATGAATCTATTAGGCACCATGAAATCAAAGATAATTAAATTATGAATGTTATATAATGATTTTGTTTATATTTTATATTTTAATATGGTCTAATGATATTACAACACAAGTTTGTAAACGTACTTCGACTATTTAACTCTAATGCCGATTATTATGTTATAATAATTTAGTTATATTTTACCAAATATTTATAATATATTATATTTGAGTAAGTAATATTAATTACAAAGATTTTTATTAGCTTAGATAAACAGAGTAATAAAAAGATGTCATTTGTTTAAGACATATTTTGAATATATACAAACGTATTACAAGATTATGATTTTTTATTACAATTTTTTTTGTTATATTTGGACAGTGTGTAAAATTATTATACATATAATTTTGCCACAGTCATCACAAATTTATAATTTCCATTACTTAAATGAAACTTCATAACATATTTGAATCGATGGAAATAATATTTCATGGTTAACACGAAAATCCTTTAAAATCTGTATTACTAATATTTGAGTTGTGAACACATCCTTGTCTTCATAAAACAAATTTTCTATCTGTAAATCATGAATTACATGTGAGATAATACATATAGTAAGCACAATGTGGATTGTGTCGCCAACAAGTAATATTGTTCCACATAACATTTAATTGTGTTAGCGAATATTGTTAAGAAATAAATTTCATCTTAACAAATAATTGTAACATTATTTACCCTCATGTTATGACAAAGGTCTTAATCTTTTAAACATAACAACAATGTGTAAAGCATCGTAAATAATTAAAATTCTGTATTTAAAAATTTTTATAAATTATTTATTATATTGCAACTTAAAAGTGAACATTAAAATTTTGTTAAACTCTGCACAATAATATATGTTAATACAATAATCTCATTATCATACTTTATGTTATATATATATATATATGTATGTATATATATAAAACATAAAGTATGTATGTATGTATATGTAGAGTTATGACATTTTAACTATTGATATCAAATTATGAAATAGAACATGAATAATATAATGTACAATATATCGACAATCCTGTGTATTTGATACATAGTACCAGTAAAAATATTGTTAACTAAAACTTCAATTTCTTGCTTTTGTATTGAATTATTTCAAATGGTGTTACCTAATACTCTAAGAAAATTACTTGATTACACCTATCTACTTCATTTATCTTTGTACATCAGTAATATAGATGTATTGAAGGTACAATAGTATTGTGAATCATTAAAAAATGTCTGAAAATATTTTCTAATGAAAATAATATAGAATACACACAATAAAATATAGATTCAATTATCATAATATTGCGCATGCTCAAATGTATGTCTGAAGCATCATAAAGATTATTTCATGATCGCATTGTACCAGTCAAGCAAAAAATAAATGTGATGTCCAATTTTTCTTACAAAAATTTGTTTGCAAACAATTCATTATGATATACAAAAAAATCTAAATATCTTACAAGATTACCATGATAATACTTGGCTCTAATATATAATAAAAAGAATTAAAAGAAATATTAACAATAAGATTCAAGACGAATAAACTAATCTGATAATTTTATCGATTACCAAATAAATTGAGTTTTGTTTAATAATATTATGTTCTTCTATCAATAAATTACTAAAGTAATGAGCCAAATAAAATACAAAAAATGTTTAACAATATTGTGTGAGAAAATTTGTCTTCAATTCTATATGTCAACACGGGGGTGGGCTAGATGTTGGTGCAGTATCAACAGTTTGTGCAGATGATGATGCTACTGACGGTGACTTATTCTCAGTAGTTAACCTTCGTTTAGCGAACATAAATTGTTCCATTAATTCATGATGAGCTTCTAGCCGTTCAATACAATGTAGACATGCTGTTTTTGGTAATAGGTCATTCATGTTTACCTGTGTGACAAAGGGCAAAATTTTATGATTTTTAACAAAATATAAGTCAAATTATTAATATCATTACATTGTAATATATAATATAACACTTCTCTTTCATGAAATGAAGCCTTTGATTCAATATAAAGAAGCAATTGACAATGTCAAGTTTACAATAGATATATTTTGTTTTCATAAATGAATTTGGTGTTAATATTACATTTTACTAGTACGATATACAAAATATTATCATTGTAGCATATTTTACTATTAACAAACACTACTGTCAAGAGGTAAATCACAATTTACAGTTATTACACAAAATGTGAATAAAAAAAGCAACAAATGCAACCTGAACATGATGAAATTTTAACCAGTCATGTACAGTTCGAAAATGAGTAGTTAATTAAAAATAATATTGACAAGAACGACACTGAAATAGATAAATGCAAATAATAAGTTTACCGTAATTGGAAGATAAGCATTTATTTTTTCAGCGAGCTTCATTCTTTTACCCTCTTCACCGTATATGTGGATCACGAAACGGTTCATCTTACTACAAAGTCTGCATATAAATCCCGTGATCACAGCTTTATCGGTGCTACCCATTTTGATTATTTCCGTGAGGTTATTGTTTTTAGTATGGCACTAATCGACACCCTGTAATCTAACACACACGTCAATAACTTCAACCGTAAGTTACTGCTCTATGAAATCTCGCAAGATGTTATCCTTCCTTCAAGATTAAGTTTGTTTATCATAGTCTGTACAACTGGCGCTACTAGCACTGGGTTTCACTACTCCCGTCAGGACCGTATTATATTTTCCCTTTAATACTACAAATACATACATGATACATATGTATATACATATGCATATATATGTACGCTACACACGTTATCGTTCTATAATTTCGAATATTTACAAATAAAAGTTAGCAATTAAAGCTTATTACAATTTTTTAAATAGAAAACTTTCATGATAGTGTGCTAAAGTTTTAGAAAGTTTGACATCAACATTTTTTTTAATTTACTAATTACTAAACAGTTTGATGCTTATGTACTTTTTTAAGGAACATATATCCAATTTATGAATTATGTATAATCTGGACAAACAAAATTCATGATATGAATTTATTTTATAATTAAATCTCTACGATTTATCTTACCAATCAAAGCTTAGTCAATCTCTAATTTTATTTACTGTTATGATATGTCATGTTACAATTCATACAATGTGTATGTACATATATCCCTGATTGGTATATGTAGACTTAAGATCCGCACGGATGCTATGACTGTGGTACGGTGTTGACTTCTTCTTTGTTGACCTCCTGGCACTTGGTGATGGTCAAATCGTCGCACAGTGGTCCAGATCGAGAAATTCAGTGATATTCTGTTAAAAATGAACTCTTCCAAATCAGTAATTAAACAATATGTATTATTTTACAAATACCTATGGACCTTAGGACTGAAGAAATTAATGAAGTTGAATAAATATTTTAGTTACTATGAACATTTAAAGTTGAGCGTTTTGAAAGTAAGATATTTCACCTGACAAAACTCTTCACCTTCCTCGTAATGTCCTGGTTACTGTGTTGCATATTTTCATCATCCCTTTCTAATAAGAAATCATACTTCTTTTTAGTCGTTACTAATAATAATGAACTTAAAAAGTAATACTGATTAATACACGACAAATTTAAAAAATTTCTTATATTTGATAGAGGATAACTTTTAAATGCCAACGAATTCCGCATTCTAACAGAAGAGAATATTTTCGTTACAGTTTCCGTTAAATAACTGTGATTAAATCGTATCCGACTACACCCGGTTTTTGTAATGATAATCATTTAAAGACAACTGCGTAACATCCCTCATAGACGCGCTCGATGCGGTGCGGCGTATCCATCGTCGAGACCCCGTGAAACGCGATGCGATCCAAGAATTCTTACGATTCGAAACATTTGAAATATTTATGCTATTCTGTAGATAAGCATTGGGCTAGATTTTCCAATGCCTAGCTGTATCAGTTGGCTTAAAACGATACGAGAGTGAACATTGACATATTGTAAGCAACTTTAGAAAATTTCGAACTGATGTATGGTTTTCATAATTTTATTTTGTTTATAGTTTAAGTTTATACCAGCATAGCTTATGTGTGTTTAGTTATAGTGTGTCTATTATATAATCATATTTGTACATGCTTAGTTAAGTGCACTAAAGAAGTTTATATTTAAATTTTATATTGACATTTATAGTAGAGGTTTTCCACATAAATGAAGATCTATTTAATATTTTAAGAAATTGAGCTAAAGGTTTGGGTGATTACCTATTTATAAATAAGGATATGCGAGGTGTTGAATATATCACCAGAAAATGTTGTCGAACTCAAGACTGGTTTAAAAACATTTTGTTATAAATTAAAAAGGAAAAGGACATAATCATATTACAGTGAAAAAATATTTTGTTACCATGACAAACAGTGATTAGACAAAGATTTCACATATCCTACTGGAACGATATCACAAATTCCACCTTCATGAGAAGTCATTTTACCACAGAATCTTGTAGGATCTTCTAAAATAATCTCTACAATATAAAATATATATGTAGAAAGTAAAATATAGTTTATAACATTATATTTAAACAATTTTCTTTTTCATAAAGATTATCCATGAAAATTAATTAAACATTATTATTTAACAAATGCAAAAAATATTTAATTATCTATAGTTAAAAACTACTATTTTTTACATATTTGTAGTGAAAATTTCATTGCAATATCTCTAATAATTTAAAAGTTAAAACAGAATGTCACTGAATTTCTCGATCCGAAACATCGACGCGTCGGTGATATTGGTTTCCCATTGTCGTTTGCGTGATATACATATGTATACGGCGTGGTGGATCTCAGAATGGAAGCCATAATGTTGTCAGGTTCGGTGGAGTTTCTACCTTCGGCTAATACTGTAGGTAGAACGTGAAAATCATCAGTCATTTCTAGTTTCCCCTGTTGATGAGGTGTCATCATCAATCTCTAAGTCTGAGAATTTTTTCAAATTGTTGACACGAATTCCGCCTCGATGCCTCCTTGGTATTTACATTGTAATCATAGCCACCTGGCGATTTAATATCTGTCAAAAAACAATGACGTGTGAAAAACGACTTTATCTAATAAAAATAGCACGCACATTATACGTGCAGAAGACAAACAGTCAATCGAGTACAATGACGAATATAAGAGCGCGAATGCGAATTAGAATAAATCAGAATGTGAACGTCGGCGACGCACATGGTGAGATGACCGCGGTAGGAGGCGCGGCTGTAGTTTGTGTCTTCTGCTTTACCGACACTTCCTAGTGTCCGGATGTTTAACTGTGGCTGAGTCACCACATATGTATGTATATACATATATGTATGTTTATCACTATATATATAGTATATTTCATAATTCTTAATATAATTTTACATTTATATGAATTGTTTCTAATATTTCAAATTGAAATTACATTGTACTTCAAAATAAGACATTTTAAACAAGTGCATTCTATATTTGGAAAAATAAATATTGTACTTAAGTGAGTAGAAAAATTCATGCTTTTGTGTGCTTCTTAAATAGAACAACAACAAATAATAATTTATTTATATTTCTTTTATATTATATACAAAGTCTTATTCTTTATATTTTATTATGTATATACTTTTTAAAGAGCTCCCACAATTATTTTAAATTCCATGTATTATTTGATAAAATATGGCGACGATCAGCTGTCTTCTGTCATAATGACGTTCATATTGATAAACGGGAGATTATAGATTTTTCGTAACTTCATTTGAGCAAGTTTGATTGTATTTTGGGACAACGTTATTAAAATTTGTTTCACTATCGTATTTTTTTATAAAGATGTAAAAGAATTTTTCGTAATGAATTGGTATTCACTGTTGCTCATCTGAAGTAAGCAGCAAGTGAACGCAGCTGCGTAAAAAAGCAATATGGTGACTAACGAATTAATCAACTGTTGAGGATAATCAAGAATACAAATGTTTAATAATATTACCAACTTTTGGAATGGGTGGTGGTGAAGTTGAGTGATGAACTTGACGTGACTAAAAGCCTTTTGAAGGCTGAAGAGAGAAAACCATGTGCGATGTGTGTGTTGACTTTCACGACCTTCTGCTCTCCTGTAAGCAAAATGTATACAATATCTTTCATATTAACCTATTAAACTCTGCTGCATGTTGCGAACTTAAATTTTCACGTTGTTAATTGCTTCTTTAGCGGAAACTATTTAAGGGCAAAATGTTGCATAAAAGAACGATGAATTTGTTTCATACATTTTCTTTTAAAGTTACGTTCGTAACATTAGAATGTATAACCTTACTGCTTATGGATAGTCTTGTGGCTTGTTGCATTAAATGGAAAACGTATTTGAAGATTTTATTTTTTAAGATCCAACACTATCTTGTTAATTTTTTTACCCAGAACGTCGTAAATAATATTAAAATTGTACGACATGTTAAAATAATCAGTGTATATATATATTGGAGTATTTTACATGCAGAGAACAGTTAAATTAAATAATGTTTAAATAATTTACTAGTTACAATAATAGAAAAAAATTAACCAAATATTTTAAATTATTTATATTATTTGTTTATAAATACAGTATGTTTTACATATTTGTGTGTATGTAACTTACATGTAGACGATGAAAGATCATCAAAAGAACAAGATGGACTGGCTATTCTTTGTATTTCGGATGTGGATACAACATTGCATTATGTTAATCAATGGGTACAAAGGTCTGGTTCCCTTTTTATTGTTTAAATAAATTATGAATGTTTATAAACATTTATTTGTAATATTTTACATTGTGTATGAACTTAAAAGATTTTTTTAGTTACCATTGTTTTAGGCAATGTATGTGCTGCTATCGAGAAATAAAAAATTTTGATCGTTTTATACGATTAACACAAAGTGTTGTATTATGTACATTACAACAATTGCAAATTATACAACACAATGGACAAGAAACAGATGTTGAAAAATCATCAACTAAAGATGAAAAAGAAGAAGAAGAAGAAAAAACGGATGAGGGAAAAGCAGAGGATTCAGATTTTGCACAAACAGAAACAAAACAAAGTTGGTCGCAACAAGATAGAGAAAAATTATTCCATCTGCTTTCAAAGATATTTTTATTAAATTTTCCTCTTTACATTGCAATGAAACATGGTGGTGCAATTAATCCTTTAGCTCCAATAAAAGTAACTATTCATCATTTATTAGAGCACCCAAAGATTGTTTTTGTTAAAATGTTGTACAATATACTTTTATTCTTTTTAAAGGATGAAGGTGGATATTGTGAGCCCCATGATCCAGAGGTACCAGCACCCTTAATACGAGCAGTCTCTATATTTTGCCATCAAGGTGGCTTTAATCTAATGTCAGCTTGTTTTGATATGGAAACTACATTACCAGTTAGTCTTGCACACTCTATGGTTGCAGTAATATGTAATTTGAAACTGTGGTTAAATTATGGTAGCGTTATTCAGCTCTTCATACCATTACGAAGTCGTGTTATGAAATATATGTGTCGTTTAGGAGACAAAGAATTACGCACACCTGCAGTTAGAACAATGGCTGGTAAATTAGCAAATCTACTATAGATATTGTAATATGTGCTTCTGCTTTTTAATGATAAATTTGTAATTTTATAAATTTAGATTTCATGTGGAGTGCTGTAAAAGATCCCATTGATGCAGTCTTACCAAGTTTTGATCGGGATGGATTGGATCTAGCGTTTAAATACTTTACTAGTACAACTTTAACCATGAGACTAGCCGGAATAGCTCAGATAAATGCTCATATCACAGCATTCAATGAACTTTGTAACAGTGAAACTATTGCTGAAGTGGAACAAGTGGGCCATGCATTGGCAGCTTGGTTGACAGAAAACAATATAATAGCTCACATATTTGGACCAAATTTGCATGTAGAAGTTATTAAACAAAGTCACATTGTATTAAGTTTTTTGGCTATGGAGGGTAGAATAGCATTATCAGATATGGATACCATGTGGCAAGCTGCACAATTAAAACACTGTGGACGTCCAGTATATGATTTATTAGCACCCTTAGTGAAACATTTGGCTCCGACTCCAGTTCTACATTTGTATTCTTTATTAGGAAAACTAGAACCAAAGGACCACACAGAACAAAGTTTATTCCTGGCGTCTGCTTTGATTAAGTTTATTTGGACAGCAGGTGGTTCAGGTTATCCAAGAGGTTTAACTATAAAAAATAGAGAAATTTTAAGAGGAAATAGTGGTGTTGGTGGTAGTAGTACTAGTGATCCCAGCGGTATGGATGGAAGCAGTCCAGATGAGGACGAAGAACCTAGTCCTGCTCCATCTGAAGGACCTTCACCAAGAAAACAAGCAAGAGGTGATAGCAGTGATGGAGAAGGTATGTTGCATATAAAAAATGCACTTTCTTCCTTTAAGTATATCTACAATAAAATACATAAATTTACAGGTCCTTTCAAAGCAAAAAGTATGGGCACTGCAGTTGTACAGACAAGCTTAAATGAAGCCGAAGGTTCAGCATTAGAAAAGTCTGAGTGTAATGTGGAGTTAATGAAAGATTCTGTGTGTGCTATACAAGATGATATAAAAGGAAAACAGAGTGGATCGGACGCGGAAGCAGACACAGAAAAATCGAATGCAGAAGAAGTAGTTGCCATTGAAAAGAAAAAGAGGAAAGTGTTGAGAAAAAGGAAGAAGCCACAGAAACGTTCTTTAGTTACTATGGATAAAACATTTGAAGATATTGTTAATCAAGAAAATGGCATGAAAACTAAAGATTTAATGATCGATATAAAAAGTAGAACCGAGGACAGCTTAAATAGTTCTTTAGACACAAGTGGACTAGTTTCTTTCGATGATCCGAAAAGCGTTGACGCATTGGATCGCGTGAAGCAACAAGCAATGGGATTAGATCCAAGTGATCAACAAGTTCCAACCACGGCAGCATTATTGAGAAGAGCGAATAAAAATAAATACATGTCGTTAGTAGGCCATAACGTAGACCGCGCTCCAGATTCTGCAGACACTTCACACGATGAAGATGATAGTGATGTAGCTGGGGTTCTTGCTGCGGCAGATGGTCCTAGCGCTGTTATATCTGAACTTGCCGGTTTGGTACATGCGACTGGACCAACGTTTTTGCCTTCTGGCCTGGATGAGATGTTATCAGATGAAGAAGGATCTTATAGTAGTAGAATATCAAATAAAAGTGAGAAGAATATGGCAGACTTTGACGGAGAAGAAAGCGGTTGCGAAGAAGAATTAACACAACTTGCGGCGCGTCATTTAACAGCTATACAAATGCAAGCTTATCATCCACATCATTCTCATTCAACGATGACGATTAGACGATCCGTTTGTCGTCCCCCACAAGTAAGAAGTGTTCGTCAGACTGTTACACGCGTTAGTTCTCAATTTAACTTGGACAATGTATGCAAATCTGGAAATACATTATTATGGGATCTTTTACAAGATGACAAAATTGGTCAACTAGGGGAAGGTTTAGCTTTAGAAGCTGAGAAGGCATTATGCAATCTTCTTTGCTTTAACGTTGACCGACTTATACCTATGAAATTCATAGAAGGTTGCTTAGAAAATCTAGCAACTAACCGTTCAGTAGTTGTGTCTCTAAGGTTATTACCCAAATTACTCGCAAGTTTTCAACAATTTGGCGCAATGGATGCACATACAATAACGACATGGGCAGATCGTGAACGTGGAATGATGAAACACTTTTTCAACAATCTAAAA
Organism: Augochlorella aurata; assembly: GCA_028455555.1. NCBI lineage: Eukaryota > Metazoa > Arthropoda > Insecta > Hymenoptera > Halictidae > Augochlorella > Augochlorella aurata. The sequence goes on from CM052162.1 coordinate 3,753,172, forward strand.
ACTTACACCAGCACGGGGCCAAAAAACAGTTTGTATTCTCATCAAACAGAAATACAAGTAAGATTACAATTTCTGTCTTCAATTTTTTCGCCTTTGGGTTCACCTGACTGTTTTCGATTAAGTCTTGAACAAGTTGACATACTGTGGCAATGTTTGTCTCAAGACCCAACATGTGCCGATGAACTCTTCAGTTGGTTACTCAGTCAAGCAAAGTCAACAGAACAACATGCCCTTGGAATGGATACACTTAAACATCTATGTATGCGTAAACTACCAAGTTTACCACCTGAAACTATTAGCATGATGGGTCTTAGTCTTTTTCAGCAATTATGCAATTTGGCTCGTTTGGCTGCTGCACACTTAGATAGACCTCTAAGGGACGTAGATTCGGTTGGTATGGATTTCTTGTGGAGAATAGCATTGAAAGCGAAAAGTACAGACGTCAGTATGGCAGCTATACAATATTTAAACGGTTACTATATGTCCAGGCAATTAACGCAAGAAGCAGAGTTTGTTTCACAGTGTATGACCCATCTTGCTGCAGCTAGTGCTGACTTAGATACAAACGAAGAAGCTAGTTTACGTTGTATACAACGAGCTTTGTTGCTGTTGAGGACACACTTAGAAGCTTTTCGGAAACGGTACGCCTACCATTTACGTCGCTGGGTATTAGAAGGTAGAGGTGCTGGTAGTCACGTAGCCATGAACACTTCCGAAAAGGGCCAACAGTTGAGGATATTCGTACAACCAGCTGGAATTCCGGAGAAAACAAGCTTTACACTTTTTAGTACTGATTATGTTGCTGATTTAAGAGCAGAAGTTGCTAAATGGTGGGATGATACACAGAACACTCAAGAAAAGTCATCATCTTCTACAAACACAAATCAGAGTAATGGATCAGTGCTAGGATCTTTACTTACTGATGGACCGATTAGAATGATCACGCAGGGTCAGGAATTAACAATTGATTTCGACGAGAAAACATTACAGGAAATGGGTTTTAAAGATGGTCAATTAGTGTTCATTTCTCCTGGTGCTGGTCGAAGTAACGGTACAGGTAGGTGCAATAAACGAGACATAGATTCACCGTCTCTTTTACCACCTCCTCCTCGAGAGTCTTTACCAACATTATTACTCTTACGGCCACAATATTTTGAACAATTATTCACACTGATGAGGACTTTGAGTGCTATGAAAACAGTAGTCAAAGGTGGACAGGAAATTCCTCATACAAAAGCTCAAGTACTTTCAAGAAGAGTTTGGGATACATTGACTTTATTACCAACGAGTCCTACTTTATTGAGAGGTTTCCAGAAGTTGGGAGAAACTACGCTACCAGAATTACTTGATCCTGCTAGTCCCCAAAAGTTGATGTACTCTTTATATATAGTAGAGTCTTTAAGTAGGCGTAGTACAACAAGTCAACCTTCTACTGTGAATTCTTCATCTTCTGCAGCTACCCATGAGGGAGGCGGCGATGCAGATGATAATCCGGAAGACAAAGAAAAAGATGTTGTTTGGTCTACTCTGTTTGTTCAACATGGTGGCCTGCGACATTTGTTCGATATTTTCATGTCAGGCTGTTTGGAACAGGGAGATGGTAGCGAGTGGCAACAGGATTGTCTCGCTAGTTTACTAAAACAGTTATGTCATTTGGGCGTTGTTAAGGAAGAAAAGAAAAGAAGTAAAGCTGATAAATTACTCGTACCTAAACTAAGTGAAGCAATGCTTTCAATGATGAATGTGGATGCTGTTATGGCTCGAATAACGAGTATATTAAATGAAGCATCTTTGCCTAGAGATCCAAATCACTATAAAACAGGTCTCTTCGGTAGATCACAAGTTATACATTATACTATGGCTTTACTAGTTTGTTGGGTACACAGTGATGACACAGTTAGACAATATCTTTTTTCATCAGGCGAACCTTTCGGAAAAACATGGTTACGAAGATTAGTTTTGGAAGATCCTGAACCAGCCGTCAGAAGAGAAGTTTGTACAGCATTATATAGATTGTGCTTAGGTAATACAGGTTCGGAGGATGACAATTCAGATATTGCTAGCTTGATTGTACCAATGTTGAATACATTATTAGAACATCTTGTGATAGCGGAAGCGATGCAGCCTTCACATAGGAAACCAGACTTACCACTACACTTGCATCCAGTGTTGGATGATGGAAAAGAACCATACGGACCTGCTTGTAGAGACTACTTTTGGCTAGTTTGTCGATTAGTCGACTCTTTACCAGAAGAAGCAATCAAAGAAGGAGCAGATGATTCTAATACAACAATAGATCTGGAAGCACTAGCAATTAGAGTGATCGATTCTGTTTTAAATAGAGAACATCTTGAAACTCGTCATAATACTATAGAAGATGATGGTTTAGTAGGGTTATTAAATCTTACTTGTAACATAATGACGCACAACCCAACCTGTAAACAAGGAAAAATTGGACAAAACTTATTGCATGAAGTGTTCGATTTTCTGTTCGCATTGCCAAATCCGCGATCAAAACATGTCCCCAAATGCAAAAGTCAAGTTTCTAGGTCAGCAGCATTTGACCTATTAGTTGAACTTGTAAAATCAGCGCCCGATAATTATAGAATCCTTCATGAAAAACTATTGGCTCAACATAAACCTGGTCCTCATTCTCCATACCCATGGGACTATTGGCCACACGAAGACGGTCGTTCTGATTGTGGATACGTAGGTTTAACAAATTTAGGTGCAACTTGCTACATGGCTAGTTGCATGCAACATCTGTATATGATGCCGCAAGCACGTGTCTCCATATTGGGTGCTGATTGTAATAGAGCAAATAAACATCAACTCACGTTAAGGGAACTACAGAGAATGTTCGCTTATCTTTTAGAATCTGAGAGAAAAGCATACAATCCACGAAGTTTCTGTAGAGTGTACACAATGAATCATGAGCCACTTAACACTGGTGAACAAAAGGATATGGCTGAATTCTTTATAGACCTTGTATCTAAATTGGAAGAGATGACAGCAGATCTAAAAAACTTGGTGAAAACATTATTTTGTGGTGTAATATCCAATAATGTTGTATCATTAGACTGTGAACATGTAAGCAGAACATTGGAAGAGTTTTACACTGTTCGCTGCCAAGTAGCTGATATGAGAAATCTCTATGAAAGTTTAGATGAAGTGACAGTTAAAGACACTCTAGAAGGAGATAATATGTATACATGTTCTCAATGTGGTAAAAAAGCTAGAGCAGAAAAAAGGGCCTGCTTTAAAAAATTACCACACATATTATGCTTTAATACCATGAGATATACTTTTAATATGGGTACTATGTTGAAGGAGAAAGTAAATACACACTTTAGTTTTCCATTGAGGCTAGATATGTCCGGATATGTTGAAAAGAAACTAATGCCCCAACATTATCAAGAAGAAAAAAAAGCTTCAGAGAAGAAAAAATCTGAAAGTGATCAGACAAAGCTGGATAATAACGATGACGAAGATGAAAAAGAATACTATCAGTATGACTTAATAGGTGTAACTGTTCACACAGGCACTGCTGATGGTGGACATTATTATAGTTTCATTAGAGATCGCACATGTCCTAACAAAGATAAGTGGTTCTTATTCAATGATGCTGAAGTTAAACCATTTGATCCCAATCAAATAGCAGCAGAATGTTTTGGTGGTGAAATGACAAGTAAAACGTATGATTCAGTTACAGATAAATTTATGGATTTCAGTTTTGAGAAAACAAACTCTGCTTATATGCTTTTCTATGAATGGTGTGCTGATCCTGGTGATCAAGCAAAAGAAGAAGAAGCTACTGTTTCCAGTCCAAATGGACGACAACCTTCTACATTGATTCAAAAGACTACTAAAAAATTACCACCGTTAGAGTTGAATAAAGAACTCGAAGATTGGATATGGCAAGATAATATGCACTTTCTTCAAGATAAAAATATATTTGAACATACTTATTTCACATTCATGTGGCAAATATGCGGATATATACCGCAAACGTTACTCTCTGTACAGCCTGATATAACAGAAATGTCAGCTGATTTGTCAACATCATTCTTTATGGAAACTTTTATTCATGCTAAGGAAAAACCGACTATGGTACAATGGGTAGAACTGTTAACAAAACAGTTTAACAGTTCTGCTGGTGCATGTGCTAGATTTCTCGAAAGAATGGCTAGTGACTCATGGTGGCCAATTCAAATACTAGTCAAATGCCCGAATCAAATGGTGAGACAAATGTTCCAAAGGCTATGCATTCATGTGATACAACGATTGCGCGCTACTCAAGCACCTTTGTATCTTCTTTGTGATGAGGAAAATGACGTAAACACTGTTGGTACTCGTTCATGTGTAACAAGATTCGTGAGAATGCTTCTATCTCTCATGGAACATGCAAAACAACATTTGAAACATCTTACGGAATATTTTAGTTTTCTATATGAATTCAGCAAAATGGGCGAGGAAGAAACACTTTTCCTAATTAGAGTGCAAGCCATTTCAACTATGGTAAATTTTTATCTTGGTCACAAAACACATGAATTTGTAGATGCAGTTAGTGAAGAAGAAGAAGAGGAAGAAATCGTTGCTATGCCAACAGAAAAATTGAGACCTGCTTCTTTAGATAAAATGATCACTTTGATAGCAACGTTAGTTGAACGTAGTAGAGGACCTGACCACAGACTAGCTTTGTCTCCAGCAGACCTCAGTGCTGTTGCTGGAGGCAAAGGATTTCCGTTTCTGTATCAACAAACGCGAGACGTCATTAACCTTAACCAAACAAGGAACTTAATTCAATCTTTGTGTCGTTGGAATGACAGATTAGCTATACATATTGTGACAATGATATTTCAAGCTATAACTAAACATACAGATGTATGCCAACCATTCTTCAAACTTCTAACACTATTGACAGAAAGTTCAGGACCTAGTGGTTTACCTTGTATGACTCAACTGATTTTGGGCAGAGTATGGGAAGCAGCCAGAGTTGCGCCTCATGGTGCATTGGAGTGGTTAGCTTTGGCTGTAACAAGAAGCAAACTTGCACATGCCTGGGTGCTGCAAGGACTAGATACATGGCTGCAACATTTCTTATTGGAACACTCAAATCAAAGAGTTCGTTCAGCAGCTGCTTTTCTTCTTGTGTCTCTAGTTCCCTCAACTCACTTTAGACAAGGCTATCGCAGCGCTCACCGGTTAGGTTTAGGATGCAATACATCTAGAGAACTGCAACTATCACCGGAAGCTACTTTAATATTGCATCAAATATATACAGCACTTTTAAGATTACTACAACCAGCAAGACTCTATATCGATATACAGACCCATGGTACAATGAAACTCACTGCCTATTTTGCATTGCTCACCTATTGTGTTGTTTCAAAGACAGAAAAATTAATGGTAAGTATAATATAACATATTATAATTCAGTTACATGATGCTGTAAATTATTTACTTCTAGTTTGGACAATATCTAAATGATTTATGGACACTGTTTCATCCGAAACTTTCTGAGCCTAGCATTCCAGTGCATCACAATAAACAAGCTGTATTATTATTTTGGTACCACGTCTGTTCAGACTGTCCAGAAAATGTTGCTCATATACTTCATAATCCACATATAACTAAAAATATTGCATTTAATTATATATTGTAAGCTCGTTTTTCCTCCACATGTAAATGATACTTGTGTAATTTTCTAATAAAATATGTATTGTAGGGCCGATCATGAGGATCAGGACGTAGTATTATTTAACAGAGTAATGCTGCCTGCTTATTATGGTTTGTTACGACTTTGCTGTCAACAATCACGCACCTTTACGAGACAATTAGCTGCACATCAAAACATTCAATGGGCGTTCAAAAATATTACGCCACATCCTACTCAATACTCAACCGTAAGATTGTAGTGTTAATAATATTTACATTTACTAATTCTGTGACTGCAAGTCAAATGTTTTGTATTAGTAGTATTTCAAAGTGCATAATTTTTTTGAGTCTATAGAATTTGTTTTCAGGATGTTTCTTCTGATCAATACGTAAATCCTATATGCTGCAGTTCAATTAATGCATTTGAAATTGTGACTTGCTACGTTTCGTCTTATAGTCACAGAATTACTTTGTACATTACAATATTTAGTCAATCACTGATTAATATCTTGTATTATAATATTCAGTTAGATTCATAGGGAATATCTCAAACCAAATTTAATAAACATAAGTACTATTTTTATCCCTTTAAGTCAAATTGAAAGAAAACATATGGCAAAGAATTAAAGTACTAGTTATAATTTATAGTAAGAATATAATTTTGTTTTTCTTTATAGGCTGTAGACGAACTGTTCAAATTGATGCAATTATTAGTAGCTAGGCATCCGGATCAAACAGAGCAAGAAGAATCTGAAATTGCATCATTCAGGAGAGGAACATTATCTTCGTACTTACAAGGACTAGATGGGCGATCATGTTGGGCTACACTCATCTCTGCATTCCGGTATCATATTTAATGTTATACGTAGAATAAGCCGCGAAAGACAGAACATTTACTTATTTCTATTAAAATCATTTAACATCATTTTCAAATTTATTTGAAGGTCATCGGTTTTTTATAAACAATGTGATATATTTTTATCTTCATAATATTGTACTTAATGTTAAAACAAGTTAAATTATTTATGACCTATATCGTACTAATGTATTTATATTTGTTTTACAGCATTTTAATCGAAACAGATGACGACCGCTTGTACGTTGTGTACAATGGAGGATTAAGTATGGCTCTGGAAGCATTTCACATGTTGCATATAATGTATCATGAAGCGACAGCGTGTCATGTAGCTGGCGATCTAGCTGAATTAATTGCAATTATCGTCGAACTGGTACGATGCATCAGAACCGCTAGAGAAGGACCTGACGCAAGAAATATATTAGCTAATTGTAAAGAATGGCCAGACATTCTTCGGAAATTGGCGACATTATTGAATACGTACAATCCACCGGACATGAGAAACCTTGCTATAGATCTTTTGAAGGAACTTGTGATGCTTGTACCTGCTGAGGCTATATTAATTTTAGCGCCATTACTCTCACACTGCCACGCAGCTCTTCAGGAGTCCCATGCCGCTGTTCCACCTGGTCCGTATCTTCCAAGAAGATCTACTCCTCCAGGAAAAATGCCTACTCGACCCGCCAGACCAATGGTTCAAATGGCTGTGCCGCATTCTCAATTGGAAGCATCGAAAGGAGTGGATCCGGAATATGACAGTGCTTTGCTTGAGTTTTATTTACCATATCACGAACTTATTGATGTGATGTGTAGATTGGCAATCAATAACGATTGTATGACAGACACGTTAGTTAACTTAAGTGCTATGTTAGGATTCGAAGGTGGGTACTAATAGTTATTGATAAATTTGCAAAATGGGCTATTTTTGCAGTCGGGTTCAGGGATGTTGTGCGAAATTTCAATTTCATAAAATTTGTCGGTTGATAATTATTTTTTATAATTAAAAAATGTTTAATCGTACAAATTTTTTGAAAGAGACAAAAGATAATAGCCACGAATAGTTGATCAAATACCATTATCGACTGTAAAAAATGCTCAATTCAATATCGAATAACTTAATGTCGTTATAATGAAATAACTGAATTACAGGTGTCCCATTGCACTTAGCGTTGTTTCCTCGACTGTGGTTAGATGTTCATGCGGCTACACACATAGACAGAAAGCATATTGCGTCTCTTCTCTGTTCTTCTTATACAGTGGACTATGTTGATGCTGTACTATTGGATGAGAGATCATCGTTAGGTGTACCAGCAATACATGCCTTTCTGAAAACCTTCTTTCCTAAACTTGCTAACCATGTGTTAACCGAACAGACTTGTCTACTTATTGACAACTTAGTTAGTTCTATGATGGCAATGGTTGAGGCAGTAGACATTCAAGCATCTGCTCATAGATTAACTGGGGATTTACGAGCATTAGCTTTAGTCTATAGTAGCAGTTCGAGATTGAAACCACCGGCTACCTTGTTACCAGCCCTAGAGACTCTATTGACTCGAACTAGAGCCATTAAAGTAAAAGAGTCCAGTCAACAGGAAGCAGAAGCACCCTCAAAAAAACGGAAGTTCACTGTGAACGAAGATAGTGAAACTACTGATAAGGAATTGCATCTACCGATCAAAGAACTTAATGAACAGAAAAATGTTTCTGATATAGACGCTGAAGAGAAGGATAAAACAGAAGGGAACGATGTGACTTCATCTGAATCTGGAGATGACAAGACTATATCAAAACATAAGAGCAACAGTCAAGTAGAAAATATTCCAACAAGCGTCAGTACAACATCTCCAAGTTTATTTGATACAGTGACAGCCAATAACTGTGCAAGCCAATTAAGATGTTCGTTGACCAACGTCTCTTGGCTTGAAATGCTGGAGAAGACTATTGTCGACCTACAGATGATTGTGCAATTGCAAACGAAGAACAACTAATTCTGTAAATGTTTCTGAATGGTGCTTTAACATAGAAGCATACAATACAAGACTAAGTTCACGTGTAACCAATACCGTTCTTCAAAAATTACAGAACGAAAATTAAGTTACACGTCTTCTGAATTTAGAAGAACAAATTTTTAGTGTGTTTGTGTTCTATAAAAATGAGATAAATATGTTTCTACGTATGGATTGAATGCAATTTATTTTCCAAATGTAGGTGCGTAAGATATTTTCATTGACTTAAATTATATCAACCACGAAAAACGTGAAGGTAAAAGCAGACCATAAATCAGGACTGAAAAATTTTTCATATTATCTAGTAAATGTTCGTTAGTGCTGTGAGATCACTTGTCTCTTGGCAATATTTGGCATACGCTATTTGAGTATACGCTATTATAAGCCACCCAGTATTTGTTAACAGGAATTGCAATAGCTTCGAGATAGTTTAGGAGATGCAATTAAGTTTGTTAAAACTGTAATCGTTTTATATATGCTTATTTTGGTTAATGAAAGATATCACAGGATTCTTTAAAATTGCCGCAGTAACTTTGCTAGTATAAGTCATAATATTTCTTTATATTATAACATGCCAATTAAAAACACTGCATTGGCTTGTTATCGTACGATACTTTCGATAATATTTTTGAAAATTTTCAATCATGTAGTTCATAAACGAGTTCTTTTATCACTTCCATCATAGCACACGTTTTTTTCAATTAATTTACGTGTTATAGCATTATGTCTTTATTTATTTTTCTCTCTTCTAAATAAATCGTCCAAAGGAACCTAGTAAATCTTTCGACACGACGAATAAATCTTGTGTTTATTTTTGAACATATTTGTCTATATTTCGTCTATACAACAAATCGTGGTCCTTTTAATACATGAAATTGTATTATATATAGTATCGCATATAGTATCGTGAATCAAAGATTCTAATTTGTATTATTAATCATTTCTTAACGTAAAAACAATATTTAAGCTTTCATTCTTATTCAAATTATTCGAACATTTTTCGCATCGTAGTTACCGAGCTGCAATTTTTAACTACAACGGTTACAAAAAAAATTTAGCGTTCATAGCATTAGCATACTACCTCCTCACTCTTTTTTGTATAACAATTAACAATAAAGACATCTCACATCACAAATGAACAGGGGTGAAATTTTTGAAGGATTCGCCAAAAAATCTGGGTATTGTATTAAAAGAATGAAAATATGTTAATACAGCAAAAAAATACGAAACTGAAAACATATCCGTTCAGATCCAGACAGTTTGACTAGTAGAAAAACATGTATACTTATTGTATTTTCGTTCGTTTTTTTACTAACTCGTTCTATAAATGAATAACTTTGCCACTCTTTTTGACACTATGTTCGAGGAGACGTCAGTATAATTAAGGTTTAAATGCTGACCGGTTTAATAACATAATACTTTATTCATAATACAGATGCGTGCTAGAATCTGAGTCAGCTTAGCTGCTCGGTGATACAGTGTTTCGGGATAAATTCATATTTCGAGGAATTTATTGCCCTAATTAACAACCTGATCAATTACATGCAACTTTTAATAAGTACACTAGTTCGATACACCCCATCAATGAACTTATTCAAAAACATTGTGACCTAACTGAATAAGTTTCTCGAAATGTTTAACTCTGTAATGGTCGAAATATTGTTTCACCTATTTTTACGACCTAGTACGTTGTTCAAGGAAAGATATATAATTTATTGTATACGCTTGTATACGTGAATGTATGCACATAACGCGAATAATAACCCAGACGCACGTTCTCGTCAGAGTTGAGCTTATTGTCAGATAATGGCACTAAAGTATGGTATCTCGTCCACATTGAGATTCATGAATTACTATGAGTGTTTGCAATTTCGATACAATAGTGAAACGATGTATGTTTGCAACGCGAGATTAGCAAATATTGTGAATTGAGATTGTGCGGTATACCTGTGCGAGATATTTGTTTCTCCGACATATTAACGTTACTTAATTGCCTCAGAAGGGGAGGACATAAACTGAACAGAGTACTTGAAAGTATGAAAAAATACAGAATATTGTCAAAATATTTTATTTATTCGAGTTTATTTAAAATTTAGAAAAACAACTCTATCAATTTATTTTTTAATGTTACAAATTTTCTTCGTGGTTTTTTTATCTACTTTTTATAGGGTATAGTTGAATACGTTGAGAAAACTTACAGTAGCCTCCCCTTGTAAGAGAAACTTATCTTAAGCAATATTTTGAGTCATTTAACATTGAAAACATTGCGTCATGTAATATGAATTGATGGAGTTTTAATCATTCATAACATCATCGCACAAATAATTGATACAGTATTGAAAAATTTTATATTTTTGATGTGATATTTTTGTGCAAGTTCAAATTCTAATATAATGTGACCTAAATTTTGATTGATTTTTAATAAGATTGATTTTTTGATTGATTAAACAATCAATCTTATTTCATTAGTTGACATTATTATATCAAATTTTAGAGAACATTGTAATGATCCAAAAGCAAAAAAAAAACAATAATGATAATTGATGATGAATTATAATACACTTTCTGGTACTACAAAGTATAAAGTATAGAGCTTTTTAATGCCAGATCAATCAGTTGTACAATAGAGTTACGAATTATTAGAAATTCAACGTTTCATATTACACAGACTAATAATTACGGATTTTGGGAACAGCTTCTAACGACTGCTGTTACGATAGCTATCATAACATAAATACAAGTGCGAAATAAAAAAAGATATTGACAAGAACATTGGCTTTAAGTTTTCTCGCGTAGACAGTTTGTTCGAGTGCGTGGAGTAGTGTATTAATTATGAAGCTCGTTCTCTCGGTGTCTTAACATCATTCGTTAATAAATATTATGAAAGCGAAACGAAACATGTTCCATAAGAATCTACAATAAACGAAGTTAAATATTCCGTAATATGCTTGATCAATATCGCGTCATATTTCAAATTGTATTTCTAACAATCGACGTAATATATATAATTGTGATGGAAATACTGTGATTAGCAATCTTAGGTCTATTTCTGCTAATTTGCAAAACTAAATATACGGATATGATGATCGTACCCGTACACGCACATACAATTACAATGAATTTTTCACGGATTCAAGTATTTTTAACCGTTACGTGTCGATGATGATCCATTAAGTTCCATGAATCAGAAGTATATATGTAATAGTGATCGAAACTTCGAAAATAAGTTTTAATAAAAGAGGGAAAATAGGAGAAGAATGTGCGGGGAGACATAATATGATCGTAATAAAGATACATACATGCGAGATGAGCATTTACATTTTACTTTTAATTATTAAAAATGACAAAATGTTTCATACAACACATTTCGATAATCTCCATATTTATAAATAAAAAACGAAACAATACACGTGATAGAACGCTTGAGCTTTCGAAATAATTGAATTCGGAGGTGGTTAAGACTGTATAAAAACACTTTGGGCGTACTATAATACTTTTGTCATTTTATCAGCCTTCCGAAGATATCGGAATCTACTTCGCCAGATTTGTATCTCCAGTATGTGTTTACATTTATGTATTCATTTATATACTTAAGGTGTATAGTTTTTGATCGACGATAAATAAACTCTTTTCATTTTAAAATTCTATGTATGTACACAGGTATTCTTCCGAATTTCGGATATTCTGACCTATTGTACTTATAAAGAAGGTATAAATGATTTTTAAAAAACAAACTGAAATTTCGAACTGATTTTAAAATAATTAAATACGAAATTTCGAATAAGAAAAAATCTATAGATGATTTCATCTACATGACGAAATCAATGACGTCAAAGAAATCAGATTTAAATTAATCACATTTATATTTAGCCAACTTTATATTCTACTACATGTGTATAAAATATATAAATATACAAACAATTTATCTGAAAAGATCGTTGTTTCATTCATGTAATATAAGTCTGTTTTTTAAAAAATCATTTCTTTTTTTGTAAACTCTTTCAATTTTAATGAAGCGTCATTTATATTTGTTTTCCTCTATCCTCAGTAATATCAGTGATATGTACATATGTGTATAGTGGACGCACATGGGGCTGCAGCAGAATCGTAATGCGGTGCGGTACTATTAACCATTGTATGTATGTACATACAAAGAATGAGTATGTTTACGTTTCTTCCTTTATTATTGTAAAGAAATACAATTGTCTTAACATTTTTCAATGTTTTCAGTAGGATGCGATAGTAAAAATATTCAAATTTGAATATTGTACGTATGAAAGAAACATCGATTACGTATAGGATGGATAACTCGCGACCGCCAATGGATAACCTCTTTAATATGCTGTCAAGCTTGAGTGCGGGTCACGAAAACGCTTTAAAGCAAGGCATTTACAATGCCTTGGCACTGTTTCTTTTATGCCTGATTTCAATGGCTGGTTATGGACTGTATATTATATTGAGTCCTTTCGTAAAACCCTTGATATGGGCCTTATTATGTGGATCTGTTCTATTCCCATTTAAATATTCATTAACTACCATTGTAGAATCATGGTTCGAAAAAACAGAAACATTTCGTACACCACTGGTTATAAATTTAACTTTAGTACCCTTACAAATAGTGGATAAAATCTCTGACAACTTGGGATCATTTCTATGGGGACACATTAAATATATTATTGCTATGTTTTTGTTAGGAACTGTGGGTCTTGGTTTATACCATTATACACCAAATATACTAAGTTGTCTTGTATGGAGAATATGTATGAGTTTCAATTTTATTCTTGGATTTTTCATAACAACATGTAACATTTATACGGTGAGTCCTAAATATTTAAAACTGATCGTACCAAGGTCTAAAAGTGACTGCATGCATTGTCTTACAAAGATTACCAGATCGAATTTATTTAAATTTCTAGTAGTGCCTACAATAATATGTGCATATAAAATGTGAAACCAGTCATTTGACAGACAGTGGTACATTCAGTGTTAATTGTTTATGTTCCGTTATTTTCAATAGTCTTAAAAAGGTAAGGTAATCCAATCTTATATAGTAGTTCATTCTACTAACACTTATAAATTTCTCAATATAAAAGTACAATATTACTGAAGGATCGATTGTAAATTTAGGACATTATAACTATAATATAAACTATAAACAAACATTTATACATCTAAGAAATTATATAGCATTCTTGCTGCAAAAGTTATACAACTAAAAAATGTAATGATTTGGTCAGTAAGTGACTAGTTATGTTATTCTCCCTAATATATTCCTTACATTCATAAATCTGATGAATAAGGCAGTGTCTATTCATGTCCAAAAACAGTTTAACACTTCTTAGTTTTGAAAGCAAATTTGAATTTATGCAGCGTATTCTTTTATTACTTACTGTTTTAGATAGTATTATATTAATATACATCTTTGTCTTTACAGATTTCTGTTTTACTCATTGGATATTTATACACGTTGTATATTTATTGGACACCAAATAATTCGTTTCATTTTGGTTATACATCTTTTGTTATGTGGTTCTATATTAGTCTGTACATTTCTAATATATTAGGAGCTTACAAAATACTTGTATTTATATCATTACAAATACTGTGCTTAGTAGGATTTATATATGAAGTAATACTTATAATGGAAAATCAAGAATTAGAGGGCAATAATATGACATTCATGGAAGCAACACGCATTGCACTTACAAACAAGTTGGCTGCAAATGTTCAGAAAGATACATTAACTCCACTAACAAGTGATGAATCTGTAGAAAACATTGGAACTGAAACAAACACCACAGATGTGCAGTTAGGAGACAGTAACGAAGACGTTGCAAGACCACTATCTGCTGCAGTAAAAATAAGTAGTGGATTCAATCCAAAAGTATACAAGAAATCATTGTCATTGGATACTGATGTTAATACTGCTTTACTAAGCCACAAATCGCAATTCCCAAAAAGTAATCGCTATATATTAAGAAGATTGAAAACTGAATTAAAAATATCTATAGATGTGGAAGACAATAAAGTTGATACTGACATATACATGTATGGTGCATTGTATGCATGCATTGGTATGGTTTTGTGGAAACACAAATGGATGATATATATTTTAATGATTCCAACAGCTTTTTATATTGTTAAACAATTTGCTAATTATTTTGGATTATGGAAAATGGTAATGAAACAATATAATATTGTAATGCAAATTACAATGACCTGGTTTATGGAAAGACATCAAGCTCTTTTGCCAGCTAATGTTAGAGGATTATACAAAGTTGTAATTGTAATTGATAAAAAATTAACAAAAGCTTTAAAAGCATCAGTTGATACAATGGCAACAATTGCTGTGATCCTTGGTTTACTTATATTTACTATTTCTGCATCTGTTTTCATAACAATACAGGTATGATAAATATATTAATTAAATTTAAAGACTAAGTGATTTGTAGAACTTTTAAATAAAATGTGATCATTTATTACAGGTTTATACAGAAGGCATGTATATTATTCAAATTACTGGAGAAATTCTTAATTCATCATTGATGAATAATCCAGACATAGATTGGTTACCCGAACAATGGGAAGGTTCAGTCAATAGTGTACTAGATAATGCATATACATATGGGCGAAGTGCCATTTCCGATGGAGTAAGAAATGCAAACCTTTCTCTAGCTCATAAATATATTTTTGTAATATTCATAATGTGCGATTTAGGTGAAAGGTATGATGAAAGATTTAGACCCCATAAAGGCAGAACAAATGGAGAAAAAGGTTTTAGAACTCTGGGATAAACTATATCAAGCATGGATGATGTCCAATGAAAGTTCAGACTTAGTTGAATCTAGTGTGGATGTTGCAGTGGCCCATTCAGTTTGGGAAAGCTTTACCGAAATCTTTGAAAAAACGCCTTTACGTAAGATTTCTCACACAGAACAAACAAATGTGTATAAAATATAAACTATTTGTAAACATAATAAGTTTCTATTTTATACATAAGTTTTTATTTGTAAACATAATATATTTTATATTTATAGAACTATTTAACATGGACAGCATACAAAATTTTATAAAAGAGAACATTGGAATTTTCACGTCAGTTCTTGATTCTATTTGGAGTATACTTAAGGGCAACATGTCTGTGATACTAACTATCTGTACAGAGTTATTTTATATCATACTCATGAGTGGATCAGCTGTTCTTAATTTTGGTCTCAGCATGGTACGTAATAAAAACACATCAATTTTTTAACCTATTGAAACTCTCTTTCACTGGTGAAATTTAATTATTACCTTAACACTTTTAGGTAGTCTTCTTTACAACACTTTTTTACCTCCTTAGTTCTAGCAAGAAGAGTTACAAACCTATTGAATTAACCACATTATTTAATCCCATTAGTTGTCACAGGTAACTATCAATTTGTTATGAATGTATTTTATGAGATTGCCTTATAAAATGATCATTACCTGAAACATTTTTTATTAACAAGCACTCTTTATGTCGAGGGGTATGTTAAATTGTAAAAGTACAACAGTAAATGAAACAGTATAAATATTACAGAGGGATGTATTTTTTAGATATGCTGTGGCCTTACAAGAAGCAGTAATTGGAGTATTTGTTGCGACATTTAAACTTGCTTCCTTTTTTGGCATGTGGACATGGTTTATACATAACTTATTTCAAGTAAAAATTGTCTATCTGCCAGCTACTTTTGCAACAATACTTGGGGCTGTGCCATTTTTAGATGCATATTTTGCATGCATTCCGGCTACTCTGGAACTTTGGATAACTCGTGGATCCATGGTTGCTATCTTATTTTTCATGTTCCATTTTATTGCGTGTAACGTAGTAGTAACGGAATTTTACAAAGAAATCAAAGGGTATGATAATTTTATTAATTTGAATAAAGATATTTTTTATGAGAATTATTATTTTTCGATACAAATGCAATCAAATGAAACAATCTTTGTTGTAGTGGTGGACATCCTTACCTTACAGGTCTTTCAATAGCAGGTGGTATCTTTTGTCTAGGAGTGGAAGGTGCAATTTTTGGTCCATTACTGTTATGTTGCATTATGGTAGCAATTAATTTAAGTCGTCGCTATCTTAACTCACCTTCAGACGAAGTCAAACCGGAGCATTCTGAGAGTCAGGTTTCGAAGATATTCGGAGATAAAAAATAATGGGAAATTTAAGTGCCCTAGCAAATATAAGTCAGTTTTGGGAAAAATAATCTAACAATCTTTAAAAGCAATTGAAAATTTAAATTTTATTAGAGGAACAATTAAAAATATAGTTTATGCCAAATGATATTTACAAAAGCTTTACACAAAATTTGTGATTTATATCTTTAAACAAGTTGTCAGAAATTATCTTACTTTCAGTTGAAATATTATATTGTTTTTATAATTTATTTTTTAATAATATCTTACTAATAATGTGATTCAAAAACACTAAATTTTAGTATAAAGAAACTCAGCTTACGCTTATTAATATTATATAATATTAGTATTAAGTATTTGTAAACTATAGTTGAATACTGCGTCAAGAAACACTTTGTTATTTATTGCCATAAAAAATGTATATATAAATATGTGAATGCAGCATAAAATACGGTGCTATGTATATAATTTTACAAATTACATATAATATATATTTTTTGACTCATTGTCAATTAATTTGAAAGTGTATGAATTTATCTTCAGTTTCGTGTGTTGTGTAACATGTTGATTCGAATACTATTAATATTATAACCGTTTTTTTAATGAAAATTTTTAATGGAATTAAAAGACGATTGATAAATTTAACATGAAATTATCCTTTAAACTTAAAAACAAATTTATACATACACACAATATGATCAACTCGAGTACATGGTACATATTAATTAGCCTAATTCTAATTGTACTTATCATTCTTATTGGTTTTGAACTTTATTTACATCGAGAACAATATTTTTTATAATTGAGCAAATAAAATTCAATTAATTAATATTGAATCTTGAACATTTAATTTAATACAAATTGTATGTATCTTATGCCTTTGGATTATAAACGTCAGACAGGGTAGTAATTTTTAAGAAGTCTTGAAATAATTGTGGTGTAATACCCTCACATGCATGGAAAACTACAGTTTTCCTTCTTTCGAACATGTGAAAACCGTTTTCCGAAAAGCGGCCACAAATATTACCTGCTTCCAACCACACAAAAAATGCTACATTGTTAGTTGTCAATTCGCATACTATGTTTGGATAATTAGAATATGCTCCAGGAATGTGGTAATCATTTACTTTGACCTAAAAGAAATTTAACAGATTAAAAGATTCTAACGTTTAATTATATTTATAGATTGAAGTATGTACTCACAGAAACATTTACAGTTGGAACAACAACAGTTTTAAATCCATCGTTTGGATATATATAATTTCTAGGTGCTATTTGAGATCCAGATTCATCTTTTAAAGTAAGTGTTGTAATGCAATTTGGTTCTGTAGATGTATTAGTACGACATTCGGGAATTGTTGTAGAATTCAAGAACCATGAGTGTCCGAATATATTGTTGTCAATTTTAGTCGCTGAATTTGCATTCTAGAAAAATATTATTTATAAATGTCTTAAATAAATACATTACATTGGTTTTCATATACATGTACACTTTTTTAATATATATATATATATATACACTTACTACAGTTATATTGTGAAAATTAAAGGATTGCTCAGGTTTCATACTATTGCATGTATAAATATTGACTTCCAATGTAACATTACTTATTGGATGTAATTTCTCAGAAACAATGTAAATTGAAAAGTGATTCCTTTGAATATAATAAGTGACTATAATAGGAGCAAAAAAGTCTACAGCATAATAGTGAAGTATTTTCCATTGGCCACTGAAGTCTATGAATATAATATAGAGAATGATATTAAAATAAATTTTGATACTCATTTTTATTTCTTTAATCACCTATTGAGGACCAAGATGGAGCTTGCCAAACGTCATTCAGTTGCCAATATAGTGCCCCCATTGTTCTTCCTTCACTTAGTTCATTTAGTGTAGACATAGATTGTCGGTAGAATTCTGTTTGCACTTTCACAGAAACAGCTTGATTGATTTGACTTAAATATATAAAATTCACGAAGTCTATCACTTTGTTTTGAACTTCAGGTATTTTAAAGTTTTTTGAAATAAGACCTCTCATATATAATGTTCCTAATGGTAAATGTTGACGGTGCATCATAAAGTCACTGTTTATATTTAAATCAGCAATTGTTTCAATGACCGGCAACATCGTGTAAATTGAGGGTAGTGATTGGAATCCATATTCGGATGTAAATCTTGTGAGAGGATATTGGTGCATATTCCATCCATTATTAATGTAGTTATAATAATGGACTGAAAAAAATATTTGATTAAATCGTGCATTTTGTCATGCAACCATGTATTTTGAACATCTTAATTAAAAAGACATATATGTTACCATCTCCATAGTACTTTGAATATGGATTCTCTCCAGTATAATTATATTGTTCTGTGTATAATCCATTGCTTGGACTAGATATTACAAAAGGCCGGGTAGAATCTAATTGTTCTACTTCCTTCTTTATCAAATCTACATAAAGTTTAACATAGTCAGTCTTATATATTTGAGAAGTACCAGTTCCATACCAGTTTCCATACAAAGCTGCTTCATTTTCATTGTTACCAGCCCAAAGAACAATGCTAGGATGATTCTTTAATCTTCGTACATTTTGCACAACTTCTTCTTTGACAGAATCAAGAAATTTTGTTGTGGTTGGATACATTCCACATGCAAACATGAAATCTTGCCAAATCATGATTCCATATTCGTCAGCTATATTATAAAATAATTCAGATTCATAAAGGCCACCACCCCAAACCCTAAGCATATTCATATTAGCTGCTTTTGCAGATTCTAATAAATGTTTAATCGTATCTGGTTTAGCACTTAATTCTGGAAAAATGCTGGCTGGAATGTAGTTACTGCCTTTTGCAAATATTGGAATGCCATTTATTTGAAAGTAGAAACTTAATCCTTTCTTAAGGGGTTTCTGTACAAGTTCCACTGTTCTGAAACCAATGCGCACTGATTTTTGTTTTGTAGTATTATTTGTTGCTGCAATTACGGTGAATGAATAGAGAGTCTGATTGCCATAACCATTTGGCCACCATTTATCTACCAGGTTCTGTTATAAAAAGATAATCTTGCATTAATAACATACATTAATTGTTTGTATATTATGACAAATTGAACATACCAAAGGTATTTTAAGAGAAATATTTGTTTCTACTGATGCATTGCGTGTATTTAAAACAATAGTGCTAGAGTTCTGAATATTTATTTCTTTATCAATATTCAAGACACATGAAATTTGGCAAGGTAAAAATTGAACACGTTTTTGCTGTGTAACTTCAAGAGATATTGTTCCTATAATATGCCAAAATTTCCTTTCTTTAAATACATTAGTCGTAATGTTTGTGATAAAAATGTCATTCACAGGTATTAGTTCCACGCTTTTCCTGCAACATCTTTTCATTATTGTGTGTTAATTTATTGGGTAGACATAATTAAAAAAATATATAATACCAAATACCCATGGAGGGAAACGCTGGACCCCAATCCCATGAGAAACTTGCTTGCATTTTTCTTATATGATTAATATGACATTCTCCATTATAAGCTTTTGGTACACATATAGGGGGAACAATGTACTCTAGTGCTTGTGTTTCAAATAAGGATTTAGCTTCTTTGACAGCAGAATTAAAACAAACTGATAGTAAGTTCTCCCCCATCTAGAAAATAAATATACATTATTAATATTTATTTGTAACTTGCAACGAGAAAAGTTTCTTACTTTTAAATATTTTGTCACGTCATATGTATATCGTAGAAACATATTTGATGTTTTTCCAATTTCCTGTGCATTTATTGAGATTGTGGCAAATGTATCCAAGCCATGAAATATTAATATCACTTTGGAAGTATGTAGTAACGTTTCATTTACTACAAAATATTTAATTTAAATCTTAAAAATATAGTGTAAACTTGCAAAATACAATAATATAATACTTGATTACCATAAAATCTTTTAGTATAGGTAACTGATTGATTACCAATCCATCGGTTGTTTATATCATTGCTTCCCATAAGATTCTCTGATATAATATTTGCTTTATACAAATCTGTGTAAACTCCTCCTGGTACAGTTCCCAGGAATTCAATATCTACAAAATGATAACCTTATTAAAACGCAGTTTATTTGTTATATTATAATTATATATACAGAATATATCTTACCATGGTCAGACTTGTTTGTAGTAATTTTACCTGCATAAAGAACATATGTATGTATAAGTTATACGCTTGAAGTAAAAAAATGTACGAAATCGTTAATTTAATATGTTTAGTATTACCTGACCATAAACCGTCTAAGGTTATGGTTAAAACAGTTTTAGCAATTAAACAAATAATTATAAAAACATGAAAAATGTGAGTAATATTTATATTTGCCATATTACGATTACTTTTTTGATAACACAAGTTTGATATTATGCGTTCTCAAGATATAATTCAGTTGCCCAGGCCTCTTATAATTTATAAATCTTTTCTATAAACCATCAGTGAAAAAAGATCAGTAAGTAGTCACAGTTGCCCAGGTCTAATCAGGCTGTCAGGCTTGATATTTATAAAACTATTTGTTATCAAATTATAGAAGATTTAATATCTTCTTCATCTTCTTAACAGTTAAGGGGATTAAGACTTAACTCAAGAGTCTTGAGACCGCTTGAGGCTGATAACGTAAATTAGGTTTAATGAGATATCGCATGTAAATATAGTATTTTATTCATAAACAAGAACGCTTATTTGTATAAAAATACATTCTATCATATAATACAAATTTTAGATTCGTAAAAATTACAGTTAAATGCTTCATACAGGTTTACATTCTTTTTTTGAATGTATATTGTAATTTCTAAGCAAGAATTTCTAATTTATGTAATTAATTCAAATTATAATCAATTTTCGCTGAACATTAAACATGAAACAATATATTTTTAACTTATCAAAAACTCGCCACTTCAATTTTTTTATCCCTATCCAATCTTTTAAATTAATCGAATGATAGTAATTTAATCTTAATCTAAAATAATAAATATTGTTTCTGCAAAACTACATATAAGCACACGTAATATACGGAATGTTAAATAAATGTAAAAGGTGTTGATTTGCATTTGTATTTTGCCTTTCCTGTGCATCCATGTAGTATAAAAGAGCTTTCACCTTTTCAATATAACAGAATACTATAACAATATGATGCAAGTAATGGATCATTATGTTCATCAACATATAAATACATAATTACAATTTCTGTTAATTTCAAAAGAGAAATAATATTTGTTTAAAGTTTCCTTCTTTTACTGGAATGTATTTGTGATCTGCTATTTGATGGAAATTGTCTTCTATAATCTATTTCAGAATCTGTTTGTTCACTAATTGGTCTATAACAACGTATCGGTGAGTTAAGAATGTTATCAATTTCAGTACTTGTATATTCTGAAAAAGTTAATACAAATTAATAAATTAAAAAAAAATACAAATTTTCACTTTTATAAAAATGTTTACCAGGTAATGTTTCTTCTTGATGTTGTTTTTGCAAAGAATTGTCAATTTGTTCATAATTTGTGCAGTTAGTTTCATTGAAGTCACATTCAAAAATTTCTTCGTTGTTAGTATTTAGTTGTACAGTACTACTTCGAGTAAAATGAGAATTATTCTCATCTTCATTATCAATTACGTATTGTTCGCATCCGGCAGCGTGTGTTTCTATCTTATCACTTGGAAAACACTGATTGCAGATGGGACAATTTATATTATCTGATACATTATATTTCATAAAATCCAGTTTTTTAATTACTGGAGTATTGTTATCCTATACAGAAAATAAAGTATATAAGACATACTTTGTATAAAATTTTGAAATAATTTATATTTCATTAAGAAAATTGATTAATAAACTTTTACCTGAAATAACGTTTCGTTTTCATTTTGTTTGTGTAGGCCATACTTTCTCTCTTTACTTTCTTCACTAACTTTTTTATGAGATTTTGTATTCATTATAGATTTCCACTTCTTATTCTTTTCTTCCATAAATTTTTCTCTCTCTTCCTTTTGCTTTTGGTTTTGTTGTTGCACTTCTATTTGCTTTTTATAAAATTCCTCCCTTTTCCTTCTTTCTTCTTCCTCTTTTCTCGGAATTTCTTCTTTTGCAATTTCCATCTTCTTTTGTTTTTCCATTTGAATTCTCTCTAAAACTGTACACTCGTTTTTTATTCTACGTGAAAGACTTCTTATTGGTAGTGGCTTAATCTCTATATTTTCTGATGACATTTTGGTTTTTTGTGTTGATAAAGTGTTAGTAAGAATACTAACATTATCTTTTGGTTCTTTATTAAAACATTCCCTATTACTGGAAGGTATTATATTTTTTGAATAAGAAGAAAGTGATTCATGTGATATATATTCATATTTTTTATCTTCTATGCCCAAATTTTCAGTTTCCGTAATGTTTTTCCTAATATTGTCGTTATTAAGAAATTGATCTTTTTCATTTGTAGTAGCACAAGTTTCTTTGTGAGAACTTAACATTCTGTTTGAGAGTTCATACGGTTGTGTTTTCTTTTTCTTAATTATTTTGTTATCTTCATCGCTGCCAGAATATGATGTGTTAGAAGAAGAAACAACCAAGGTCGATTTACGTTTATTAGGTCTTTCATTGTTATATGTGTTTGCATACTCCATTTGATTTTCTTTAGTCTTACTGTTTGCTAATGACTTTCTATCCAAACTATTTTTAGCAACTTCCACCTACAGAAACGTTGAAAAGGATTAGAATTGCATTAGACAGAATAAAGTGGACAACTATTCACTTTTTTAAAGAAATATTGTTTATTCAAAAATGGGTTTGTAGCTTACAGTTTTAATTACTGCTTTTTTTTTATAAATACTTATGTATACATATGTTTATATAAATGCAATCTTTACAACATTTTGTAAAAAACACTGATCACAAGTCTCGATTATTATGTATATAAAGTAGAGCTATTATTTTTTTGTTATTGCATAAAAAAAACTCAAATTATAGAATAAATATTTTATAAATGCTTGTTATGTTAGAACAATTTAAAAATGAAAGTGTTAGTTTAGGAAATGTTAGGATTACCAATATTTCGAGTTTAGTTTCAATACATCAAACACAATCTTGATTAACGCATGTAAATACAATGTAACAAATACTTTTCCATGGCACAATGTTGTACTGAGAATAGATCGACTGGTTATTCAAAGAATAAAATATTTCCAGAAATTTGTTAATGGTATGATCTGTAAGAAATGGAGGTACCCACCTGAATGGGTGACCCCCATTGCAACTTAGAATCAGCAGTACGATGTCGACTGTGCCACAATTCTGCTGTTTGTTTCAGATGCATGTTTAATGTTGTCAATAGTTTGTCAAATGATTCAGATGTTTTTGTATCTTTGCACAATTTGAATAACATTCGATCCTGTACTAAAGGTCGTTCAGGTTCTGGTAAAGGCACATCATTTTCGCTGACACACGAATCAAGTGGGTTAATCTGCCATCGTTCTAATTTTTGGCTATTGTTCAAATGTGTGTCTATCTTTATTTCTGTATCATTTGTACTATGAGAATCTTGTAAATTGTTCTTTCCTTTAAAACAAATGTATTTGTTCATGTTGCAGGAATAATTATCTCTTATATTTAGATTATCATGCAATCTATCGAACATGTCAGCATTGTCTAAGATTTCGTTCTTATAGAGATAATTTTTGGAGTCAGCAATTGCAGGTGCAACTTCAGGACTATCGTGTTTACAAGGCGATAGATGATCATGAATCGGTGACGTATGGTTAGATTTATGTGGATGTATTGAATTAGGTGTATCACTGTCTTCTTCAATTTCCAAATCTTGTGCTAAATTTGACTTGGGTATCAGTTCTGCTGTACACTCATTAGAAGTATGTAATAATTCCTAAAAATGGTAACTATTATATAACATTTATAATAAAATACATCTAAGATTTGAATATGTAAATTAATTAATTGCCAATTATTAGTACATGAAGTTTATTAACCTTTTGTGCATTTTTCTCATCTTTGCCTACATTTGCCATATCCTTGGATTCATTAATAAAACTCAAGATTTCTTTCATTTCCTTGTATGTATACCACGATTCATACATTTTCATATCTATAATAGAGACCATGCTTTAACATAATTAGATTCTTATAAATAAATATTTGTATATAAAATGAATGTTAAATTCATTTGAAGATCTAAAATACCTTCCACGAATGAATTTTTGAAATTTTCTATGATATTGGAAAGTATATTATCAAAGAATTTCAAGGTTAATTATATTAAGATAATATTTAATTACCAAGAAGTTCTCGTTTCATTTCCTCCTCTTCTTTTTCCTTAGTTGTCAACAATTCAGGTTTGTCTCGGTTCATATTGTTTGACATGTTTCTGTTTCAGTTTCGTTAGTTTAGGACAGTAAATGTCAATAAATCGTTTTAAACCCAATAAAGTATATTTTAAGTTTAAAGTTTACATATATTTGCAAACTTGAGTTTTTCCACATTACTGCTTAATTTCAGCCTTAAAAGATATATATACGCAATGACAAATCAAAAGCAAATTTACTGAGAGATGTGTATTATACTCAAATCATGATGTGAAACAGTTTGAAATCAACATTGCATGTCATCATTGTACATTGTACATACATACATATCTGCGTTTTAGACCCTTCGTTCAGAAAGGAATGTGTATAGAGATGTTGAGAAGATTATGCAAATTATAGTTGAATATCAATTCCCGTTATTTCAAATAATGTAATCAAATCCTTTTATACGTTATTGTGCACTGATAATGAATATTAGCGACATTTATAATAAATATCTAAATTTTTGTACATAAAAGTATTTCCTCTACGGCGCATATGGCGTCGCGTTTAGCGACCTCTCCGGCTCTGGCCTGCGCAGGTCTGCGATAGTGATGGACGATACAGTATCGATATTTTTCAAGTTAAATATCGATATTTAATATTTCGATATACAGTAGTGCCTCACCACATTGCGCCATGCCAGCGGCAGAGGGCCCAGAAATTTGAGGTATGGTACAGAAATTCCTTTTCTCTGATTGGTTGACACTCCACAGCTAAGCAGTGCTGCCCTCACAATTTTAGACAAAGAGAGGAAGCGGCGAGTGGACAAGAGAACACGATATCAGCACAACCCCAAACAAAAGCAGTCACACCGACGACCAATGCACTTTTTTCGCGCATACGTACGTCTAGTGCTCCATATGAAACACGCGGCGAATACGACTCGTACTTTTCACCTCGTAGAATTATCGATCACATTTACAAGCGAATTTGCGAACGATGTTCTACGCACATTGAAATATGTTTCGAATGTATGTGTTTGTAGACAATATTTTGACAAGTTGAGCAGCATATAGCCTAGCTAATTATTTCATTGCCCTGAATGTAGCGTGAGAGAATTAAAGAATGTTGCAAGTAAATAGTGTCTTCATACCTTTTTCTAAAAGATAATTATTTGTTCGAAATGCAAAATTTAATGTACAAATGTTATTTTTAAAGAAATCCAAAAACCATCTAAAAAGTTGCTGAAACTGTGCATTATCATAGCTCTCGATATCACAATCAACAGTAAGATTAACAAAATCGCCAATACAATTCTCACTATCACTTTCACTAAATGAATTTTCGTTTGAATCGCTAACATGAAACAAATTTTCGAATCGATTTTCGATGTTCGAAAAGTCTTCAAACTATTTCGATGTGTTTATTAACAAAATCTGATATCTTATCTATTATTATTGTGTGAGGAGATCATTGCCATGAGAGGTTCCTGAGTTCACTTGAAGTAACTTTTTTCTTAGCGAAAATGCAATCCGCGGCTTTATTTACGAGTTATTAACGAAAAACAGTAGCGACAGAGCGTAAACTTTCCGAATTTCTTTTACTACAGGTCAATGATAATTTGAAGAAAAACGCTGTTCATCCTTATTTTAGAATGTTTGAAGAATATTTAGTAATTTTTCTGTTAAAGAACAGGAAGTATATGTTTGTTTAAGAATCGTAAAGAATATCATTAATAGTAACTCATTTAGTTGAGGGTACATTTGCTGCTCGGAAATGTAGGTCACAATTCACGATGTCGGTGCACTGACCTCGTACAATGTCCAGCTGACCCCAGGTCGATGACCATACCGAGCAAGGGATGCGATCGGACGTTTAAGACGGAATTCATTTTCACAGTATTATCACCAAATGATCACTTCATTTATCACTGATAATTCCGAGTTGTGAAGATATCCGACGAGGTGTTTTCTTCTTTTACCGCCTCGCTGACTGCGTCTTCGGAAGACAATTCCTCACGAATACAAATTTTGCGATATTTTCCAAGCGTAGTATTTCGACGGTGTTGCACTTCTGAATATTCGTATTCCATGGACAGTCAATAGAACTGCTCTTAAGACGATGCGTAGCTGGGCGTACAAAATCAACCGACAATTCCCGCGCGCAGTGCTTACCTGGAGAAACTCGGAAAACAACTAAATGTCCTTGTAGCGGTTGAATCGCAGTCACGACCTTCGACACCCTATTCAAGAATTTGAAAACTTTTACCTGGTATCACGTCTAATACATCCACGTAAAGATGGATTATCTAATATTTGTGCTTCGAAAGTTTCTCTTTATCTCGTGTTGTGTTGTTAATTTTGTTTAATCGTTAGATAGTAAAACAGACAAGAGAGTACTAGGTTTCATTAGGAATAGGAATTCTTATAATCATTACACAACTAGAAGCAATAAATTTATCGATAGAATATTTTCAAAGTAACGATTCTTCGACACATTCATGGTTTTTACAATCGCTGTGCATGTTGACGTTATTAATTTTTTCCGTTTCGAATTGATAACGACGAAATAGTCACGGGAGTGCTTAATGTACAGTGGGTAAAATAAGTATTTGCACACCCGGTTTTTGTTAAATAACTCTACACAAAGAAGGTGAATACTGTTACAAAATACTTTATTCGATAGCTTATTACAAATGACGAAAACGTATGTTAATAAGAATTTCAAAAAATTATCAACGAAAACAGAAATTTCGTAGCCAAATAAGTATTTGCACATCAGCGTTACTATTATCAATGTGCTTATAAAACGACATTGGTAAGTTCTTAGCTAAACGTAAACAGTACAAATGTAAACAAAGCATTCGCGGGAAGCATTCTTGGTTTAGTTGACGATTACAATCCACAGAGAAATCATGTCGCCGAAAATATCTGAACTTTCAACATCCACACGGGAAAGAATTGTTTTATTACGTAATGAAGGTCAAAGTTATCGCCAAATTGGTGAAAAATTAAATGTAAACTTTTCGATCGTTCGATACGTAATTAAAAAGCAAGAGGAAACCGGTAGTATAGAAAATAAACGCCGATCAGGCCGGCCAAAAATACTATCTAATAGAGATCGGCGGCAGATTATAAAACAAGTGAGCAAAGAACCGTTCACAAGTGCTGAATCCGTAACTAATCAAATAGCTGCAACTTCAGGTAAAGTTGTTTGTGCCCAAACCGTAAGAAATGTTCTCCATAATGTTGGTCTGTGTGGAAGAACGGCAAGGAAAAAGCCCTTCATAAATGAGAGAAATAGGTTGAAACGCTTAGAGTTCTTAAGAAGCATACGTAGACAAGCCGTTGGAGTTTTGGGAACACGTCATTTTTTTGGACGAAAGTAAATTTAATCTTTTTGGGTCGGATGGAAAAAAATTCGTATGGCGACGACCTAATACGGAATGGCAACAGAAAAATTTGCAGACCACAGTGAAACACGGTGGCGGACATGTCATGGTTTGGGGCTGTATGGCATCAAACGGAGTTGGGAACATCGCTTTTATTGAAAACACAATGAATGCTCTGGCATACATTGGTATCTTGCGTGATATTTTATCACAAAGTGCATCAAAATTAAACATCAGGGACACGTATCACTTTCAGCAAGATAACGACCCGAAGCATACTGCCAAAAAGACGAAGGAATGGTTACTGTACAATGTTCCCAAACGACTCGTAACTCCTCCACAATCACCAGATATAAATCCCATTGAAAATTTATGGCATATACTGGATTTAAAATTAAGAAAAACGAAGATTTCCAGCAAAGAAGACATGAAGAAATTAATATACAATACATGGCAACAAATCCCAGCAGAAACTACCAAAAAACTAATTGAATCAATGCCAAGAAGGTTGCAGGCGATCATAGACGCTAACGGCATGCACACAAAATATTAAAACTTTTGTTACATAATTTATCCCTAATTTCTTAACGGAAGCGTTGATGTGCAAATACTTATTTGGCTACGAAATTTCTGTTTTCGTTAATTTATTTTTTCGTTGATAATTTTTTGAAATTCTTATTAACATACGTTTTCGTCATTTGTAATAAGCTATCGAATAAAGTATTTTGTAACAGTATTCCCCTTCTTTCTGTAGAGTTATTTAACAAAAACCGGGTGTGCAAATACTTATTTTACCCACTGTATAATCGGCAAAAAGAGTACTTTTAAATATTAAACATCAAGAAGAGATCAATTTGTTAACGCAACAAGTCCTCGAAATATTCGTGCTCGAAAAATTATTTCACATTTCTGATTCTATCAGTTACTTTTATTAATAAATTAAATGGAAAAATATCCAAGTGGGTGCTTGATAATATAATTGGCAAAAAGAATTCTTTTAAATATTAAACATCAAGAAGAAATCAATTTATTAACGCAACAATTTCTCGAAACATTCGTGCTCGAAAAATTACTCCGCACCTCTGATTCTATCAGTTATTGTCACTAACAAATTAAATGGAAAAATAGTCAAGGGGGTGCTTGACCATATTTCTAACAAACGGAATTATTATAAATATTAAAAAGCCAGAAATAATGAATTTATTAATGAATGAAATTCGAACGGTGTTTACTGTCGGTTACCTGTTCAGCGGAGCGTGATTGTTTATTCAGTTAGTGCGTGCTTGCCGTTTGAATTAGTCGTTATTCGTGGTGCTCGCCGTCGTTCGTTCTCGCGAAGTGACCCAGGGTGGACCTCCATGGATTACTGCTGACCCTTGAACCACCCTGTGGTCACTTTCTCCTTATTTAACGAAATTTTATCTTGAATTTCAATATGAATCTACCTTTTCGAAATAGAAATTAATATTTTGTCTGGGCTATGGAAACTTCTACACTTTCTGCTGCTGCTTCTTCACTTCTGCCGCCTTCCATTGCTGCTGTCGCTTCAAGTATCCGCGAGTGTCCGCGAGTGTCCGCGAATGTCCACGAGTGTCCGTGAGTGACCGCACGTATTCGCGAGTGTCCTTGAGTGATCGCACGTATTCGCGAGTGTCCGCGAGTGTTCGCGAGTGTTTGTGGCTGCTGTTTTCCGGGACCATATGCACGCTGCCGAGATGGGGAGGATACGTTCCAGACTTCGTCGCGGGACTTCTTCCAGTTGCAGAACTACAAAGCAGTTCACTCCTGTCATCAAGTAGTAAGTCAATATCTAAAGGAATTATTCTTCTTAGTACGTAGGAACTGTAGAACCTTTTAACGAGTACAGTGATCAAAGAATTGCCCGGCAATTCTTTGAGTGGTAATCTGTTTCCTAGTTAGGCAGGGTCTTTCTGCACGTCGCGATTTCCTGCAATTGTTTCAAGTTGCAATGATTTTATTTCGAAGCTACCGAAAAATTGATCTTTTACAACGCGCTATTATCATGACACAAATGTTACTAAAATTATATTGGCACATTTACTGTACCAATATATCGAATATTTTCTTCCGATTAATTGAATTAGAGATCGCGTGCAGAAAGACGGTCCCCGTTATGTAAAACGTATTTGTTAAAGTTCGCAATAGAGTTTGTCTTTTTCTTGTTATGAGTATCTTATTAAAGATATTTATCAAATGATCATTTATCATTACTAAATCATTATTATTATAAGATCAATATTTGAATATACCTTGAAATTATTCTTATAAAATTATTATTAAACGTACTCATTTTTCAATGAATTTCAAGTATCCCTCTGAGTGCCCAAGGTTACTCGGGAGGATGCGAGCAACGGTGCATGGGGCGGTATTTAATAAAAATAGTGACTGACAATGGCTAGCGTATCGTGCACGACGTAATTTCCACTTGTGTATGTGCGTGGTTAGTAAGTAGATTTTGCGTCGGTTTTTTCAAATCGTAACTAATACGAGTCGGACATATTCCATGCGATAAACGTCATGCAACGTGGATTTTTATGGAATATATTATATATAGAATGTTCATTTTCTACTTCATTTTCGGAACGGTTTAATAAAAGCTCGCAAGAGTCTTGAGAAATGTAACTCTACCTAAAAGGTATTTACTGTAAAACGACTATCGTTACTAGTCGATTAGAAAATAACTTTCAATTAGTATAAAATCGCAATGATCGCTACCATTGTCAGTCGATTTCAGGAACTAACATGTACATTAGCTGTGAATGAATGTGATCATGTTGGGGTGTCAGAGGCGTCCCGGGACGTTCTCCGCAGGTATAGCTCCTCAGCGTATGAATATGAATCGTAAAGCGAATGTGTTGGTGTGATTGCTTTGCTATTTTTTAAATATAGCATTAGATAGGATAGGTAACTTGCCTTAACGTGTGAGTGTAAGGTGTTAGGTAGGGCCGGGGCTGACCATCGTTCTCTTCCGGGTAGGCCTCGAATCGCCCGATGGTCAGTCACCGGTAGGGCTCAAAGGATTCGATTCGAACTTTATTCGAACGGTGCATGACGTTCGATGGTGGTTCGAATCGAACCTTCGAGGATTCTCTTAGTTTCCGCGGTCGCGGACGCGAACGCGCGCGAAATAGGGCTTTTGAAACGAAACGATACCGGCTCCATTGCACCAGCAGGATTATCGGCTTTTTCCGAGACATTGTTTCTTTGTTTCGGAAATCGTTGGTCTTCTACTAGCTGCGGAGCACGTGTAGGGTATAGGTTCATCAGGCGAATTTTCCGAAGTAAGAAGAGGCTAAATGCCGAAGAGGCCTCTCCGACAGACTGTCGAAAAAGGCCACCTTATTGTCGTTACCACTTCGTCACTGTACTCGTATCTTAATATGGGCAGGCCTCGCTGCTCCAACGATCAGCGCAGATGGGCACATCCCCGACTTGAAAATAGCGTTGCGAAATAATGACGCGTTGCTTTAGTCAATTTTGAGCAGAGACGAAAATTAGCGTTGCGAATAAAATAGACGCGATTTCCATTAGCATTGAAATAAATTCTTTAGAGTGTAGCGTTGCGAATGAAATAATCGCGATTTCATTTTGCTTGCTGTGCACAGTAGATTTAAAGATAGCGTTGCGAAGAAATACGATCTCGCATTGCCTCGATCAATTTTCAAGATTTTCAAAGTCCACTTGCTTTAGGAAAATAGTCTTTTCGATCTCTGCTCGTTGAATTAGCGTTGTGTTGACATAATCGCGTTGCAGTAGCTTGCCTTTCGACTTTTCAGACGCCCATACCGCAGCTGCAACAATGGGCAGGCCTCGCCGCCCCAACGAACAGCTCGGATGGGCACATCGCGATTTTTGCATTAGAGCATTGTCTTTGAATTAATTTCAAAGTTAGCGTTGCGGAATGATCGCGTTGCAGTAGTTGCATTCGTCTTTCAGCGCCCATGCCGCAGCTGCAACCCTCCGCAGTGTGGCATTCGCGATCTTCTTTAGAGTCGCGAGTCGAATTAACAACGGTTGAATTACCGTTGCGATTGAGAAATGATTGTAGAAGTTCTCGAAATGGTATTACAATTAGCGTAGCGATTGCAAACGCGTTTTTCTAAACGAGATACAGTTACTCCCAAAAGTATTCGGACATTAATAAAATTTCACTATAAATTGATTTATCTCCGTTAATTATGAAAGAATTAGATTGAATTTTTTTTCTGTGAAACATTGTTTATTGTACTTTGAAACTATACAATACTAGTTTAATAATTTATTATACATAATACTTAAATATACATAATTCGGATTGATGGCCAATTATTCTGTTACAAAAGTATTCGGACACTTAGATAAAATGAACATTTTTTTATATATTATGTTAAAGAAAAGACAATATTAATATTTTGTAGGGAACCCTTTTTGTTTAATTACTTCTTGCAATCGTTTGGGCATATTTGTAATTATTTTTTTAATATATTCTGTTGCCATTAACTGCCATTCTTCTCTCAGTCGTGCCTTAAGTTCATTAACACTTTTTATTGGCGTTTTACGAACTCTAACATTAAGTTCATCCCATAAATTCTCAATGGGATTGAGGTCAGGAGATTGCGGCGGAGGATGTAACACTTTGGGGCTGTTGTACAGTAAATATTCTTGTACAATTCGCGACTTATGTTTTGGATCATTGTCTTGATAAAATTTAAAAGTTGTTTTAATTCCCAACTGCTCGGCAGATTTTAGTAAATTATCTTTTAATATATTTAAATATTTATTCTTATCGACGATGCCATCTATAAAAACGAGTTCTCCAACTCCATAGCTCGAGATGCATCCCCAAACCATTACGCTACCCACACCGTGTTTGACTGTTGGTTTTAAATGTTTTGGAAATAATTCTTCTTTCGCTTTACGCCACACCATTACTCTTCCATCACTTCCAAATACATTAAACTTGCTCTCATCCGCAAATATGACATCGTTCCACCACTCAGTTTCTTTTGAAACATATTCTTTTGCGAACATCAGCCTTTTCTTCCGATTAATTTCATTAATGTATGGTTTCTTTCGAGCAATACGCCCATTGTAACCGTTATTATTAAGCACTCTGCGTACTGTATTTGAATGCACTTCTTTACCAGTCTGTTCCAATAAATCAGTTGTTAATTGCGGTCCACTAATTCGAGGATTTTCTTTAATTTTTCGGACATCCATCGTTCGTCCCTTACGCTAAGTAATCTTGGACGTCCACTTGATAATTTAAAATCAATACGATCCTCTTTTTTGTATCTTTTAATAATGTCTGCAACTGTATTTTTGCTCATACATAATAATTGCGCAATTTATTACCAATTGTCGCTTATCAAAACTAGTATTCTTTCCCCTACGTGCCATGTTAAACACTTACCGTTTACGCTCTTACTGAAGACTTCAGATTGACAAGTAAATACAACATTGACAATATACAGATGAACCATAAACAACATCTTCAAATTTGTGAAATGTTGTGTATACAAATACAGTGTCCGAATGCTTATCTAAGTGTCCGAATACTTTTGTAACAGAATAATTGGCCATCAATCCGAATTATTTATATTTAAGTATTATATATAATAAATTATTAAACTAGTATTGTATAGTTTCAAAGTACAATAAACAATGTTTCACAGAAAAAAAATTCAATCGAATTCTTTCATAATTAACGGAGATAAATCAATTTATAGTGAAATTTTATTAGTGTCCGAATACTTTTGGGAGTAACTGTAGCTGGAGGAACCGGACCTCGCAGCATAAGACCGTGAAACACCATCTCTGTCTAAAGAAGACAGAGCTACTAGATCTCGGTCTATATCCAGGGCGGCCGACTCGAAGAATTTTCATTCGACGAGTCGGAACCACCGTCCTGGACGAAGGTAGCGCATCCGTCCTGGCGTTACGACGTCCAGGCGGGTGGGTGGTGCGTAGCGTAGGAGTCCGGGGTGGATTCCAAGGGGCTGGGGATAGCCCCTCTTGCTAAGCTATCTCGAAATAATAGCGTCGCGAAAATTGCAACGCGTTGCATTAGAGTTGTGCAATAAATGCCGCACTGTGAGTAGCCCGGTCCAAGGATCGCTGCCTCATCGCACTATCGTCGCCGATTCCCTTTAGCGTTGCGTTGAAACAGATCAAAGTGCACGGGAGTTTTGTTGTGGCTCGTGGTTGATCCGGAGATCGTTCGAGCTTTGAGAAACACGTGTTGTGTCAAGTTATACCAAGGCCGAAGGACCACCTCCCTTTACAGGAGGAAACAATTTTACACCGGAAAGGTTAATCAACAAAACTATATTTAACTATTCACGGTGGAGATA
Organism: Augochlorella aurata; assembly: GCA_028455555.1. Taxonomy (NCBI): domain Eukaryota; kingdom Metazoa; phylum Arthropoda; class Insecta; order Hymenoptera; family Halictidae; genus Augochlorella; species Augochlorella aurata. The sequence continues at coordinate 3,787,929 of CM052162.1, forward strand.
CATGGAACTATAACCAAATATATCCCATTACAAACGTATCTAAGGAGCTCGCGACTGTATCTAAGGTGTTCAAATGTACCTAAGGAGCTCACGAATGTGTCTAAGGATTTACAAATGTTTCCAAGGAATTCACGAATGTGTCTAAGACTTTTCCAAATGTATCGAATGAGTTCACCAGTGTATCTGAGACGTTCCCGAATTTATCTAAGACTTTTACAAATGTAGCAAATGAGTTCACCAATGTATCTAATGAGAGGACCGAGATTCATCGACGAGGACACCTAGGTCCTCCCTTTTCTCACAAATTAGGGGTGGGCGCTCGAGGAAAGCTGCCCAATCGCGACGGGCCCAAGCAGTGACATGGAGTCCGAAAAGACAACGCCTGGGACCATGAGAAGGGGCACCGCAACGCGAACCGAGGGTTCCCAGACCGTGGGTGGCCCTCGGAAAGTCCCCGAGATCTGGATACTATCAACTTAATTGTCCCGTGTCCCAAACGAACCGTTTTCCACGACTCGCGGCGTGTCATCCGTCGATAGCACAGTATTTATGGCAGGGCAATGTTTATTGGCAGCGAAGAGGGTCGACCATGCGCCTTGGGACGATCGGAGATGTGACCCTCCGAAGGATCGGGTGACAGGTCCATACCCTAGCCAGTCGAAGGGTCTCAAGCACATGGCCACCTGCCATAAATACTGGCCAAGCAATCCTCAACAAGTTTCCAACTTCGAATTGAAGAAATTAACATCGAGATTAACAATGCACTGCACGCGTTGCTACTGAGAAATCGAACTCTAATGCTTGTAGATTAGCGTTGTGAAAAATAAGTCCACGTTTCTTTACCCCTTTGTTCCCGATCTCCGATCTCCTCCCTGCATGCAAAATGTAATTGTAATGCTTCTGTTCGGCATCGAAATTCTTCGATGAGATTAGAATGGAATTACAATTATAAAAGTATGCAGAACGTATGTTCCTCGACGGTTATTGTAAATTCAACGATCCCTCTCGTTTCCATTTAGTGTCGCGTAGACGAAATAAAAATCAACGGGAGTTTTCCGTTTTCAATGATATAGATTAGCGTCACGATAGAGAATGGACTTGCTCGCGTTTGCTTTTGGACAGCAATGTCTGTTTCTGAGAGTAGTGTCGCGCAAGCACGGTCCACTCGCGCGTTTGTTTTCGGAATACACATCGAGTGGACCACCATTTTTATCGAATTTATCTGCTCCTCTTTATTTTTTGTTTTCAGGTGTCGATCCAAGTATCAATCAATTTCGACGGGTCACGGTTTGGGCCCTACTTTCACGCCTAGCGGGAGAAAAACAGTGTTAGGTTTGAAGAATCCCCTTGTTAATAGATATTCAATATATTCAGGGCTAATAACAAGATCTTTTTTGATAATAGGTATTTAACGATGATTTTTAGGATTTCAAAGGATTTTCTCTTTCAGATACGTATAACAATCTGCCAAAGTAAATTGTGAGGTAACAGATTTTATTATTTAAATTTTCGTTAAAAATCGAATCTTTAAAAAACAAATATATTGTATGATTTTCAAATAAAGTGCAGGAAAATTATAATCGCTTGGAATTTGTTGCGATGTTTTTAGGCTTTCATCGAGAGATATCATCGTGTCTTCCGTCGATGGATGCGTAATTCTAATAGTTTAAGTCAGGTGAGAACAAAACTTGGTTCGAAAACTGTTGAAAATGGTATTCCTCCGATCGGAGGTCCCTCAGGGGCTCGCTTATGAAAGGGGCCCGTGAATGAGTACGGGGGGTAGCGTCCCCGAGGTACCCGAGGCGCTTATAGGTCGCTAGGGTTCTCAATTTAAGTTTGTTAGATTTCGTTTCGCGTTTGTTCGTTTCTCTGGTTTTCGATGTGATTCGGCTGGTCAGCGCTGGAATTTTTCCTGAAATTGCACTCGTGTGCGGGGTAGCTTAGCACTCCTATGCTGGTGTTAGGTTTCACTTATTATCCTCAGTCCCTCTGTATTTAACTGTCACAATGAGTCTGTTTCAGCTTTACTATATCATCTCAGAAGAGGATTCGACGCCACCATGGATCAACAACATCACGGAAGACCGCAGTATTATCATCCACCGAGGGATTCTTAGTTTTAATTCTAGTATTAAGTTTTCTTACTATTGTAATTGTAATTGATTCAGATAATTTTTATTTTGCGTGAAAATCCGTAGTCTAGTAGTTATTAAGAGCGCTCAGGGGCCTCCGACCCATGGTCGCCCACGTGGGGGGTACGGGTCGTAGCGTCCCCGAGATACCCGATTCGCTGATTTGCAAATATGTCGAGTGTTATTGCCTTAGCTTCACTTGTTCGTTCCTCGTTCTTAGCATTCCAAGTGGTGAAGCGTCGAATATTGAGATCTGCGAGGCTCTGAGACTTGCACAAGTTTTGCTCGCGTCGCGTCACCCTCGAGTCAGAGCCTTCTGCTCTTGCTCGCTTTTGTTTCTCAATTTGAAAGAATCAGAGCCTTCTGCTCTGCTTCATTTTGGTCCCTGTGGATCGGAGACTTCTTTTTCGATCCACTTTTGGCCCGCAATAGTTATTTGACATATTTGCGCGCGCGCGCGTGCGTTACTAATTAGTCGTTGTTAGAAAGGGAGCCATAGCGGAGTTCGTTATGGCTCCCTTTCGGGGGTCTCTAAAGCAGCAACCTCCTCGTGGTGAGACCCGGGCAATCGGTATCATCCTCGGCTCAAAAAATATTTCAAATTGTAATGTGTTTCGAGTCGAGGATGGTACCGAGCTAATAGCTGCAAATTACAAATTCTTTTTCATATTGTAAAGTAGAGTATAAGGCTATAGCAAATGTATTATATGTTTTTTAAATAAAGTGTGTGGATTTATGTATTTGTGTTGTCTTACCCTTTTCTAATCATAAATGGTGTTATTATGCTGCGTTCATTTATTATTAATTTATAGGAATTTAATTGTGTTCCTTATAATCTTAGCTTTTGTATTGAGCATGCTAGAAAAATACAGCATTCATATTCGTATTCGTGATGGGTGGTGGTATACCGTTGGCGAAAAGTACAAGTCGAATATAGCGCCAAGTGTTTCCGATGGAGCACTAGGCAAACGGATTCGCGAAAAAAGTGAGACCGCAAGTACGGATGAGTCAGACGGCCTAAGTACATATCTCGTCTGTGTGGACACTCACACATAGAGTCCGCTGCTTTCGTTTTCTCTTCCTCGATCGTCTCCCGTTCTCTTTCTAAACCAACTGCGCGAAGCTGGATGCGCATTAAAATGGTGAAAATAAAAAGGCGCGATATGGTGAGGTAGAAATGACTCGATATGGTGAGGTAGAAATGGCTCAATATGGTGAGGCATCACTGGATTTGAGCATTGATTATTGATATGCAGTTCATACGTATTGGAATAGAACACGCATGCATGCACACACTATATGGTAATGGGACCTACTCCTGCACACCTCAGCGCCGCACAAATTAATCCCTTAGCGAGGGTCGATGTAGATATTATCTTTACTGACGATTGGCTGACGATTCGCTGCTGATACAGGTAAAATGGTGGGGATGGCGCGTTAAGTTAGGGAATAAGAAAAGTGTGCAGGAGTAGTTCCATTACTGTCGATAATTTCTGTAACGATATCTAATTTTACTGAATCTTAATTAAACTTACGAATCATTGACCACGAAAACAAATGGAACTGGAAGCAATACTTCGTAAATCTGTTGTGATAAATAAATGTAAGTGAATTAATAACTATGATAAATGAATACATTCTTAATATGATATTTAAGTGTTTTTATTTTACGATAAATATAATTCTTTCATAGCAGAAGAAAAGTTAACAGAAAATGAGTTCGTGGAGGATGAATACTTTCAAAAAATTTATGAACAATGGAAAGGCGCCAAAGCTAAAGATAAAGAGTTAACTTATAAAGTGATCCCAAAGTTTTATTTTAAGGTAATATATGTCAATATAGAAATCGTAGGTTTTTATACTGTAATTTTATATTCTATACTTTATATACTAATATTTATGCATTAGTTACCAAAGGAAGATGAGATTTTACCGCAGAAACTAAGAGAAGAAACAAGAGCACTATTTTTGCAAAGACGTTCTCGACAATTACTAGATAATAATGAATTAAAGGCATTGTGGGTATTATTAGACAAACACCATAGTCCACCATTATCAGGTGATGAACAACTAATAAATTATGAAGATTTTAAAAAAGTTGGTAAATTAGCTGGTACAAAGTGTAGCCCTTATTTTACTGCAGTGGTATTTGCTAAATTACAACAAGGTGATCCTCATGGTAGAATTAGCATAATGGCATTATTTAATTATGTTATGAGAAAAGTATGGTTACATCAAACAAGAATCGGTCTCTCTTTATACGATGTTACTGGTCAAGGTTATCTCAGGGAATCTGTAAGTTTAATCTTTAATTTTTTGATCTTTAATCTTTTCATTTAATTGTATTTCAATAATTTATCATTTTATGGTAACTCTCTGTATATAAATAATAAATTATAAACCATCACGTATACATATATTTGAGATTTTGTTAACTTAATATGATTAAGCTATAAATATCAGAAATGTTTTGATACATACTTGTTCTCAACAGTAAATTTTCTAGTTTTTCTATTTGTAAAGTCGAAGTATAGCTTAACATCTCTGCGGTAACTTCATATAGTTAAGCCCACTATGAGATATTCATCTCAAAACTATTAAAATTACATATTTTTACGATTTCATAGTTAAAAAGATAATTATATGAGAAGATTAAAGTTGGACTCTGTGAATTCTATTCTAACTGATTGTAACTATCAATAACTGTTTTAGGATCTAGAGAACTACATATTAGAATTGATACCAACTCTACCTCAACTTGAAGGTTTAGAGAAATCTTTTCACTCATTTTATGTCTGCACAGCAGTGAGAAAATTTTTATTTTTCCTTGATCCCCTCAGAACTGGTAGAGTTAGAATACAAGATATTTTGGCATGTAGTTTCCTCGATGATCTCCTTGAATTGAGGGATGAGGATTTACCTAAAGACTTACAAGAAGCAAATTGGTTTTCTGCTCCATCGGCACTTAAAGTTTATGGACAGTATTTAAACCTTGATAGAGATCATAATGGTATGCTCAATAAAGAAGAACTTGCAGGGTAATTTGTATAAAACAATATAACTTTTCATATTTATATTTACAGTAGACTGATGTAATAACTGCATAAAATTGTTATTTACTAGATATGGTACAGGAACTTTAACTGGTGTATTTCTTGAAAGAGTATTTCAAGAATGTTTAACCTACGAGGGAGAAATGGATTACAAGACCTATTTAGATTTTGTTTTAGCATTGGAAAATCGACATGAACCACAAAGTTTACATTATTTATTTCGAATATTGGATATTAATAATCGTGGTTATCTTGACACATTTTGTCTTAATTATTTTTTCCGTGTAGGTACATAAATGATAAGTTTTAACAAACATCTAACTTTAATCTGCATGGTCTTACCGTAAATTCAATTTACTGTCTAGGCTATACAAGAACAAATGACAATGCATGGTCAGGAACCTGTAAGTTTTGAGGATGTTAAAGATGAAATATTTGATATGGTAAAACCAGCAGATCCTTGTAAGATTACATTGCAAGACTTATTATCTTGGTAAATACGTTGACAATTTTATATCGATTTGAAAATTATTTTTTGTAGATAAAAAATTGTACCCAGTGATTCTTATTTTACAGTGGTCAAGGTGATACAATGGTCAGTATTTTAATAGAATTTCATGGGTTTTGGGCCTATGAAAATCGTGAAGCTATGGCTGCTGATACTGGTGATGAATCATCCCATGTTTGAAAGGGAATCAAGCTCGAAAATGTGATAAACTTTTGTGACTACTCTGATAACGTTCATTTACATTACAATTATGGTTCAAAATACTAGAACATTTCTATTATTTTTTGTAAAAAAATTCTAAACATGCTAATGTAAGGATGTATAATACCGTTTTCACAATAAAATTTTTTATTTTTCCACATTTAGTAATTTACGATTTTAACGTTATTTAATATTTAATACAAATAATACTAACAATTATTTACTAATTAATTATCTTATAGTTATTACCAACATTAATACATGTTTAGAATATGTAAAAATACAAAAAAAGTAACAAGTTTAAGAATTATTTAAAAAAAGAACAATTTTTTATTATCTGTTACACATCACTTCCAAATGATAAATAACAGACATATCTGTATAATGTAAAGTTACAAAAAAGTTACTTGATATATCTTTTATATGTATTCTTACATGTTCGTGTTTCCGAAATAAAGTAACATTTTAAATGAATATTTCCAAAGTTTATCTGAATTTTATTACAAATATCTTTCATTCATGCACATTCGTGCGTCTATGTATGTAAACATTTCTTTACTTTTATCGACCAATAAGATTGTTCCATTTCAAATAAACCTATGCAGGCGTACGTTGTTCCCCCCTCTCCAAACGGAGAGTTAAATGACGTTTTCGCTGTGTAGATGCTCCAATCTGTGAAGAGCTTCAGTTGGTCTCTTTGCGACGCTTCCCATTATATTTCAATCGCGCGAAAGTTTTTCCGTGTGCAGCGTCACTTTCCTTGCATGAGTGCATTACGGTTTAAATAACATGTACTTGGTGGTAAATGTGAATTGGAGACGCTTTTGTAACGAATAATTTGTCAGGAAAATGAATGAGAAATAGAAACTGTCACTTTCGATATACTACAGTATACTACACGCGTTTGATTGCCCTGGCGGTTACGTTTAAATTCAACGGTCGTGAATAGCTTCCTATGCGTCATACTTAAAAGAGCGTTTTCATTCTTTTAAAAACTGACGTGTGGCAATATTTTTCAATAAACTACTTAAAATTGTGTGAACGTAGTCGTCGATATTTCATAGTCTTTCGGAGTGTCCGTTTGGATTAAGCTAAAATCGTTTACGTCACACAATGGACCCTTTTACTCAGGTAAAGCCCTTCCATTCAATTACAATACAGAACTGTGACAGTGGTTGCCAATGTTCATGATGTAGGCAAAAGATTTTGTCATACATTCATTCCTCTATCTCTTTATATTTGATCAATATTTAGATTTCGTTAATATGTTTTTATGTTGATAATTAATTAATGAACTATCGCAATTGTATATAATTCTTTATTTATTATTCTATAGCATCCGTATTCAGTCATAATATAAAATATTGCGATTTGATATACATCTATAAATTATAACTTTATATAAATTAATGTAAAATAAAGCATTGATCATTATCTTTTTATGTAAATAGAGGATGTTAGAACGTGCTAGGGCAAGAAGAGAAAAATTAGATACTCAACTATCCAATGCTGGGCATTATGTTAAAGGAAGGTGTAATCCTTTAAAGGATGCAAATGCTATATTAGAACAAGCTACAGGTACTAGTCTTATAGTATATTATAATATTATACTTATTACTCAAATTAGTTATTAAATGTTTAATGAATTAGTTTTGCAAATTAATAAAGTCTGTATAATATCATTGTAATAGAATGTATTTTAGTATTTATATATTTTGTTTACATTTATATAGTTACAAAAAATAAAACCCCAACCAAGTCTCCTGCCAAAGTATCAATCAATAGTTTATCTCCAACAAAATCTCCAAGAAAATCTGTATCAAAGATCATAGATACGGTCACAGAAGGACAAGTAAATAAAGAAAATGAGAATATTGGACTATGCAATGTGAAATCAAAGTTACAAAAGCTTGGCAAACTATATTCTGGTAAGACATATTGTGCATTACACCCACACGGATTACTTCAAACTGGTTTCTTACACTAGCATACTGTAATATCTATATGCTTGCTATGTGCAAGTCATATATAATTGGTAAACACAGTTGCTTACCACAGGATTTGTTTGAATATGATTTCTGTTACCATCATTACGTATAATCCTCTTTATTTTAGAATCATACAATCAGTATATTATTGAGTAAAGTGAACCTAAACTTTAAAAGTGCATGTATAGACTTTGTTTAATCCTTTAATTATGACTATTATCAATACATGACAAAACTGCAGCTGTTATAAGGAAGAAAAAACATATAACATGTTTATTTTTCCTAAGAAAAATTTATTTTTCTTAGGAAAAATAGATATGTTATAATAAAAAGTTTATGGATACTACAAGTGATGTTTATTACATTATTATACATTGTTTTTGGGTATTAAGTTTTACAAAAGCTAAATAATTTTTTTTTATAGATGATGGTACTCAAGAATTAAGTTCACCCATCCACAGGACAGAAGAAAGATTCAATGCAGAAGAGACCACTGAGCACAAGCCATCCAAGAAAGGTGCTAGACTTGATAGACTAGCAGCTCTTGCTTCAACAATTAATAATTGGGAAGATGATCTGTCTCACCCAACTTTGGTAAACTTATTACAAATGTTTTCAAGATTGCATTATATTTTAGTAAAATAAATTGATTTGGATATTTCCTCAGACAAAATCAACAGACACTAAGGCAAACAGAATACATGCAAAGTTTAATGAACAAGTTAAAAACATATCAGAACCACAGCCAAGCACAAGTGGATACAAATCAGGAAGTAGAAACAGTAAAGACTGTAGTCCTAAGAAGGATGAAGTATCTTCAACAAAACAATTGAAATGGGATAAAATTGTATTACAAACATTGGTAACTATTTCTACTGATACATTTGTTTCTTGTATATGACTAAAGCTTTAAAAGTTTGTTCTGTGAAGTAAATGTAAAAAACTATTATAAAAGGTGAAGGAATATATTGTGTATTATTTAGTCTGTTGGATGGAAATACTATTTACAGGAGGCTCAAGGCTTTAGTCGTACAGAAAGCAATAGTCGCCTTGTATATGACTATAAGGCTTGTTCTCAGGGAAAAGATGCAGGTTCTCCAAGTTCATCAAAACAACCTAAACAATATACACAACTTCAAGAAGATGCTATACATCATGAAGAAAGAAACTGTAAAAAAGCACAAGAAAATGTACTTAAAAAAGATACCAATACCCCAGAGAAAACACCGAAGAATGCAACATCCAGCACGAGTAATAATTCTCGACCTTCACCGAGATTTGGCTTCAATAATTCTCCCAAAAGTCCAGCTCAATCTAGCCCAGGCTCGGTACTGAGTAAAGCTTCTCTATTTGAATCTAAAAGTATAGAAGGGAAAGCAAAAGATCCAGCTCAGATGTCACTTTCTGAGAGAATGGCGCTTTTTGAAAAAAATAAAGGGGAAGCACCTTTATTGCCGAAAGCACCTCTTACTATGTCCATACCACCAAAGAAACTGCAAGAGAAAGAGAAAGCTAGATCAGCATCAGGACTTTCGGTTAATGGAGGTACTTTTAATATTGTAATTTAAGTAGGAAAGCGTGTTATAAGATAATCTTATTGATAATACATGTTTACCCTAATATATATTTCAATATTGTATTTCAGCAAAAACTAAGACTGATGTCTCTAATAATTCTGTCAATGCCCAACGAGAAAAGTTTGAACAAGGTTTAAACGCTCAGGAGTTAGAAAATAATATTATGCGTAATACTTATCTGGAGAGACAGCGCGAATTGGATATGTTACGTACACGTTTTAATAGAAATAAAGAAATGGCTCAAGCTGCCGCTGGTTCTTATATTAGAACAAGCGAAAGCAGCGAAGGAAAATCGAATTCTCCCAAAAACTCTCCAGTGTGTCCAGTCAAACCAACACCTGCACCTGTGAGTAAAGAGACATTCTTAATTGTATAAATAAATGTTTTGTTTATATTAAAAATAATTGAAATTATGTGTGTCTATCGTTTTAAAAATAGGATTGTAGTGTTCCACCACCTCCACCACCGCCTCCACAAGTACAGACTTCTACTTCAAGATCTGCTTCAAATCAAAACAAAAACTCACCAGTTAAAAGACAAGGTATTTATTAAGAGTCTTATATTTTGTTCTGTAGTTAGATCATTTTTAACGATTTCTTTAAAAGTAGTAGGTAGTCCGCCAAAAGCACAAGTAAAAGCAGTGTCTGATATTAAGCGTATTCGTGTCGCACCGCCTAAACCTGGACATCTTTATCCTAATCTCTCTGATATTGAAAATACGACTGAGACGGAAACAGATGCAGAGTATACAGTAAACAGTACCGAAGCAGAAACTGCTACCCTAGATGAAAAAACAGACACTGACACAGCAACAGAAGCTGAATACTATGTACAAGTCAGATAATTGAATAAAACTTCAATTTGTAAAAACTTTCAATTTTATAATGTTAATTTGACATATTTTATTGTAAATAGGAGAACGAAACCGAAGTCGACAGTCAAGAGGAATGTGAGGAATCAAATACCAGTCTTGGCAGAAGTATTTTACGAGCGGTAAATGAACAAGCATTTTTAAATAAAAAGGTACATTACTAATAAATTTAATTGTTTATTACGGTGATATTAATTATTTAGATAGTTTTTGTCAGATATGGACAAAGATTGCACTTTAAGTATATTGTTTCAGTTCTGTTAAAATTGACAATAACTATTAGATACATCTTAGATAGAGCATAATAGGTAGCACTTTATTTATAATGTTTGTTGCTCATGCCTGGATTATCTATTTCTGACAATTTTGGTAATATGGTTTTTAGAGATCAATTGATCCGGATCCAGATAGTACAACTTCCGACATTTCTGTATTGGATGAAATGGATGAATATTTAGATGAATGTCTTGCACTACAGGAAACACACGGTACAAATGGTAATACAGAAGAAGGACCAACTCCACCCAAGCTAAACAAAGGTGGTAAAAGTCCGTCGAATGTATCGTCGAATTTCAAATATAATCAAGGGTAAGATATAAAATAGATATAAATCGATTACAATGATAATATACGGATTAAAGTTAATACCCTTATTTTTAAGATCGTCGTATCGATCACCTATAAAAAAGATTTCACCTACAACTCCAAAACAAGGTGAAACTTACGTGATAGACGGTGACAACTGTGTACCATTAATGCACAGTGTCAGTTTTTATCGACGCCAACAATCACAAGTGAGTTGTTTAAATATTATAATTATGGATTCGCATTTGACATTTAATTTTAATGCATACATTAATTTTAGACACCTAAAACACCAGTGCGTATAATATCAAGAACAGAAGAATCTCCAGACACTTTTCCCAATGCAACGCAAATTAATGCTAAAAGTGAAACTATTTTGGTACAAGAAAAAGTAAAAAAATTGTTAGATGAAGTGTGCAAGCAACAAACAATCATTGGTCAAGCTAGTCAAGCATTAAACTTGTGTACTTCTACAGTAGAGTTTAATGATTCTAGAGAACAAGTAGAAGGGGAAAGACTATTGCTCGTTGCCAGTAATATTAATACATCAATATAATATTACAACTTATTATTAGCAATTTTAAGACAAGCTCATTAATATATGAATTTTGTACTACAGCTCACAGACGGCAAGCTGCTTTAAATGAAGTTCAACGACTAAAAATAGAAGGTACATTAAAACCTGTCAGTCCTGGTTCACCAGAAGTGCAAGAAAGTGGTTCTTTAACAGTATCTGCTATCACTTTGCCTCTTAAGCGAGAGTACTTCCGCAATAATGGCACAAGTAATTATCGCTAAATACAATTTGTGCAAACATTACGTTGAAGTAACTTGTTAATTTGATAATTGTATTGTAGATACATGCCTTCATTTTGTGTGTTTAATGCGACATTTGGATGAAATAGTGGCTACTCCAGTGGTTGTTGCAGAGCCTGGCGATTCGTGCCTTCGATTTCCATCAACACTTAAGTTACATGATTTATATAATGATTTCAAAATTACTGTCGAGATATATTTACTTCAGACATTGCCTGAAATTTTGCCACATGAAATTAAATACCACATTAATAGTGGCAACGGATGCAATAGCAGTAACAACAACTGCAATAAAAAGGTAAGTGCATTTTCATACGTTAAAAAATTCATGTACTGATATATTATTATAATATACGTTTATTACATAGTGAAATATTTTACAGCTAGCCAATAGAACTCCTAAGAAGTTTTTAAAACAAGAAAGCCGATTAATAATGCCAAACGTTCAAAGCCCGGCTGGCCCATCTGCTGTTAGATCTCCTGCGTTCCAATTGTCAGGATACGTTATTTTTAGTCTAAAAGAAGTGCATCGACAACAATTTACATTAAATAAGGTTAGTTTAAGATATGGTATTTATTTCCCATACATATACTGCCTATCCACTTTCTTCTTTTTTATTATATAAAATAGGATAGAAAGAAATGCTGCAATAAGAAACTTCACTTTTGAGTAATTTGAGGAAATCAACAATATACGTGATTGTAATCATTCTAATAGGTAGTATATTTAAAAGTAATAATATATTAATCATGCAGTGAATGTACCTCTAAGAGCTGTTCCTTTAATGCATCGCCATACTTATTATTTGAAGCTATCTTCCTTTTGGATACAGTGGACGATCATATTATTTTTAATAAAATGCGATATGTATATCATAAATTGTAAGAAATTGTAAGAAAGGCGGAGTTGCTTCAATATTGCTGCAAAGTTATTTTCTCAACAATGTTTAGGTACCGTCGCAGTCACCATTAGAAGGACGACTACAGATGCATGTTTCTTGTGAGCTTTCAGTATCAGTGGAACACAGAGGATTTCTGACAATGTTTGAAGATATTTCTGGTTTTGGAGCTTGGCATCGTAGATGGTGTTTACTCAAAGGATCGACATTATCATATTGGAAATATCCTGATGACGAAAGGAAGAAAACTCCCATTGGAAGCTTAGATTTGCAAAGTAACTTGATTTTAAGTCAAAATACAACATTTTATCAAAATATCTGTTACAATAGCATTTATTTTTCTTTTACATTCGTAGGTGTTTCTACAACTCATGTTGGATTAGTTTCTCGAGATATATGCGCGCGTCCTAATACATTCTTACTTGAGACAACCAGAAACGCAGAACCTGGTGACACTGAAACCTTGATTATGATCAGAAATGTAAATACAACAATAATAAGGTACTTATTCTTCGTATTAAAAAAAATTAAGGATGTGAGCTTTACAAACTCATAAACGAAGCATAATCAAATTATTCATGTTCTTTTTAGGCACCTATTATCTGCGGATACGAAGGAAGATAGATTAGAATGGTGTTCAAAATTTAACAAAACATTGAATTTGATACATGCTTGGGGTGGAGTGTCGACATTGTCGTAACTCAATTCTTCGCGAAAAATTAATCGTGAAGTGTAGCGTACTCCAATACGCTTAATAGTCGGTACTGCAATTACAGGTTTGCTGTACGCAATGTAGAGTTGCGTATGCTAAATAATGTAACCGATTTTTAATTTACTATGACTTATCTGATATGAGAACATAGATGTATTAAATGTCATATATTGCGAAACATATTTTGCTGTGAAATATGATCAAATTTTCAATTCCAATTTTTAGGAGAATTAATAAGTTATTAAGAATACACATTTGTTCATGATTCAAGGAACTAATTCTTCTTTATATAATTTCGTTTCATGAAAAGTTGACAGTAGTGCTGGATGTCTTTCGTTTTGAGCGGCTTAAATACTTATCACGTTTTAGTTGACAGCGAAATGAATCTAAAATATGTATAATGAACCTAACATATGTATCTTACTGCGTTTCGTTCCTTTCGAAAAAAATAACAACGAATTAAATTGAATTTTTTTGATATGTTTATAACTAATCCTAAGTATAAAAAATATTTCGAAAGGACAAATGAATTATTGTAACCATACGATTAAAATAGAGTATGCATTCTACTAATGCATTGTAATGAATTTCTAGCCATGGCGTTAAGTGATGCATTGTATATTTTTGTACACATGCTCTACATAATGATTTGTGTCTTTTAACATGAATTATTAGGGTTGCTAAACGTCTTATATTGTAAATAGTAAAATGATTACTAACAAATATATTAATAAATATACATTTATGTATACACAAATATTCTCTCTCTCTCTCTCTCTCTCTCTCTATATATATATATATATATATATATATATATATATATATATATAAAAAATGATGTTTTTATTTCCTATGTAAAATATTAATAATAAAACATCAGCAAATTAAATATACTATTATCAAATATACTGTTATTTTCTTCATAGTACTGATAAATAGAATAAACGCCAACTATTTTTATTAAAGCGTTTAGTTGGCCTTCGAAAATTGTAAATTTCTTATAAAATCATTTAGATCTGATTCTTTCTTAAACTTTGTATATTAGTAAACTTAAGAAAATGTTTTATTCTTGAAAAGTTATGAAATTCATAATAACAACATAATTATGCTGCGTCTGGCTAATTTTCAATCTTAATAAGGTGAACTTTTTTATATAACCTTGGCACTGGCACAAAATTTGGAAAATATTTTTATTAAATTCGTTTTGTGAGATGTAAGTAGGAAGGTTTAATATTTAGGGAATACGTATGTTACTATACAGTGTACATTTCTTTTTATTTGCACAATTGATGCGTTGTTATACGTACATACATACGAGAATGTGTATAAAAAAATAACTCGTTTTTATACTAATTCTGAAACGTGTTATCTAGTAAGTATTTCGTCGTCGCTTCTCTGAAAATAGTTTATGAGGGGAACTTCTAACGCCTCTTGTTCAACATGTTTATCAATAGTTTCGCAGGATTGTGTAACATAAATCATTTCTGCGCATTGGCACGCGTTTCACGAGTAAAATCGTGGTATAGACTACTATATTTAAGTAATCATTTATCTAAAATATATATTTAAAAGGTTCTTTAAAGGAAACATTTATGTATTTCGTTCGTTGCGGGTCTTATTGCCTTTCAATATTTATAGCAGCCTGAAAATACTATTATTGTAAGTTATCTGCGTTGTTTTGAAATATTTTATGTTTTTATAATATTGAGCAAACATTCCTTTTTCCGAAGCGTTTCATCTTGTACCGTAGATTAAAATTTTAAATAGATAAAAATGGAAGGAAACAATGAACACGCTTTAGCGGTGATAGAATTAAAAGTTTGATTACTTAAAAGTTCTTAAAGTATATTGAAACATTTCTGTCGATTGGTGAATCGCGTGCCACAAGTTCAAGTATCTACTTATACAGAGTATTCTCATTTATTTATAATATTGGTATGTGTCAAAGGTCCAAAAAATGCTAGGTAACGTTGGTAGCGCAGGACTTCAGTTCTCAAACTTCTTTATTTCGAAACAAGATTGATTGTGGGATGGAATCCGTCTTTATCTGCGGTATAATCAACCCTGTAAAGAATTAATTTCAGTAAACATCATCTTGTACTAAATTTTGGTAATGCATGTAATCAAAATAAATGTTAGCTGTTTAAGTTTATATACATATAAACGAAGAATGTTTATACTCTCATATATTGAAAAATAGTTTAATGATAATAATAGAAAACGAATGAATGTGTTTCGTTTAAGTAAAATTTAAGCACAAAATGAAATGTCTGCTTATTTATAAAGTATAAAACATTAGTAGAAGACGACACGATAACAGAAAAATCGTTCAATTATTTCCAAATATTATTTTTCATTATGTTCGAAAACTCGACATTTCTTTTATTTAATGAATTAAAGTTGCATCAGAGTTACAACATATTTTAAAATACAACGTTAATAAAGAAGGATTAATAATATTTTTATTTCATATTCACAAAAAGAATACTAATGAAAATTTAGAAAAATCTAAATGAATTTTATTATTAAATCAAATGGTACTTTTTTATATCATAAATATTCGTTTTGCATTTGGAGAATAGTACATATTACGTATACGTACCCGTAGTTAAAAAATAACATTTATTTGTCATGAATAATTGTAATATTCTAAGTGGTAAACAAATACTATTTCTTTAAATTTTAGATTTCAAATTACTTTACATGATACATATAACGAGCGGAAAACTAAAAGCATGTTATTTCTTGAAAATTTTACAAGTTGAAACATCTTTGAAATCTTTGCAAAATTTTTCTTACCAATAAATTCACTCTTGATTTGAAGCTTGAAGTTTCTCTTTCGCAATGACCCCCTAAAATTTGATGTACGATTTCTTCCGACTGTTTTATGAAATAATCTAAAGCCGTCATAGTGTACATTATGTTATTGTAAACTTAACAATGCAGTTTTCACTTAAGGAAAGAAAGAAATCGGCCATATTTTAAGAGGTCGTCGTAAAGTGACTATTTCAATCTTAAAATCTATGGTCCACCATATTACGTAGAAGCATTCCAGGAAATATGAACAATGACTTGTTTAAATAATGACAACTTATCGAAATTTAAAATAGCGTGCAAATATTTTTTTAAGTCGCCGTACACCATTTACTTACCTGTAAGTGTGACCATCTGGTGACGTGAAAGAGAAACTACCGGTAACATCGAGGGATTCGTCGTCGGTACCCTCGTTCTTTAATTCTGCGGTTTCTTCTCTTTTTTGGCCGTCGCTTTGCTCGTAACTGAAATGATATCCACCCACTCCGATATTGTTCGATTCTTCCTGCTTTACAATTGTAATATCATTTGGATTGCCTTGAGGTGCTGCGAGAGCTCCTACTATCGCTGCCACGAAGATGATGATCTACGAAAGATAAAATTGTTTAAATTATTTTACTATTCTAACTTTTAAAGAAGTACAAAGAAGAACATGTTAAATGCGGACTCATACACGATTTGCTGATAAGTCTGTGCTTTTAAATATGTAAAAATACTAATTACAAGTATTTTATTAAATTTCTTGTATAAAGGAATATTGATGTATACAATTACAGAAGTTAACGATTTTAAATTTTGATTTAAATTAGCGTAAGTTTTACTTCGTGAATTCTCCACTTTTAAACAGTGCTAACTTTAAATAGTGCAACTGTATTCTGGATTCCCAATTTGCATAGAAGTAAAGAATTCGACGAACTATAACGTTTGTTTGTACATAATTTGTTTATATATAATCCTGGTTCTAGAAGCAAAAATTGAGAAATCAATTGGGAGACATCCAAAATTATCTCGAGTCCATCGTCAGCAAGCGCACTATTTAAATACACGACGAATTTAAGATCCAAAACTTTGTATTTTGATAAATTGTGAACGCACGATATCAATATATTTTGCATGGATTTGCCAAAATCTTTTTCATTCTAACAGGTATAAGGATTCGTAAAACGAATATGTTTCATTAGCGAACATAATCATCATCTATTAAACAACATGCGCTAATTCTGCAGATCACTGAACAGAATTATGCAAATGTTTAAAAATCATTCGTATCAAATTGTGTTCGAATGTAACAGTTTTAAGCAATGAACGTTTCCTAGAACAGAGTGGTCAGTTTACGATATTGCCACCTATTTTTATATGAATGGGCGGCTGATTTTCTATAGTGCCGTATTTCTATAGGTATACGGTAACGAAAATTTACGGCCTTTATAGGCTTTTCATTCTTCGCTGTGAGTACGATAAGATGGCTCAGATTCAAGGATCAAGCCCGATCCCGTTGCCAATACGCGGAACCGCGGGCCGATGATCGTTCGCCGAATTTTTGATTAATCATCCGGTGCGTGTAACATCCCGCACGCACAAATGTCACAGTTTTCTTCACTTTCACTGTTACGTAAATAATTTCGGTCGTCTGCGCCCTGTAGTCGTCGAGGAGAATTTCCGGTTCCCTATCCCGGCACGAACTCGCGTCTGTTTCTTCGGCGAATTTTACGATAGAACGCAGGTATCGGATCGTTCGTTATCTCAGCGAAACTATTCTTCCTCCGTAAACTCGACACCCACCGTCTTCATTGCGAGGACTCTTCGTGTGAACGATTCCTGACCCTTTCGTCCTTAAACAGCGATCGATACGCGATACCAAGAATCCACGGTGCATTTGTCTTTATATAGTCGGAAAATCATGAGCGTTGCACCCCCACCTGTATTTTAGACTGAATAGAGATTCGCGGATGAGTCTCCCCTAGCATGGCACTAGGATGCATCTGTGAGTGCAACGGTGCAACTATTCACTCTTTACGAGCCTGTTTGCATTCTTCACTCCGGCGCTCTTTGCTCAGCATTTCTCTTACTCAGTTCCACGACGCTGGTACCAATGAAACACTTCAAATTCTTAAAAATCCGAATCCTATCAAACATCGTGCTTTCGTTTACCACTCAAATCAACTTGGAAATTGTATGCTACTCGCTCGTGGTACACAGTTTCGATTTTCGACGTGTTGTCTGGGATTTGAAGAGCAGTTTTCTTTCTTTCGATAAAATTCTTTCATATCACGATCTGGAAGAACCTATCAAAGCTTTCCAAAAGATAATGCATGAAAATTGTCTAAGGAAGCAAATGTATGATCCCTGGCAAAAAGTATTCGTTCAAACAAACTATCTAAGCGTCTCTCGCGTTATACTTCTTCATATAATTCATATAATTCATATAATTCATCTTTTCCTTCAATGATAAAGGCTGTCGTAGTACCTGTCAGCTTAGTTGTTGGTTAATCTTCAAGTAACAAGCAGTTGTTAGCATGAATGTTTAAATTAAATTTAACAGTTCGTATGGTTTAGTTGCTGATAGAATCCTGCTTGCCATTGTTACGGTCGAAAATCGGAGGATTTTGATCAAAGTGTAACTAACGTACCTGTTAAGCAAGCGTAATGAAACATATCTTACAGGTGGAGTTCGTGGTAGTTACTTAGTTCGCAATGCCAGAGACCTATCGTCTCTGTACAGAGACGATTGTTCCTGTTCTCACAGCATGCGAGGATGTGAGTCTAGTCACGTCAAGTTCATCTATGTTTAGATCGCAAGAACAAATCTCACAATCAGTACCATATGCATCGAATTCAGCTAAATGGAATCACTCCGTGTCTACTTAGTCTCCGATTAACTTTTACTGCAGTATGCTTGCGAGCAAATCAATTTGTTTAATAATTTTCTAGTAAAACACTTTTGCGTTTTTAAACATCGGGAAGCATGAATTTTGAAACAAGCAGCTTTGACTCGTCCGGTATTGTTAGTGTTAATTACAAATTAAATACATAGGATCACTGTACTCGAAATGTTTAGAATTTATTGTTTGGGACGTAGACCATGATCCATGCAGAATAAAGTATAAATACGCAAAGCTATAAAAAAACCTACAACTATATGTTGATCAGTGTAATTGAAATTAGGTTCTATTCGCCTTTACATAATTACTTAATCGACGGATTTTCGTTTTTCCATACAATCTGCAGCGATGTCTTGCTCGAGGCGAAACTCCTGTTTGCAGGACGATAACATTTGCAACAAGCACAAGTTCGCAATTCTTTTTTCACGAAATCAAAGATCAACTTGTATCGTAGCCTTTCGTTCACATAGAGTTCACAGGTGGTTGTTAAGTAATTAAGATTCCGTAATTCCACAGTACATAGGTATTATGCATCTGCAATTTTGCTCGACGCTTTTAGTGATGTTTGACGTCAAGCAAGCGATGGCCCGTGTTTGTTACCAAAAACGTGACATTCTTTGTCCTATTCGTCGGAGATCCTAGCTGCAATTGTTTTTCAACAATTATACGTATGAGAAATATCAAATTTCCCACTGCTACTGACACTCGTTCTGAATTTGAATCAAGATCAAATTTGATGGTGGAATTAAGCACGTCAATACTTAATTGTTATGATAATAACAATAATTATCGATATTGTTTTATATGTGGGGTACTCACATGGCGAGTTCCTAAATTATGTTATTACTGTTTTACTTGTAATTGGCAACTTCATTTTGACGGTGAGCTCAGGTGGTCATCTTCTACGCAATTTGCACAGAAAAGAGTAAGGTAGATCGCGAAAAATGTCAAGGGGAAAGAGCGGTCGAGACATTTATTGCATCTTATAGAGAATTAGCCAGAAATATCTTAATGGACAATTTTTTACTATATCATCGCTGGCGAAGCATTTATCATCACGAAACCTCATCTTCATTAGTACTTTTAGCGAAAATATTAAATTCGAGCTTACAAAAATGGCCAGATAAGAAAATGTGAAAAAGATATTCGTACCTGTCTGTATTTTACGATGACCTAAATATTTCTTTGTCTGAAAATGACGAAACAGCACAGTGTCAAGAGACAACAGGAAGATACCGGAAATAACATTCGCTGCTGCAATAAAACAAACATCGACGTCGACGTTATCGTTAAGACAATGTTAAAACATTATTCACACTCACAGGTGAACCAGTGGATGGCGTCTTTTCACGATATTCTGGAGATTTCCAGTTCTTTACTCAAATACATTATTTTTATAAAAATACCAAGATCGGCATAATTAAATCAGCAGAAATATTTGTACGAAAATCGAATTAACCCTCTTAGTACCGAACGACGATATATCGTCTGTGAAATAAAGAGGTCTGTGTTTCAAAATAACTTTATAAAATGTTAAAATGGTTCATATTCGATGCAACACAAGTGAAAAAATGGTTATTAGATTTAACTTTTTGTTATATTTTATGCTGATTAGTGCCGCGGGTCTGTATATGTTAGAGCGATAAGATAGAAACGGGACCCGGGATCATAGCGTTATCCTTCCGTTTTGTTATCCGACTTCTGCTATTGTATTGCAAATGATTGCAAAATGCAGTGTCTATACATTATACTAAATGATGTATATAGAGCTATGACCAAATGATGACTTTTTTATGTGCAATTACCATTTGAAAAAGAGAAATCACTTTTGTACGATTTTTGTTATGTCTTGTTGTTATGTTTATGTTGTTCTTATGATTTTCAACAAATAATGAAACACAATTCGTATCGTTTTATTCTCCCTTTATTTCCGAATATGCTGCTTTTTATATTTTGTAAATATCACTTCTACTTTCGTTTTTACGAGCATTTTCGCAAACCTCTGCAAATTCGCCGCTTAGGTACGTTCTTTTCGCCGGTACTAAGAGGGTTAAGAACTATACTCGGTACTGATTGGAAACCATTCACAAAATGCGCAGGACACTTTTCCCTAAAGTCCGTCACACGGAATATTTGAGAGTATACCAGAGTATACCATGTTATATATTGATATACCAAAATTGACGTAAACGTCAAGGGTTAAGCAATAGTAGCAGTATTCTCATTCAAAGCACAATAAAATGGCGATAAAACGTCGTAGGTGACATTTTATGGAGCTGCCATAAAGATTACTATCTATAACAGATCTGGATATAAAGATTCAAGCTGCTAGAGACGTTTTGATCTCCGAAGAAATTAGTGGATCCAACGTTTACAACGAGTGCGGTTAGATTATTGCTTAGATAATAACAGTTTAACATTTTTGTAGTTCGTTTCAGATTCACGAAATGAAACATGAATTAGAAATTGCACAAAATTATCTGCGACTCAATCATGAATTACAAGTAATATTAAAAGAAAACGAGCAGAAATATTGGGTGAATTTCCTTGCGCTCTTCTCACTGTCGGACCTAAAAGTCGTCTTCGAAGAAGTCGAGAACGCGACTTGATCTCTCCACGTAATGTTTAAAAAATTATACAATCATAATGAGTCGGAGGAGACTCAAAGAACGCGCCAGGGTTAAAGCATTCATTCTCAATGAACACGATACATAGTATACTATAAATTTCTTCGGTTCTATCCGCGGAACAATATATTGTTGTAGCCTTGTCTTCTGACTTTATCTAAAATCTGTTGAACACTGTTTACGGTATTACGGTAACCTTCTGTTCTCCGAAACTACCGTTCCTAATCTTGATAGACTCAGAGGCGATCGGTATTTCACCGGGTACATTCTTTTTTTCCCCCGGGGAGGAAGATGTGAAACGGCCACTTAGAAGATGTCAGCGGTTTCATCATCCGGACGATAATTCCCTGAGAATGATCGGGGCAAAGGCGTAGGAGCCAGTCGTGTCCACCTGTCGTTGCCGTGCAGGCCGAATGTGAAAGCCGAATCTCCGAGACGTCGCGACGGATTCCTACCTCCCAGGCTCCGACGTGTTCATCTTCGTTTCGTCGTCGTTGCCTGGAGGCACCGTGCACGAGGTCGAGTGTCCTTGGTAATTGTGACATTTGGTCTTCCCTGTGTTGGGTACAGCGCAGCGCCAGGAGAAGCCGAGGAAAGTTGGGTGACGTAACTACCGGTGACCTTGCCATTTCAGAAGATGCGTCGCGAAAGAAGAGGACGCCGTGGACGCCTCCGGCTACTCGCGTCTCCAGGCATCTTCTTTCGTTCCCTTCCCTTCTCTTTTCGTCCCTTTCCTTCCCTTCACTTCGCTTATTTCTCCGACGAGCGAACCGTGGTCGCCGTGGAACCGAAATCCGTGATCCTCCATCCTTCGCTGGCTTTCCTTTTCGCACGTAAAATAATGAACGCGTGTGTCACGAATCGAACACCGTAAACGGAGAACGATACACGTCCCCGACGATTGTGCAAGAGCCACGGGGTCCAAATTCATCTTGGTTCTGCTGGGAAATCGGATAGGTTTTCGGTCGTGTCGTTTAGCACCATTATCCAAGGAAAACGATTCTTAATCGAACGGAATAACATGACCATTGCGTCAGGTCGTATTAAATGAAATGCCAGATTTCTTACCAGCCGCAAATTGGTCGTGCAAGTAATTAATCATGTGTTTAAAAGGTATATTGTATTTATTTATTGTAAAATTTATATAGATGTTGCGTGTACTTGTACATATGTACATTGTACAAAGTAACTTTATTATACCATTGTCGATGTTTATAAGTGATTTTTCAATGTTTCTCCAGCTTTGGTTAGATAATTAATTGGATTTTAGTACACTTGTCATTTTGATATATGTACATATAAGTACGATTCGTTCACGAGCTCGATTAAAGATAGATGGATATTTTAAGATGATGAATGTGCTGATAAATGTTTTAAATTCTCGATTTTTGACTAAAAAATCTGAAAGAAATAAAGGAAAGTAAAATACATAATTTAGTTTCCCTATCCGAAATGATTTATGATCGACACATACAATTTTGCATTAATGTGAATATTTGACGTATTTCTTTCATTGGAATTTTATCATTATTAAAATAAATAATATTTTATCATTAATGAAATGGTAGAATATAATTAATTAATAATTAACAATTTTTCATCTTGCATCGATAAGAAACGATAATTCATCCACCTGTTCTTTGCATACTTATTTAATTATTACCAGACACGAGAAGCCATTAAAACGTGAGATTTTATGTTGACAAATTTTTATATTAAAGACATATGAAGTTGCATCGAGATATGATTTCCCCATAAATCAATAAATTATTCGATGAACCTGTTTCAGAATTGGCGTTAAGCAGTTACATGTGAGCCGATCTTATACCTGCATTTCAAGGAAAAAAAGAAATCGGCGTTAATAATCTCTTATAAATCAGAATTGACCTTAATCCCCACCATTTTGCGAATCTAAATCGAAAATGGAGAAATTTATTTTAGTCGAACCTCGTCAGAATTTAAATAATTTCCTATTGGCATACCGGAGAATTTTATTAGCGAAAGTAATCATGTCACCGCGACTCTTTAAAAAACTTATCGGACTAGACGCCACGACGCGACAGTAAAGGCGGTAAACACGTCACCAAGCTCCCGTTTCATTTGTGTCCTGTTTTAGTGCTATTTCAATCTCACTGTCGTTCGATAATTACTTAATCCACGCTGGTTCGGCAAAGTCGTAACTCTGATCGATCGAGAATTTTAATCAGCTACGTCATCGGGAATGATTAATTCTCGAAAGAGCTTTTCGTTTCTATCGAAGAAACAAATGTATCCGACTTTATTGGTGTCAAGATAAAAACGGCATTGGCGTGCGTATGCATTGTACAATGGCAATTAACAATTCGCGATTCTTAAGAAGCCGCCGACTAGGCCACCATATTCGACGAGCGTTAATGTCACCTCGAGTAGCCGGCTGTCTTTAAAGGGATTTTAATGGGTACATACACGGTTGGGACGCGTCCATGAGTGAAACGGTCGCGATGGATACTTTTAAATGTCAGTGCAAGCCACTTGTACTTACGCATTTCCGTGTAAGTCGTAGCCGCTAGTGAACCGATCGACTGCATTTTCTTCTTGAGAAGCATTCATTGGAATTTAGCTAACAACATTATAACACGACTTATGATGTAATCGTTGGAATAAAAACCGTTAGATAATGCGCGAATTTTCTTGTACCGTATGTACAATCTGTCAGGAAAATATTCGGACATTTTATTAAGATCGAATTACATTTTTTTCTGACTAGATCAAACGACTTCGATTTCTTCGACATTTTAGAAGGATTAATTTACCAGATTATTATGTCAAAGAATTTGTGCAAAGATCGCAATTGATTGGAATGACAAAAATATAAAAACATTGCGTTTTCCAATTTTTTCGGTAACTTTTGTGTATGCTGAAAATGTTAATGAGGAGATTCTTCTCACATTAAACCCCGACTCGTAGGGGACGAGTAAAATATGCTCTTGCTCATGAAAAGGATGGAGCTGGCGATAAGCACGTTCTTCCTCACGTGCGGCGACGGAGGATCCATTTGCTGACACGAAGGACACATGGGCAGGGCTTGAGGGCTTCGAAGAAGAATTTGCCGGGGTAGTCTAGAATTTTATCGGCATGCTCACAAAGCCTCAGGCTCTGAACGTCTGTGGTCCCTGAGTAATTAGACTGGCTAATTCAACCAATTCGACCGGCCAATATCGGTTCCTCAAATTGTGTTTAACAGAGCACGTGATATTCCAGGGTGGGGAGGCATTGACAATAAGTATTGATATTGTTACACGTAGATGGCGGATTTTTATGAAAAATAGAAATTGTTTGTGTTTATTGTAAAACAAGAAGCTAATAATTTTAATAAGTTGAATATAGGATTAGGCAAAGAGTAATCTGATTGATCATTAGCGATTATAACTCGTTAGTTATTATAAACTATTATAAATTAGTTATAATAACTGATGAGTTGTAATCGTTAATCATTAATCAAATTACTTTTTGCTTAATTCTGGTTGAAGGTAATACAATAGCATCTTTATATTCTCTGAAAGTTTTATATTCTATAAATGCATGAAATCCGTAGTCTAGTTGTAGTATTGTATTTCACTTCTCGTTCTGGGAGGTAATTAGGGGAGCGATGATTCATCATCGAGTGCCTCTCTGGGGACATGACAGTTTGGTGACTCGGGGAGTTTAGTGATCACCTTCGAAATTTGTTTATTCACCATTAGACTTTAGTTATTATTGACTTTATTAATCATTTTATTCATGCAGTGACTCGTAATGCAAGTTCGAACCTGCATACTTGCCATTCTCTGCGATATCAAGCGTCAATAACTATGCCCATCGGAAGTTGTGTCCTTCCTGGACAGGTTGTTACTCGGACGATGAGGTAACATCAACTTTACATAATCTTTAAATAATCGGTTGCAGGTTATATGGATGCGAGTTCTGGGCAACCATTAATTATGGTAGATTTTTCATCGACTTGTTAAGTAGTTACTATGTAAATACAAGGAAGCACGTGCGACGAATGTCATTTTCAATGTAATTGAATTGTTTATGTTACATAAAAATATATACTGATTCTATTATTGCGATATAGTTGGATTAATATTTACATTTTCTCTCAGAAAGAAGAATGTATTATACTTCTTATGTTGTTTACAGAAAACGTTGTGTAACTAACACATCTGTCTACAGCGTGTTGTTTTTACTATTTGATATAAATGAGTTCTTAATAATAGAAGCCAACCTAATAGGGCCAACTCAAAAGGGGGAGGTGCCATCCGAAAAAGGCCAAAGGGGTTATTGGCTCCTCCCTCTTGTGCATTGGGAATATGAGGGCAGTTTCAGGGCAGTTCTAGGGCATATTTAGGGCAGTTTTGGCACAGTTTTAGCACAGCGATACGGAAAAGGGCATTCTTGTTAAAGTTTTTGGTCTCGCCCATTTTGGCCAACCCCAAAAAGTCATAATAAGAGTCATTGAAAAACCTCTAAGGACAGTTTTGGCCATCTTAATCGGCTAAGTCCTTTCAATATGTACTTAAATATGTATCCGCAGAAAATTTGAGATCTTCGCATAAAAATGCAAGAAACATTTTAATTATAATAAATTAAGAAAAACCATTTTGTCATTTTCTATTGTATATTGTAAACTTGTAAATAATATTATTGATTTTTGTATACTTGCTTCATGTATAAATGCACAATCTACATTATTTAATTTTACTAACTGCCCGTAAGTGTATGTCCGCATATGTAAGTATTGTATAATATATTGTGCCACGTGCAAAAATAAATGAAGGTACTTAAAAATATCTCATATAATCCGAATCATAAATAATCTATTTTAAGCCACAATTAAATTGTGCACTAAAGAAGAATAACAATATAGGAGCTGATTGTTTATGAAACAGTCAGTTGCGTGACTTCAGAAAAGAATCCTTTGCACGTCGAAGGCGTAATCATTTAATCAACACTTTAATGAAACGTTTACCTTTAATCGATTAGTCACGATATTTTCTGACATTGCGACCAAAGTTATCGCGGTTTACCTCCGCAAATGCATACTGAAGGTCGAGTCTGTGGATGCAAAATGGAGGCAGCATAACATAAGTGATAAATGAATCCGGATAAGAGACGTTGCAAGCGTGGTTCACAATGATTAAAAGTAATACTTTGTCTATACTTATGATCCATATATTGATTGCAAATAAATGTTTAATATTGTGGTCCATATTAGCAAAATAGTTTCCGCAAATATAAAAATGCTGTTTACCGGACCCTCACTATGATCTTGATATTTGTTTTCATTGACACTTCCGTGGATGACGCCCAGAAAGTTATAATCGTTGCTTGTTGTTTGGAAAAATATTATTAACCATACTAATCAAATATTGCTTACCATCGAAGATCAAGTTCGAAACTCTGAAGTATTTCTATTTATAATATAGAAATTTTGTTCATCAACTCCATGCTTATTTTGTAGTGTGTAGTTTTCCTTGGCGTCTTCTTTCTGTGCAGTATGTAATCAATATTAGTCGAATCAAGAAGATGGCATTGGATAAGCTGCTCTATGTACCACGAACAAAAAATGATGCGTAAGGAATGCAGCAGTGGAGTTGATCATATTTAAGTAAAATATTAATATTTTATGCACATGTTACGCGAGCAGATTTGCCTGAAGAGCGATCGGCAGCGTTCCATTAGCGTCTGTTCAATTTGCAAGACACATAGAAAGACTGCAGTTTTAACTTCGCTATGCTTCGCAACCTGATGACGTGGCGAGAATTGCATAGTTAATTTGCGTAGCCGCGTGTCGTTGGAAAAATTTCTGGAAAAACTTAGAAATGTCAATGAGGCGACGCGTCGCGTCGCGTCGTCGGTTCCGTCGTCTCGTCTTAGCTCTCTCCAAGTCTTATAATATAATGTATTAATAGCATGTTATAATATATTAATAACATGGCGCCAAATTATAGCAGCAATTGTGATATTTGATAATTAGACTGCGTATTTATATCTATGTATGGCATGTGTGGATTTTGTTTTCTTTTACATTGTATTTTCTTGGATTCTTACGTTTATAAAATAACGCATGAGGTCTATTTACAAAATAACCGGACTTTAGTACATAAGGGATTCCCAAATTGTTATGAATAGTAGCAATGCTAGATTTGCTAGCACTGTTCTATGTCGAACTTTCTGTCGAATTTTTTGTAATAAGTTTTTGTGGGTATCGCATGCATGTATAAATAGTGTATTGTGTACAACTTTCAAAACTACTGTTTTTGTGATGTTACATATATCATGCGAAACGTCCAACTGCACTACGTTAGCATCAGCCATAATCATTCACGCTGTTGTACAAATTCCTTCGTGCGTGCTTAGGCAACAACGACGAAGCGATTTTCATCACTGGGTTGTAATTTACGACGTTTACGTACGTCCATAGATTTCGTGCGTCTTTAATGATTACTATTAGAATTAGAAAGAATCCAAGGACCTCATCAAGGTCACTACCGTGACTGTAATGTAGAAGAGTGTACGTAATCTGCCTACTGTCTCGGTTTAAAATTCATCGTATCACTAAACACGTGGTCGCATGTTCCTTACAGTCGCTATCAACAGGATATTATGTTGTTCTAAACTTTATTACGAATTTGTTCCCTTTAAAGTATTCGCGTCTCCTACTCACACACTTTTGCCAGCGGTGTTTCCATTTTACGAAGCAGTCCTGAATAGCTCCATTTGAAATAGCCCGTAAAGTCTGTGACGAATTTGCTTTGATGTGATTCCTTTTCAGTACTCATTTTAATTTCGAAAATAAGAAAAAATCGCATAGAGCCAGATCTAGGAAGGACATTCATATGATTTTTGGCACAAAACTGACGATTTGACAAAGCTGAGAGGGTAGGCGCATTGTCGTGTTGCAGGAATCATGGAGTCATCTCCGTAAGCTTGTTTCAAAAGTTGAAACGTTTCTCTATGTTTTTCCCAGTTTAACGCAAAATTTGTTGTTCCAGAAAGTTGTATACTTCAAAAATCGCCATTAACGCTTAAACACGTTGTACTCGAACAACAATATCACGAAAATTGAACAAGATATCAAAAATTCGAAAACATACGGTTGCAGAGGAGGTTATGCGCAACGCAATGCTGCCAATCGAATATCAGTAATCTCCGTTGGCGCATAATTCAAAAAGTTCGTATGACAATGTGAATTTGTATAAAGCTCTGCAGTCTGTTGGTAACGAAAGTAAAGCGATTCAAGTTGCTAATACGTCGAGAAGTATTTCCTTATCCAGTTTCGGTGATCCCGGTTCCCTTACACAGAAACCAAAGTGCAACAGCAAGATCGATATGATAAAGATAGTACTGGACAGGATGAATTAAATGGTAACATAGGTATGCAATAAGTTTCTGTTAATATGTGTTGTTTGCTATGTTTTGGTTAAGTAGATTTTGCATCCTCCTCCGTTTATTTTGATATTCGATGTTCATCTATGCAGTAGCTTAAGTGTATAAAAAAGTTATACTCGTACAAAAGACCTTGTCAACATTTATCGCTTAAGTCAGAATTATTGATTCTTCGAAGGTCTTTCGTCTAAAAGACGAATGTGATGAATGTGATCGTCAGGAATAATTCACGTACCATGATGACAACTTTACCGGTCTTTCTATATTTCTCCCAATCGATCGTTCTGTGACCTATCAAGGAAATGATGCGCCATGAAAATCATCAGGAATTTTCCTTAGTCGATTAAAAAGAAATACATCAATTGACATATACAATACTTAATAATGCACGTTTATCCTTTCTCTTCAAATGATGCAACGGACGATCTGTCTTTTCCGATGACGCAACTGTTGTAAAATTCTCCAGGTAACCATAAATTCTTATAGAAGTCGGTGCTTTGCACGTGAGGAGAAGTTCCCGATGATCAGAAGGGTGTTAAAAATAATGTATTCGATTGGAAGTTGTCTATACATTTCTATATCGTGACAATCATTTATTACTTCTTCAATATCGTTTGACGTTATCGATTTGACTTCAAAGATAATAAGTAATGCGTATCTTATTTACATTATTAGCTAGTTAATTGCAAGGTTAGAAAACTTTATTACAAGCAATTTCAAGGAATCCAATCAGTAACAGATAAAATCCAAAATATTCTTTTTTTCTGATTTTGTGAATTTTTGCTTCGATTGAAGTAATATAAAAGGTAACAACAAAAATTGCTTACGTTTATGGAAAATCTGTATAATCTGCTCAATAGTATAACGATTATAATATAACGATTTGTAAGTATACTGGTTTAATGATATCTTCATTACGTTATTTTTACAAAATTATAACAGATATTAAAAACATATTTACGTTGGATAATGAACTATTGTGTCGCAAGAAACCATGAAAACTATAGAAACTTAAATATATTTTATGGAAAATTGATTTTTTGTCCTACTTGAATTCGCGAAATTATTAGAATCATTGATATTATTCAGGAACAAGATGTAATATCAAATTTAATTTCAATGACAAGAAAATCGGAATGCACAGTTCCAAAGCATCTTGGGCAGAAGTCGTTTGGCATTCGAGTAACACAGTTCCGTCTTGCGTAAACTTTACGCGGCAAGGTAAACGTCCTTACCATAAGTCGTAACCACGTTAAAGTTTAAGCATTTTAATCTCTTATTTTCTTCTAACTAGTTAGTCATTAATTATGACTCATTATATTAGGTAACACACTTAGTTAGCAGATAAATATTGACAAAAAATTCCGGTGGACCTAATCGCATGCTATTACCATGCAGCAAACAAATAACAAGTTTTTCGGTTTCCTTTTTAAAAGAAACTATGGATCTTGTTGCATGGATTTACTAACATTTAAAGTATAAAATTTATTTTACAACAGCAAAACAAATGAATATTACACGTGTTGTTTTAGTTTTAATAAAATTACCAAGAACATGAAAACAACAAAAACCGTATTCATCAAGATATTAAACGATTTTTACTATAAAATGGACCCGAGTAATCGGTTATATCTATCATTCGTCTACAAAAACATCTTTAAACTTTGTACAATTTTAAAGTAAAGAATCTGTAATACGTCATTTTCTCGGATTTGGTTGCTCCGGTGTTAAAGCATAGATGACAGGAGTTATGCATCGATCCGATATCTCAAATACTAGAAATGAAACAGTTCATTCATGATATTGCCGGATCGATCCTGAATTTTGTCGGGCAATCGTGTTTCCCCGAGACAACATGAATCGATTCCTTCCACCATTCTTCTTCCTTCAATCGCGCAACTTTGCAGCAAAGGTCGTACAGCCGCATCTACATGAGAGGTAACGAGGTGCCGTTCTGTCGTAATACCGAGACAACGCGAGTCACGATCGGTCAAGAGAGTTTCAAACTGAAATGCCGCTCTCGGACGAAATTGCATTTCCGCAACACGGCCATTTCTTCTGACCGGGAGCCACACTTGAGGGAGACTACAGTTGGCTCTTTTGTTCGAGAAAGTCGGACGAAGCGAGACCGATCCGTCTGAAAATACGTACAAAAATTCGGACGAAAACGATGTACGTAACCGCCAAACAACATGGCAATTATAATTTGCTAAAATTCTCGGTTACGTAACCTTGACCCTGTCGCAGCTTTCATCGATACCTGTTAATTCGTGTTTAGCTATATTCTTTGATCTTTCTACTGATAACCAGGACTTCTGTTATGTCGGTTCAAGGACAGAAGCAGCACGTCTTCCTTCAGATTTATGTGCAAGTTTTATGCAGTCTGCTGCATATTACAATGTCACCCTTTTATAGATCAAGTTCAAAGTTTTCTAAATGAATTTCATCTTTTCACAGATCAAATTTCGTAAAAAATGCATTACAGATGAAGCTGTGTTTAATATTAACCTTTTGCACTCGAGTGGTGACTCTGGGACACCATTAAAATTGTTCTATCACGTTCCAAAATAATGTTTATACTAACAAAAGTTTAGATTTAAAGAGTTGTTAGAAGCAAAACTGTTAGTATGAGTTAGAAGAATCAATTCCATATGCATAAAATGCACTTTGCCACATAAAATGGGAATACTATAAGCCAGAAAAGTAAGTTTAGATTTACAGTTAAAATGGCTTCGAGTGCAAAGGGTTAAATAATTATTTTATAACATAATTATTTTATAACAACGTTTACGTATAACATCAATTCACGTACAAGTTTTGCAATTTACGATTTCTATAATTTACAATTTTTACGTTTATGCCATGATTAAATTACGTATGAACTGGATGAATGGTATTTTCTTTAAGGTATAAAATCTGAATGCAATTAAGAAAGGTTCGACTGACGAGCAATAAGAGACCCTTTCACAATTTCCTTTAAAGTTCATCGTCACAAAACTGCTTATTTACGATGTCTTCTAGTGTAACTATTTGTTGTACACCTCTCTCGAAGTGAAACGATTACACACTTCGTTGATTGTATCGGTGTTCAAAATAATTGAATAATTCGCGCATACATTCGAATTGCAACATCGCGGTGTTGCGCATCGCAAGATTCGTTCAATTGACTTTATAAATGTGTCGCAGCATTAATGGTACGGTGAATTTTAATTTACGAAATATTTCTTAATAGACAACAGACTTTGATTGTCCTTTCATTTTCACGTTTATTCTGTTCAATATTACCAGGTACGAATAACTTTGTATTAATCCCTTAAAAGTGGAAATGAAATGTAAAAGGAGTATTTGTGTTATTTCAATGTTTGCGTTTCCGTTTTAAATGCATTCCTTAGAGTTTCGCAAACAGACTGCGAATCTTTCTGCAGAATAAAAATGTTCGGTACCTGTTGCAACAAATAGAAGTAACTATCTTTATTCTGTTTTTAATATATTTAAGGGAGATCGTAAGTTTGTTTATCGAGTATTTACATACTCATTTTTGTCACGAATGCATAAAACTCGCAGTATATTCATTTGCGAACATGATTATTTATATTCCATGCAAATGGTGAGACATTTAATGTCTGGTTTGCTCGTAATCTATGCTCACTGTTCAATATTTCAATGCGAATGAAACATCGACCGCAGAAAGTAACTACATTTCTTGGTAGTGTTTACGATTATGCGTCCAGGTTCGACAGTTCTACAAGTGGTCTTTGAACAGAACTACTTGTTTATTCAGGAAGCTTCAATGACAACAACAAAATCACCAAAACCAGTTTCTCGATGATGTTTACAAGTTTAATAATAAGATAAACTAGTCGCCACGTGTCTTGGATGGAAAATTATCATACAATAAATCTGAGCAATCATCAGATTTATTTTTAAACGTCTATTAGAATGATCACGTCGGTAGCAAAATATGTACTGCGCGTCAATTATGATAAACCACTTGTCCTTGCGCACGATTTCAATAAAAAACGATAATAAACATTTCAAATGTCAATAAACTAAAAAACAAGGTTAAAAATTATCACATAATTTTGTATTAACAAACACATTGTTTGCAAAGAAACAGCACAACTTCCTCCTTCCCGATCTTTTCTTCTTTTTTTACTAATGATCTAACTAATGATAACCCACGTGTAATACTAATTACGGATGATGTTGTACAACATAGTAATACAAATTCATGCAGCAACACGTGTGCCAAGTTTTCAAACGTCCAAATAATTTAGCAAAGAATCCACGTGACCGTTCTTCAACTTTCTCATTTTTCAAAGATGAATCGTTTGAACTTTGCAAGAAGCCTGCATCCTGTTGGTGTAATTATAATATCTTATCGCGCGGATGTCATTCCTTCGGCGCTGAAGAGATTCCTGGTGAATTACGAGCTTGGACTGCACCGGTGCGTGTGCATTCGAGCCACACAGGTGGTTCAACTTCGCCACCTAACCGCAACGCGACTGTTCTATCGCTGACACCCGTTAAATAAATCAATTACCCGCGATCGTGTGCAGCTTGAAGAAGGATGGCCCAGGGACTCTAATCCGCAACCCGCAACTCGCAACCTGCAACAGGCAGACGTCGCGCCGCATAGTTGTCAATTTTCATCAGTTTGCAGACTAAAGCTCGATATTGCTTAAAATCATACAAACAAATTTTATTTCTTATTAATTTTACATCATTGTCGATAAATAATTTAATATCCTCATTGTTTATAACTAGCTTTTTTATCGCCAATTCAATACTTGTAGAAGATCCAATGTCACATTCATAGCATATGATTTCGCCGACATTGTTTATATACCAACACATTGAATCAAATGCTATTATTGACACGTAGATAACAATAATTTGCACGGATTCTCACGAACACAAAATTCCATCGAATCATGGCATCGACGATAGCAGTATTTGGTCGATACCGCTAAGTATCATTATTCGAAATCATCGAAAAAATTGAAAAGGAAAACTCACATCTGGAAAACTCGTCTAATTCTGACAATCCGCGCGAAGTAAAAGAGTCAATTAAATGATTTTACAATGGAAATGTCAAAACGGAATCGGTAACGCGATATTTATTGGCATTTGAATCAAGCGCTGTATTATATAATACAATAAATGAAAGGAAGTCTAAAGAGAGAAAGCGTATTAAGAAGTCGGTTATAAAGGCGATGCGTTTGAGCGTTAATTGAATATCGGTGAAATTTTAACGGCTGAAAATTTCTTCACCTCTAAGAGACACGGCTCGATATTGTACAGTCAATGGAACTGGCTCTTCTTAGATCTGTGGAAGAGGCTGGAAACACAATAGTAATTTATCCTGCACGCGAACGAAATAAATCGATCGATAACGTCTGGGATCCGCGGTACCGGAGAATGATTCATAACGGTGCACCAGGATGACACTTTCGAGGCAAAAGGGCAGATTCGTATCGTCAATATCGTATACCTTTTTTCTTTATTTCTGATGCGAAACATCGAGGTGGCATCCTCGCGAGAATACAATGTTTCACGTTCTATATAACGATGCACTTTGTTCACGTATCGTCGGTCAAACGAAAATACCAACCAGAACGGTATCTTGTAATTGCAAGTAACACCTAATTTCTTGTTTAATAGTCAAGAGAAAAGAAATTACATATATTTCGATCGAATAGTGTTCTAATGACTAGACTGCGGCTTTTATGCATTTATGACGAAATGGGGTAGTTGCAGTTTATAATATTAGTAAGATGAAAATAATTTATTAACAACAATGTATTACTTTCAATCTGTTGTGATTATTAAAGTTAGAAAGAACTTGTTGTTTAGCTTCTACTTCTTGCAATTTACGCAATGTTTATTTTGCATAAAAATCCGCAGTCTATTAATGACATTTGTTTCACAAAATTTCAGTATACCGTATGATAAACCGGGCTCGGAATTTGTATACAAAATAAAATTTGTCTGCATCGGTTGCGAAATGTAGTGATTCATCTGAATAGAAACAGTGATCCACTAGCTGCATGTAAATTGTGGATGTGGGCAAAGCCGTGTTTGCGTCAGTATAGGTTCGTTTGCAGACAGTGTGGTGGCATTTAACCAATCCGTGGCATCGTGGTCGGAGGTTATATTATGCAAGAAGCGCCTTTAGCAAGCAACGACGACGCGTCGCGACGCGACGCTGCGACGACGAGGATGACGACGATGTCGATTTCACGCCGGTCCAGCTTGAATTCTTGCGAAATTCGTAGTTCACGTGCAAGTTCCTCGTCGAGAAGCAGCTGTCTGCCGCTGCGTGATCATCCCCTAAATACTAGCGCGTTATCTCTTCCAACAGAATCGGCGATCTATCGTGAAATGTATCCTGCCTGGAACGTACGGTTTAATTGTCACGCGTTAAATTAATAGTGAAATTAATGTACGAGGTACTGTCCCAATCGTGTGCCGAGTACTTTCTCGAGAGAAATTTTCGGGTGATCGAGAGAATGGTTGTACTGTGCCAATAAAATAGACAAAATTTTCGAGATAATAATTATTTTGTTAGCAAGAAGTTTTCTGTATCGAATACCTGTTACATTAAAATCTTTAAATTTATTATGGTATAAATGTAAAGCATTAGCAATTTACTAACCAGTAGTTAATTAAAAAACTGTGTGATTTAGAAACTCGAACTACGTGGAATGTACTTCTTCACGCTAGTTATAAAATGCTAAATTATGTTGTCAATCGGTCAATTATAGTTACTATATATATCCTAGATTTGATAATTGCAAGAATCAGTTGTAGGTGTTTTGTGTATGTTACAGATGATTTTTTGACAATTATGTATGTGCTGATTTGTACATTTTAACGCCTTTTTTATATTAATATAATTTTTTAAGAAATCATTCCTCAAGTAGATAACAAACGAATTACTTGCCATAAAAACTAGCTTCAGAACTTTGAAAAAATTATTGTAATTACAAATTATAATTTTTGAAAATTACAATATAATTTGTAATTACACTAAGCATTGCATTAAGGTTTTATAGCTCTCCTCCGTTTTTTTATGTTTTATTAGTACAATAATTTTATTAGAATTATTTGATAGAAATCTAAAGTTAACCAATGCGACAGGTATAATTTGTTATATCGCAATCAGGATTTCACTGATCGGCTTCTAAAAAAAGGCCGGAATATCGAATACTCTCCTCGTACGTAAATGTATGCGTTAACGTCGAAATTTACATTAAGATTAAATGTAAATCTCTAACAGTCGATAAATCAATGAGTAAAAGCTTTTTACGTCTGGACTTTCTAAAACCGCAGATACTGTTTTGGTAAAAATTGGACAGGATATTTCATAATATATGCGTGTACAGATAAATTGACTCCTACAATTGATTTGTATAAACATTCACAAAAAACTGCGAAATCATTTATGCCATATAAATAAATAATGTATTCCAGGATCTTACGGAAAGGAAATAAACCTTGACAATAGTATTTCGGTTATGAGTAAACTGCGTATCTGCATGCAAAATAGAAATATACAAAGACGATTGTAAGAAATAGAAATTAAATGAAAATAACTTGCTTTTCTTTTAATAATGTTGATAAGTTGAAAGCAGCGCAATAAGTAATTAAATTCTTCTTATGTCTTCATAATTTGATATTTCAGCCACTCATTTTAGTCACGAGTGCGTAAAACCTGCAGTCTAGTTATAAAAAAGTGAAGAGCCGTCGGAGACTTCTTTCCTTATTATTTCCTACATATTGTGTCCAGCAATTCGAATGACAATGGAATTTCGGACGCGGAACTAAGCGTTGATCCGAATGTTACTTGGTCTAGGGATGAGAATGAGTTATTCGGTTCATTGAGTGTTGACACGTACGGAACTTTCATTCCGCCGAGAACCATACAATATCTCGCCAGCCAGCTTAACAAAACGGCGAGCAGGAAGCGGCGCGTTTAGTCGTCATACCTTTAACGTGATACGCATCGCGACAATCAGCTCGTTAAAAATATTTGCATAAGGTGACTTCGACACGGTCGCCTTACATCTGTTGCACGGGCCGCGAGATCCGTTATTCAGATTGATCAGCAATGGATTCAAGTTAACATTTTCGCGAGATTCCAACGCAAATAATTCGTTTGCTCTGGTACTCGATGCATTGAGCGTTGCATCACGATTACCAAAGTGTCTATGTACTTTACGGAGATTTCTATGGAGAAAAAACTATGGTGTGTTGTACGGTTAAATTTAACGTAGTATAATTTGTTACACCCACAGCGATTTTGCGGAGAATTAACTTTGTGCAGTAATTGCATTAGACCGTGAACTCAGCATTTACGTTTTTTATGTCTCTTTTATTATGTGGAAAATTAGTCAATTCGAAACATCTGATTTACGGCATGGCATTTATCAACTCTAGACTAGACACCTTTTTACACATAACTGTGAATTTCGTCGGTTCTTTATGTGGATCACAGAAAATTGTTTATAAAATAAAATCTAACGTTTAGGCAAAAACGCAAAAATACTGTTTGATTAATTACATTTTTGAGATAAATGTACATATGTACAATCTGTTTATCGAAAGTTTATAAACAGTATAATTTTAATGATCATTAGTTGAAAGTAGAACAGTAAATTCGCTACAACTAATTAAAATTAATTGAAAAAATTCTACTTTGATTCTAATTTAAACTCGTTCCTCTTCTACGTTCATAAAATAATCCATTGCAAAATGAAGACAACCGAGCACCAAGAGTGATATAAATAAATAAATGTGTTCAACGTTTCTCCGCAGACGCATCTTCAAAATCTCAGTAATTATAGAATACAGGATCTAGAATCCTAATCCTAAAGAATCCTAAAATCCATCAGTTGGACGGTGTAATTGTTTAGCGTTAATTTACTGGGGGAAGTGTTTTATTCTACGTCTCCAGTATATTGCATTTAGCTGTTCCATTGTTCCTCAAATGGTGCTGTTTGTGTCTTAAATCTGTTACTGGCTGAACGAAGCTTTTTGCCTCAATCTATAGGATTCTCCTCCGCTTCGTGCACAATCGATTGTACATACATATAATATCGTCTCGCCTCACGATCAGTCGAGCAAAAAAGGAAGAGTCACGAGTCACGACCCGTGTGTCGATGCACTAGTCTATGTATACGAACTCGAAGTCGATTATCTAACGTCGTGGCATCTATATTTATAGTGAACAGAGGATACGGTGGGCGAGGAAATTCCTCAACGAAACCTGATCAACGGAAATTTCTCTGAAAGTATGCACCATTGAAATTCACGTAATTCATTACGTCGTCGACTGTGAATAGATTACATATTTGCCACCGAAACATAGTCGTGCGATTTATTGTCGATAACATATCTTGCAGTAACACTTTGCAACAAATTTTAATCTTTCAACGCCCAAAACGGAATAATTAAACGACTATGAAAAAACAAAAATTGTACGGTGTCAAACAAAATTATTCTTTTTCGTACTTTCATTTTTATGGTAATTCCAAAATTCTACTTTTGTCGACATTCACCAGATCTTTATATGTCAACGGTAGCTTTGGAATGGTTCGAACAACGTAACGTAATTTTTGTAAAATGACGTTCATTGTAATTTTTATGTTTTTCACTCCTAGACCGTATAATTTTATTTCTACTTCGCAGAGATAAGAGATTGTACTTTTTGTAGTAAATCGAGCGTACAGAAGCTATATTAAAATATTTATATCTATATTATCATTTCCGATCTTCTGGTCACAATTGACATTTTAGAACGAATAATTAAATAGAGAACTTCCAATGAACAGGCAATATAAAACCTCAACATAATCGTTCTTAGTATTTCTTTCGAAAACAGATTTCTGAGAGAACACAACACTAAGTGAAACGCGAAGACATCAAAATTTATTCATAGAAATATGTAATCGACGCGTGCAAATAATTACTGTGCAAACAATTCACTATATTATTAACTATCATCACTAAAGCAGTTTCAATACCAGAAAGTCCTGCTACGACAACCGTCGATGTCTGCATTGCGATAAACTAATATGCTGTTAAAGCATTGTAAATTGTAATCCGTGCGTAAGGGCCATTCTTGTATTTCTCTTTTCGCGTGACACAGATTACACAACGCACTATAAAATCATCAAGAACACACTTGGTTTGTTTATGCAACGAAGTCTCCAATAGTCTCTCGGTAGACGTAGAAGCTGCACCCACGTAGACGGATGCGAGGGTTATTAAAAGCATCGAGCACGCAATGTGACTACGTTCAACTACGCGACAGCAAGTGTTCGGCACAACGTGTGTACCTTCGATTACGTCCTTCTTGGTTCTACTGTTTTCAGTCAATTACAAGGATATAAGAAGAAGAGAAAATGTGCGCACGCTCGTCGCATAGAGAACGTAGATCTCCAGGGATCGAAGATCGAAGAAGAGTCATTTTCTTCCTCTTTTGTGTCGTCTCCGTGTTCTCTGACGGCGACCACCTCGCTTTCGGACATTAGCATAAATAAGCGATCGGTTTTACGTAACCCCGGCGGTTCTCTTTCTAAACTTCTGCACGGGATTTCGACTGCTCCCCGGTGAGAGATTGGTAACAATTTTCGATGCTACACGCAGCAGAATTTAAAAAAGAACTTTGTAATTAGCACCGACAAGGCCGCACTGACGCAAACTCCTTCGCTTCTCCCTGCGAACATAATTTTTCATCCGAATGCCGTTGAATATATTTGCAAGATTTAAACGTTACGACGATTCCGCAAAACACGATGTTTCGAGCCTCGTGCGACTCTTGTCGCGTTCGCTACTGTCATCGTGTAACTAAACGCCGTGGTTTCATAATATTGCACGGTGAAAAAATCATCAAGGGCTAAAAAATAAGGTCACGGAAGCTGAATTTTTACAAAGACCACAGAATAAATACACATATTTTAATAAGCGCGAATAAATGTCGAGCTGCGTTTGATATATGCCGTGGCTCATATTTTGATGTTCCGGCGTGTTGATAGGTTCTAGAATCTCTTCTGTCATAAACTTGAATAATACGAAAAGATCAATTTTAGCATAGAATTTATAATTGAGATAATAATGGTTATTCATTAGCAGAATATTTAAATTGGTTATGCTTTACCGTTTAGGTCAGTAGGTAACGTTAATGTCGTCTGAGCTCGAGGACGCCAGACTATCGTTCATTTCTTCCGCCATAAAATTGCTTCAAAAGGATGAAGTCAGAGATGAAGTCCATAAAAATTCGCTTGTAAGAAACTGAAAGTGAAAAGTTTTTCGAAGGTGGTACAATGAATTTAACCGAAAGATGGTAGACAGATGATAACAGTAAAAGAATTGGTCAATACATTGCATTTAGATGTTCTTCCCTATTAAATGCATGTTTTCTTGTAAATTAAATGTTTATTTATAATGATACCATTTATTTATGCTACTTCATTTCTACCTTCGCTAAATCAATTTATTTATGCTACTTCATTTCTACCTTCGCTAAATCAATTTTTCTCCTAAATGATGTAACTGCTATAATGTTTTCAATAAAAATGTTATCAAATAATATGTAAGTCTATACATAAGCTGTATCATTTGAAGTTCTCAATTTTATAAGAATATCAATTTATTGTATTTAATAAATGTTATTTTTACCCTCACGATATACATTATTTTATACAAAAAATGGAAATCAAGGGCCTTAGAATGGATACACGTGTTAGATTACACCTCGTGTGGGCGCCACTGTTTGAACCAGTGCAGGCATGAAAATTCACTACGCAGGACGAAGCCATGCGCAGGGCTTCTACCGGGTGAACATTGTAATTTTAAATTACGACGGCGACGTAACGCAGAGCTGCGTGGGTTTTTACAATGTTCACCCGGTAGATGCCCCGCGCATGCATCGTCGTGTGTAGTTAATTTTCATGCTTGCACTGATTGTGCTTAGGAAGCGGAATTGAATTAGCTGCTAATTACGGTATCGTCCATTATGTGATACTGTACCGTAAATGGTTTGCGTAATCATTAGATCTTACGATCATGATTAAAAGCAAATGATATTAACATCGGTGAACGGTAAATAATCTTTATGTTGCGACATGTTAGACCCAATTTGTAGAAAGCTGTATTGATACAATCGTGGCTCCTTGTATGGTTTTAGTAATATTCTCATTAAGGGGAATCCCGGTTATATAATATCGGATAAATCTGGGGTACCTTCCGAGCCGAAGATCTCTTTCCGTTGACCGTTTGGAGTCCGAACAATGAATGTTTTATATCACGATTCGATGACAATACAGTAAACGTATATAATAATAAGTACAATTTAAGTAAAACAAAATATGATTAAACAGTAAGATTTTCATTTTACTTTGAAATGTTTCACGAATAAAAAATAATCAAAAAATTGAATTGTAAAATTTATTAATCCGATAAGATTTTCAAAACACGGTTTAAATAAATTATTTATTAATAATTTAATAATTAGGTATTAATAACCTCTTCCGAACAACGTATAATTCGTATAATATGTCCGTAAACACTAGTCTGATCATCCCGTGTTCGAACGTATACATACGTATAGCTATAAGCATACTAATTGATCTATTAGGTTGAATGGGGAATGCGTAATCTTCAATTTTTAGAAGACCATTAAATCTATGCCGGTATGTAAAGTTTAAAGATTAGGTAAGTTGGTTTCGAAAGAAAACAAACAAATGATCTAAGCAAGCTTTCACTATTTTACGGTAAATAATACATCGTAACATCAATAAACAATTCAATGAGACACTAAACGAAGTTGATCAGTAGCGTAATTGCAAGTGTGAAGTACTAAACGCAGACCAATATAGTAATTATCATTATTTGCAATTAGTACTGCAATAAAAAGAATAAAGTGGAGTCAAATTCTGTTCGATAATCCTTTGGAGGGTTGCCTAGCTACAAAAGAAAACCAGGCTATGATCCACGACAAGTTCCTCATCCATTGTTTAATCCCCGTTTGGTGCGTCCGGCTAAGATTCGAGGAAGATGCGGTCGTAGTGAAACCACGGGTTTCGCCGTTGGTTACTCTTCCTCGAATTCCTGTCTGACATTCACCGCCTCTTCCTTTGTCGGTCATCGTTCTGCCACCACCACCTAGCCAATGCCACACGATGATTTCGACATCGGTGCCGCAGAAATTTTGGCTGCGGCGCCGCAGGAGGGGGCAGAATTCGTATCGAAATCCGCGTATATAATCGCCGTGGACCAGGATCGAATCAGTATCGTGATCTAGCACATCTCAGCTGTCTCATCTTCTTCGAGAAGCCAACGAAAACCAAACAAAAAACCAACCATGAAGCTGGTGCGTGTAAATATTGTTCGCTAGCGCTTCTTTCCGGGTTGTCAACTACAACCGTGTTCGGTATACAACTCGAACGACGAGGACTCGGATATCTTCCCCGACTCGATTTCACCCTGGATTCAATAGCTCTTCTCTGTGATCGCGATACAATTTCCAGTGGTTCTCATGTGATCTGCGAAAGCGTTGTCCGCGGGAGATCGCGACGATCCGGCGCGGCGGTTACCGGTGTGCAATTAACGCGCACTTAGGATCGTTATCTGTCATTAAAGACACAACAATACGCGGCGCAATTACGTAGTAAAACCGCTATCATTGTTCTTCCGTTGAAATGCAAATATGTTGTTAATTTATTTCAAGTAAATCACCGATAACGGATCTCGGTTTACATAACGCACAGATGTCCGTCGCGAAAATTAGCGCTCTCGCTGTGGCCGGCCCGAAGACAATGACAATGACGGATCGCATGAGACTATTACACGAGCGTCGGTGTGTTAACGTGTCATGTTAGTCCGTATCATTGTAATCGTAATAATCCTCGGCAATCAGATATCGCACTCCTCGAGGAGATGCATCTTATAGAGTTCGTGCAGAGGTTTGATAACCGCTCGTAAGAAGACCTCTTTCGGTTACGCGATACCGGTAATGCTTGTATGCTTTGCGAATTAACATCGGTTTCTCGAGATTTCTGCGACAGCGATACTCGCTACGCTGAATCCAAATCCCAACCCACGGGCCGAGTATCACGAAAATTTGACTTTCTTCGCAGTTCCTTGCTGTCGCTCTCTTCGTCGCCGCCGCATACGCTGTCCCTCTCGTGCCCGAGAACAACGTAGTGCTGGTCAAAGAAACACCCTCTGACAACATCGGGCTCGGTGGCTACAACTACGGATACGAACTGTCGAATGGTCAGGCTCACCAGGAAACCGCCGAAGTCATTAACCAAGGAACCGAACACGAGGCCCTTGCTGTCCGTGGCAGCTTCAGCTGGGTCGACCCACAGACCAACGTCAGATACAACGTCAACTATGTCGCTGACGAAAATGGTTTCCACCCACAGGGTGAACACATTCCCGCTTAAATTGTATACGACCTCGTTTAAATAAATCCCTCACCAAAATTCTTCGTTTCCGATTTACTCGACACCTGTTCTTTTCGCCGATTTTATCTAAGTAACGCGTTCGTGCTTAAAAACATTTCATTCACCAGGAATTGTTACTTGAACGGATTCATTTAGAAGCGAAAACGTTTCTAC
This sequence comes from Augochlorella aurata, assembly GCA_028455555.1. NCBI lineage: Eukaryota > Metazoa > Arthropoda > Insecta > Hymenoptera > Halictidae > Augochlorella > Augochlorella aurata. The sequence goes on from CM052162.1 coordinate 3,831,634, forward strand.
AGGGTGTCGTTTCTACAAAAAATGTCTAACAATCCGGAAATGCGATATACGTGAGGTCATTTCAAGCAACTTTTTCCTTTACAAAAATTTTCTCCGAGGCATCGTTAACGATTTATTAATGGAAAACATTAACTAATGAGGAGCGAGTTCTGCTGGCGCGAGGCGGTCGAGCTAACAAGCGATCGAAGCCCAATTTCACTTATTAGGTCAGCCGCCTCGCGCCGGCATTACTCGTCTCTCATTGGTCAATGTTCTTGGTTAATAACTCGTTAACGATGCCTCGGAAAAATTTGTTGTAAAGGAAAAGGTTGCTTGAAATGATCTCGGGTATCCCTCATTTTCGGATTGTTAAACATTTTAGGGATACCATGTAGAATAAAAACTCGTTAACACTCTGCCCCTCAGTTGACATATGAATCAAAAAATTAAATACAAAATGTAACTTTATTGTAACAAGATTATAACTTCAAATAAAATCCATATTTTCGTTCAATAATGAACAAACAGTAACATGACGAATAATGTGACAAATAAAGTGTTATTGCATTATTCTTTGTGAGAAAGGGATATACGCCATATGGCTATCGCAAATGTTATTTTTAATACGCTACAAGATTACTGTACACTATGATATAAAAGAAACTTATAATTTAGAAACTTAAATTCGATGCTGGTTTCTTCATCGTTTGTTTCAGTTCTACTGTTCTTTGATGCTTAAAGAAATGCTTGATGAGATTGTAGGAATAGAGGGCCTAGCCGGATAAGATGTGCAAATCTGCACCTCGGGGTTTTTCAACGCATATTACACCGTTCGATACTTGAGATTTTTCGATTTTAAACAGTGGTTAGAGAAACCAACACAAAACCTGAAAATTTTTTCGAAAACAAAATTTTTTGCCCTCCGCATATTAATTCCATCGAGAGATATTGCTAAAATTAGTTTTGCCAAATTTTTTTGTAGTCGTTGAGCAGTGTTGCAAAAAATAAAAACCAAAGTTTCGACGTTTTTCCTGTGAGAAGTTAAGTTATAATTAATTTTGCCCATTCCATTTGTATATTAATTAATAAATAAATGGAAAGAAAAATTGTGTTTTATTTTACATACATAAAGTCTTTAGTTACCTTCCGTATTCATTGTTTGATACAACGGCTAGTGCCGTCGCCTGTAAAACTTTTGAACTCGATTCGAGCCTCGCTGAGGCTAGGTTTTTTACACAATCCCTCGTATCTCTTTTCCAATTCTCTTTTCTTCTTGTCTCTAAGACAAATAATTCTGCAATCAAGATTAACAACCTTTTTCCTTATAAAGTATAATCAGCGTATAGTAACACATAAATATAAATCGTTTTAACAGCGTCGAACACGACAATACAATTTTTAAAGGTATAAAAAATGATACTAAAAGCACTGATCTAGTTTGTTTAAATATACGTAGCATGGATCACAATAATGAGAGACTTATTTGCACATTTCTTATGTCTGTCACTTATTAACGATTAAAGTGATTTTACCTTGGTATTATCCTGATTGACAACAATGTTCGAATAAAATCTATTACTTCTAAGCGACGCAAAAGTTGCTAACTATGCAAATTACGAGCAATTACTATTGTATTACTTAACGTGAAAACCTTGAAGATACTTGAAAACCTTGAAAAAAACAGGAAGGGTAACGATTTTTTAAAAATTAACTATCAATGTCGTAAGAAATGTAAGTACATTTATTATAAATTATGTGTATTACACGTCAAAACGTATTATTATTATTGTATATTATTGTCTTTTTATTTATTTAATTTATACGGTGCGTTACAAAATAAAAATAAATAATTGTACAATTTGTTGTTTTGTATAAGTAAAAGGGGAGGGATTGTGAATGTTTGAAGATGTTCTATAAAATACCAATTTCACCTATTACCACAGAGCGTTCGATGATGATACATCATGAGGATGATTACGTCGTTGACGAGGACAATTTCGTAATGATTCTCGTTGTAAAAGATCGTCGGTTAGAGTGACCGGTTTCTCTTGATTCATATATAAACGAGGTTTTGAAATCGATTATTCTTCCGGTGCCCTCCTCAGATTTTCTCCGAAATATTTTTAGATACGAACATCCATTACGATGACAGTCAAGTGTGTCAAGTTATTCATCAATGGAATTTAATGTCCAGAACTATGACAAATTTATTGGTACTTAATCAGCGAATTTATAAATATGTACATATTTTCGTATATACATGAATGCCATTGCTAAATGTGTATGTATTTGTAACTACCTCCTTACTTTCTGACGCAATTAATATACGTGTAAATTAATAAAAATTGGTTGTGTTTTTGGTATAAGAAATTCCTTAACCAAAAATTTTCCTCTTATCCTGACTTTTATAGAATAATCTATGAACGTAAATATACTTTAAACATACACTACCACCTTTAATTTATCTTCGAAGTACAAAAATGTTCTTGTAAAATACCTTTATATGAAATATACAGACCATTATTGAAGATATAGACACATTTTAAGTAATACTAATATAAACCAAAGGATTATAATAAACTCCTGTTATTATATTTTATGTCGTTATTAATTTTGTTGTTATTTGTAAAGAGAAAGCATGTGCTTAATTTAATATCCTTAAAAATTGAAGTAAATGTACTCTCTTCAGTAAATATTGAAATATCTATGTAACCGCATATCAATATACTAGTTTTCAGACAATTTTTTAGATACCATTTGGTCTATTTTCCGGAAAAAATATTTATTATAATTGAACAACATATTTTTCCAGTAAAGAGTTATAAAAAAGTGGAATGCGTAATAAAATGCTTAAATTACAAGAAGTTTATATACTTTAATTATTTCAAAAGAAAGCTTTTTCTTTTCCATGCTCAAGGTATATATCCGATTACTAACATTATTACAAATAATAACATTGCGCAACTCTGTAATAATATGAAAATAATATAAATGTAATCAACATTTTTTTAAGTCAATAATTTTTCATATACATGGACGACGCTTAACTTTGTAACTACATATGAAACAGTATTAAAAATCGAAAACTTCAATTTCGTCACAGGCCCCCACAGGTGTGTGATGAAGGTCGACTCATCAACGATTCTGTCTCTAGTATATCCAGGGAAGGTGAAAGGTGAATTTATTGTGGATTCGAGCAAATTTTGGCAGGAGGAGAACCACTATAAAATTGCAGGCTGCTTTCAGAAACCACATCAGTCCTCCAAACAAGACTAGCCATACACATCCAATTTCAAAATGAAAACAGTAGGTATCACCAAGGATGACAGAGTGTTATAATTGCTAACATTTCTAATAATGAATTTGTTTTTACAAGTTCGAAATATTTTTATAAATACTTCTACTAAATAGATACATATCTATCGTATATTTTATATTGTAAAGCGACTATTAACTGCTACATTTGATACAGAATAATTCTAACAATAATATTGAAAAATTTGCATAAAATATTTTATTCTTTCTAGATCATTGTCTTCGCCGCCCTCGTTGCCATTGCTGCAGCTGCACCCGCTTTACAAGAACCGGAAGTTGTACTCCTTAAAGAGACTCCGTCCGATAATGTTGGTCTTGGCAACTACAATTACGGTTTTCAACTGTCCGATGGTTCTACCAAACAAGAAGCAGCAGAATTAGTTAATGGCGGCACCGATGGCCAATTCCTGAAAGTTCGTGGCAGTTTCTCTTTCGTCGACCCAGTTACCAACGTTGCCTACACCGTCAACTATGTTGCCGACGAAAATGGTTTCCACCCTGAAGGAGAGCATCTTCCTCACAACTAAATTTGTCTAGAACACGCCCGACACCCGACTGATCTTGCGAATAACGTGCCAATCATCACACCGCAATACTCAATTCTAATCTCCATTGAAACTGAAGCTCAAATTACTTTAACATCTTCTATTGAGAACTTTTGTATATAACATTTATTCGTCAGTTTCCTTCCTTGTAACAATGTTGTTGATGTTGAATAAAGGCGAAATTTATTAAAACGAAAGAATACCTAACTTTTGAGATATCTCTTTGATATCTCGTCTGTACTAGCACCCCATTTTCGTGAGAGACAAACGGTGATTGGTCCACTCTGATACTTCATTTGTGGTATTGTACTGTATTGTATTGTATATTACAATAACGGTACTATTAGAGTATTTTTAAAACAACAGTGAACTTCGATTGAAATTAATCGATTGGACGGTTGTAATTAGGAGTTATCCTTCGCAATGAGAAGAAAAATTGTTAAACAGCTGTATTGTTCATCTTCTTTTAAAAAACTACAGCTAATTTGAACAAATTTATTCGCAAAGTATAAAATGACGCTCCAAATCAAATATAGATCAATACTATACTTAAATATCTTACAATAATTATCAACAATCAGGTCAGCAATCATACATCCACATGCTGTAGGGCATAGTATCACATATAGAACTCTAAAAGTGCCCTAAGTCTGCCGAAATTCTGCCAAAATAAGAATTTTGGCAATATAAGAATTTTGATCATGTTATCATTGTTAATTTGTTAATGTCAAATCACAACATTGAAATTAATTGCGAGTTACTTATAAATTATTTACCATTCGCTGACATGTCTAATCTCTACGTACTACTAAGGAGTCTGATGGACCAACTGATAGTCTGGAATGTGCTGTAGAATGGCAGCGGAGAAACTGGATTGCGTCGGCGATCCTGTGATTGGAATTTGCTATTCGAATCCAATGGCATTATCCAATCCCACTTGGGAGGTCTTCCCTCCACCACTCTACAGCACATTCCAAACCACCACTGGTGTTGATACCTCGTCTTTGACGAAAGTAATTTGAATTATTTAGACTTAAGCACCATCTACAGAAAATTGAGATAAACACGTATATAAACGACATTGTAAATTTGACACGTTGAATCTCGTGCTGTACCACTGTATGTACATACGTATGTACATTTTCACTGTTATAATATGAATAGTTTTTACGTTTATTTGTATGGAATTCGTTGACTGAACTACGGTATCTCAACATTTGAGGATATAAAGATTACAATAATGCCACTTGTAAACGTTGACGTGACTCCGAGACTTTGAAAAACACAATTATTTAACAAGTTTTGTCCGCTACGTGTGATTTAAGGTTAGGATCGGCCAGGGGGTTTCTGCAATATGACTGAATAACATACGTTTAGTATGCCGAAATTTCGAATGCTTCCGCGAACATCGCGGATTGTGGCACTATGTTCCGCCGCGAATTTTATAAACGCGGCGGATCGAGTAATAATGCCTATTGCGATTGTCACAATGACCGAAGAGTATAAATGGAGTTTATATTGGCAAGGTTGGATACTTTCTGCTTTTGCCTTTGGTTATTTTACTAGTCAGGTACGGTGAAATATTCAATATTTACATTATATATTAAAAGCAATGAGTTGTTAGAATATCTTGTTTAAATCATCTTTTTTAAATCAGATTATTGGTGCAAATACAGCAAGTCGTTTTGGATGCAAAACGGTACTAATGTTTGCAGTTTTATTATGGTCTATTAGTACAATTATAACACCAATTCTGGCACAGTCAGTTCCATTGCTCATCATATGTAGAGTGGTTTTAGGATTAGGAGAAGGTTTAGGTAAAGTATCATAGAAAACATAATCTTATTATTTCATATTATTCTATCACCAGAGTGATTCTATATGGGAATGAGTCCAAAACATGAAACAAGATTATTCATCTTGTATTATGATTTGCAATGCAACCTTTATCAAACACTATATTGTTTTTAGGTCTACCAGTTATTTTTCACTTGTTTGCTCATGCTATTCCTGTAGAGGAACGGTCTCGTGCATTTGGGTATCATGTAGCTGCTGGTTCAATTGGACAAGTAGTTGCATCCATTGTAGGTTTAACTTTCCTATAATCTAATATTTCTTCATTGCTTCATAGTTTACATAATTTGAATTGAGAAATTCTTTTCAGTTGTGTTCGCGTTTACCATGGCAAACAGGATTTTATTTATTTGGAGCAATTGGAATTGTATGGTCACTTCTATGGTTATTACTTTATCAGGAAACAAACTCTCAAGAAGAAATTCCTTTATTTGTACCTAAGGTAGTTTTACATTTTCTTTCAATTAAAATTATAAACTGAAATGAACTTAAACCTCATCAAGATTTTATTGTTTTTAAGGTGCCGCAAAATAGAAATTTGCAATGGACCGAATTTATCTCTCATTGGCCTTTATGGGCATTGTACATAGCACATTTTGCAATGAATTGGAGTAGTTATATAATAATGCAATGGTTGCCTACTTACTTGGCAAGAAATTTGTCTGCTAATAAAGAAAGTATTAGTTTAACAGCGCTTCCATATATTGTAAATTCTCTTGTTGGAATCGGTAGGTGTCAACCAACAAGGAAACTTTGATGCATAGAAATGTGTTTTTATGTTCATTATTCACTATATTTCGTGCATTGTAAACGTTTCTGATAACATATATGAATGATTAAAATATACTTATTTACAGTTGCTGGTCACAGTGCCGATAACCTCATACAGAAGAGGTGGACTGTTTTATCTGTAAGAAGATTAATGACAAACATAGGTTTAATAGGGCCTGGTGCATTTTTAGTAGCATTTTGTGCTGTGGATAACTTACTTTCTGCAGTAATGTTAGTACTAAATTGGATGTTACAAAGTTATACAGTACATAAAATTTGTATTATAACTTTTTATCATTGTAGCTTTGTTTCAATATCAATGGGACTTTGTGCGTGTAATGCTGCTGGCCATCTTAGTAATCATGCAGATGTAGCTCCAAATCATGCGGGTATCACGTTTGCAGTTTCTAATACTATTGTATGTTTCAATTATCATTTATTAAAAAAGAACACCGTGATGACTGTTGTGAAAAACTTTTTCCTTAGACTTTCTACATTGACATGTTTAAAAATTTAAACAAATACGTAATTGACATAAATGTTTTAGATTAGTATTATCATCCTCTCTTTCTTAAAATGTATGTTTTTACAATTTTCATTTAATTTCAGAAAATGCAAAGAACAGAGGGATTGGTTTTTAAAATCCTCATCATGGTGTGTCTTTTCAGTTGTAATATGAAAAACAAATTAATATACATTTTTAGGCAACTATACCGGGTATTTTATGTGGTCCATTAACGGCGGAATTAGTGACGGCTTCACATGGCCGTTGGATGCCAGTCTTCGTGTTGGCAGCGGCAATCAATTTCACAGGAGCCATCATATATCAAAGTCATAGTTCTGCACTTCCAGTGTTGTGATATGCTTCATTGAAAAACAAACTCACAAGTGTTTATCGTCAAAGTCAACGAAATTATACGATCGATAAAAACTTGCCGCGAAAATGTACCTTCAAATCGTGTTCATTGCACACAATTCTTTTAAAACAAATTTTTATCGTGAACACAGGGCACTAGTATGGCACGTTTGTACATCACACATCGTTTAGCTGAAGACATATCAAAATACAAGGCATGTACGCTGTAAGTTTCATACCGTTCTCATTCAGTAAACACTCGTCGCAGTATTAGAGCAGTTTACTTGTTATGAATAGTGCCATAGTTTTATGCACTCAGAGGAATTGGTAGTAATTATTTATCTTACCAATGACTTCACTGACTTTGATGATCTTAATAATAAAATAATATATACTCAGTGGCAAAGTATAGTCGACCTGTGACATTTACAATTACCCATAGGACTACATTTGGTGTAGAAATATTATTTAATTATTCTGAACAACGTTTTCCTATGCATGTTACTGTCATTTGGTCTAAATTTCCGAGGTGTATACGAAATATATTCGGCACTACATTCATTTAATACTATGTAAATCTATCTACAGTAAGATACATAATTATTATAGTCTATACAACTGCACGCATAATAATCGGATCTGGAAAAGGCCTGAGTTAATGATTCACAATAACATAAGTGTCTAGATCAGATTTGAATAAGGCCTTACTAAATATACTTCCCTACGTTCCTCAGAAACTAAGGCTATCTAGCATTCACATGCATAGGACTTAATTGTTATAAATAATGACCCTGGCAACCTGCTTTATGGTCATCAAAATTTATGAGGTATGCTCTAAGATAAATAATTGCTGAATTGGTTACTCGTTATATACTAGTAAAAAAAGAAGAAAATGACTACTAATACTAATTATCATTGTTTTTAATTTGTATGTCTTTTTATCAACATAAAAAAGATATATTGTGATACGTATGTATAAAAGATAATGAAACTTTTATTATTCGTATAGAGAAGGAATGTATATTCTGTAAAACATAAGACATATATATGTATATGTATGTATATATATATATATATATATATATATATATATATATATATATACATATATATAGATACAAAAAAAGAAATCTAACTTTCACATGCTACTTTTAAAATTTATTGACCATGAATGAAACATAATAATTTATACTCCTTATGGTGTGACGGCAACTTCTTTAGTACCGCACACCAAACTACAAACGAGATACAGTGGTGGACACATACTTATGAACACAGACACTTTTAAGATTTTTGTTGTATTTTATGCTATGATGAAAATAGGTAACTTGTTTCTATTATATTCATAAGTAACGTAATCAATGTTCTATGTGTAATCATCATATCATTAATTGAATGTTGATGGCAAATATAACATTAAAAATTATAACATTTCTTGTTCTAATTCCAAGTAATATACACTTACGAACACAATGTGCAAGAATAGAATAATATATTTAATTACTTTGTTTTACATAACATACGGAATTAATATTTCGTAGGTGTTTTAGTTTTTTAGAACTGTGGGGTGTGTACAACATCGTTTAAACGAATTTGGTCTAATAAGTAGTTTGAAAAATGTACAAAAACGTTTGCTTGAACCAGCATCGGTGTGGTATAAAAATGTGACGTGGCAAGTGTGGTGAGGTATTACATACTCCAATCAATTTCGTTAATAATATGTTGAATTAAAATAATTTTGCAAAATCAGAAGTATTAGAATACACAGAAAGTTAGTTGAAAGAACTTGATGAAAATTATTGAATATTATACAGTTTTTAAAATGAAGATAACTAATGTCATGTTCATAAGTATACATTCGTCACTGTGTAAGAATCAACATTTTGTGATCTAGAGAACTCTGTCGTTAATAGCAATTGCTACAAGTCGCCAACGCACAACTTTGTTTCAAAAACCATTGTTATTCTACTTTCCAAGTAGCTAATCGACGTCTCTGCTTGCAAGAAACATCATTTCCGACGTTTTCTCGTCGACACGGACTAGGATCTTTATGTATATCCTCGTTAGTTAATTTTACACGATTTTACTCTTTTAAAGACTTGAAACAATTTGTTCATTTATAATCTTGACTCTTCTCATATTTGATTATTTATATTGCTTACGTTTACATGACTGTGAAGTGCTAAGAGATGACTGTAATGAAAGATTGATTGACATTGCACGATATTCTTACTATGTATTTTATAATAAAACTAAATAAATAAAATTTTGTTTTACCTACACTCCTCTGAGAGTTTTACCTACGCTCGGAGACCACCAGGGATTCACGGATCACAGTTTAAGAATTCTTGTCTAGAGGCTGCCGTGCCCATCCAAGACACATAAATGGATTTTATACATGTTGACAACACGCTTTAAAAATACTATTATGCCCAGGATGAAGTTTTCCAAAAGAAAATGTATTTTGTTCTCGCGCGAAATTCACCAAGATACTGCTCTTTGGTAGCCAAGACGGAATTTGTACCATCCACGGGAGCTTAGAAGTAAAAAAGGCATAAACTCACCAAGTTGGCGGACCGTTTTTCAGAGCCGCCAGCTTAACGTCGATTTAATAATTATCGTTTTGACGCTAGCTAACAATATAAGAAATGTGTATTCGAGACCTTTGGGTGTCACCAAGTGAGACTGCATCATGCTGAAAATCTCTTAGCTGCAATCTATTTCTATTTAGCAGTATCGCCTCTTGGCTAGGCAATTAACCGTTTCAGTTCCAGGAGGTATTGAAAAAACACTGTCGAAGAATCCCAACCAGCGCAACCGCGCTTTCTCTAAATGAGTACGGAAAGACCCAAGCAGCGCGATAGCGCTTGTTTTATTTTATGTCGGGAAATACTAATCGAAGCAATAGCGCTTCTTGTATTTGTTAGGTAACGCGATTCTCGTCTTGTTCTCATCACTCCGTCACATTTATTGCAGTTTGCAAAGAGATCGGACGTATTCTTGCGTATGTGTTTCTCATTGTTAACAATTGTGTGTTTCAAAATGATTTACTGTTTAACTTTTTTAAATTTGGGGTATCCCCAAAAAGGTAGAATGAATCAAAAAAGAAGATCTACTAAAAGGAGCTGTGTGATGTACTTGCATCAGTAAATCTGAGCGCGCGACTTCAACAATTGGTAATGCACCACCAGGTTAAGCCAAGAGCGGTTAAGCCACGCCACCTGGCAAATAGGATACGCCCCCTGGTCAATAAACCACGCCCCTGACAATAGGTCCCCGCTGGGCAATAAGCCACGCCTTATGAGGCTAGGCCGGGCCTTCTGGTTGTTAGGTCACGAACCCTGTCCACAGTAGGTTTGACATTGTTTTAGGGCAGCCTTGGGGTACTTTTGAGATAGTTTTGGGGCAATTTGGGATAGTTTTGGGATAGTTTTGGGGTTCATGACCCTTGCGTGACCTTGGTGAGACCATGGCGTGACCTCGGCGCAGTCTTGACCTCATTCAATTCCCTCTCCGTAACGTCATATTCAATTTTCTCTCCCTACAATCTCATTCAATTTTTCCTCCACAAAGACTCCGTGTTAGCGATATTTTGGGGCAGTGTCAGAGTAACCTTCGGGCATTTTTATGGCTGCATTAGGGTAGTTTTAGGGTAGTTTTAGGGTAGTTTTAGAGTAGTTTTGTGGTAGTTCTAGGGTATTTTTAGGGCACTTTTAGGATAGTTGCTGGGCAGTTTTGGAGTGTTTTTGGGATAGTTTTAGGTCACTTTTAGGGTAGCTTTAGGGTAGTTTTAGGATAGCTTTTGTTAGTTTTCGAGCACTTTTGGGGCACTTTTAGGACAGTTTTAGGACACTTTTAGAGTAGTTTTAGGGTAGTTTTAGGGCACTTTCAGCGTAGTTTTGTGTAGTTTTAGGGTAGTTTTGGGGTAGTTTTAGGGTAGTTTTAGGGCACTTTTAGGGTAGTTTTTGTGCAGTTTTAGGGTAGTTTTGGGGTAGTTTTAGGGTAGTTTTGGGGCAGTGTTAGGGTAGTCTTACGGCACTTTTAGGATAGCTTTACGACACATTGAAGGATGTCTCAAGGTAATCCGAAGGTCCACCTCATGGTCGCCACCTTGTCGTGGTGCGGAGGCTTAAGTAGCCACAGTGATGTCTGGGGCAATGCCGGCGCGAACTTCGGTTCCTGGCAGGGTCACCCAAGCCGGTAAGGCCCAGACTGAGTGGTGAAAACTAAGCGCGACCGAGTATCATACCGTAAGCCTGTGGTCATGTTTTACAGGCACGGGGGTCTTGCCTTAATCGGCTGGGCCGCGAGGATGACAACCTCTATAAAAAATCCCTAGCCCCAAGCAGCGTTGCGCGGTGAGGAGGGCGCGTCTGTCCTTAGCGGCAGGCGTGGCTGGTGGGTGCACCAGTCTTTAGCGGACAACCCCAGGGTACCTGGCGACCCCCTGGGTGTATCAGTCTTCCCCGGGTATGACGGCTCTGCCCGGGGTGACTTTCATTCCGACCCACTCGTGGGACTCATTATGGATGATTCACAAATTTCAAATACAGAGGATGGGAGTTGCGAGGGGGAGAGGAGGCCAAACCTTGCGCCTAGCGTAAGACTAGAGCGTGTCGTGCAACAGGCACGGCGGGAAGGGAGGACCCGCAGTGGCAGACGCTCCGTGGCGTCGATGGCGGTGGTCGACCTCGGCTTCGATTCCGACGACTCCGTCGGGTCGATCCTAAGCGTCACCTCGTCAGCCTCTGGCCGGAAGAGAGGGCGGCTGCGGACGAGCGGCGAAGAGGGAAATTTCGCCGAGGCGAAGCGTCGCTTCGCGGAGGCCTGTGAGATGGAGGCCGAGGCCATACTCGACCCCACGGTCCCGGTCCCGCGACCGAGCGGTTCAAGCCTGCCGCTCCCGGAGGAGGCAGAGCTGGCTCAGGGATTCCGGAAGCGACCGACGGAGGACATTGCCGCCGCAGTCTTGGTGAGCCAGCACGAGGTGACGAGGGTCGCGTCGGTGTCGAAGGGGCTCAACGGCGGCCTGGCTCGTGCCCTAAGGATGGCTGCTTGCAGCACCCGGGCGGCGGTGTCGGAGTTGGCGGCGCGCACGTCGTCGGACGCGACCAGGGTGCTGGAGCGCGAAAACGCTGTCCTGAAGGGTCAGGTGGCAGAGTTGCGGGCGGAAGTGTCCCGGCTCCGCCAAATCGTGGAGGGCGGGAAGGCGTTGATGCCACCACCGCCTCCGCAGGGGCCCGTAATGGGGTCTACAGAAGACATCTTGGGGCAGATCAGCTCCCTCATCGACGCCAAGCTGGCGTCGCTGAGGAGGGAGCTGGCGCCGCAGGAGACGACAGGGGCCCGGGCTGCGGCTACATCCAGACAGTCCGAAAAACAGCCCAAGAGGCAGCAGCGGAGGGAGGCAAGGAAGCCATCAACAACGTCCAGGTGCGTCTCGACTGCGGCTCTCCCGGAGCACACGAAGGCGCAGGAGAAGCCAGCGGAGGTGTGGACCCAAGTGGTCGGCCGAAAGGCGAAGAGGGCGGCGACCGGGTAGGCCGTCGTGGCGGAGCCTCACAGGGTCCCCGAACATCCACATTGAATAGGGGACTCGACGGGCTCCACTGCGATTGTATGGGTCGGACGGCCAGGATCCCCGCCGCTCACAGTCATCGAGCGTGGGAGGGGATACCTGGCGGCAGACTGGGGTGGCACCGCGGTGGTGGCGATATATGCGCCTCCCAGTTGGCCTCTCGATATTTTCGAATCGTACTTGGACGGGGTAGGGAGATGCATCTTTCGCTGCCAGCCCCGTCCGGTACTCGTCCTGAAGGACTTTAACTCCAAAGCCGAGGCTTGGGGATCTCCCGGGACGGATCCTAGGGGCCGGGAGGTGCTCCACTGGGCGGCGGGACTCGGGCTCGTTCTGTCCACACGTGCGTGCGGCACAACGGGGGCTCCATAGTTGACCTTTCATGGGCAACGCCCCCGGCCGCGCGCCGTGTTCTTCCATAAGTGGCGGGAGAGGCGGCACGGCAGGCTCACCTACCGCGTGACGCAGGTGCTCACCGGGCACGGCTGCTTCGGGGTGTACCTGTGTCGCATCGGGAGAGAAGCGACGGCGGTCTGCCACCATTGCGGGGAGGATGAGGACTCGGCGCAGCATACGCTAGAGGAATGTCCCGCCTTTTCAGCGCTGCGCCGAGTCCTAAGAAGGGTCATTGACCAGGACCTCTCGCTTCCAGCAGTAGTTGGGGCGATGCTGGAGAGCGAGAGGAAGTGGAAGGCGGTGGCCTCCTTCTGCGAAGAGGTGATGAAGCAGAAGGAGGCCGCCGAGCGGGGTCGGGAGCGCTCCGTAACCGGGGGCGTCGGCCGCGTAGCGGCATCAATGCCCCGGTCGTGTGATGGGAGCAGGCGGCGGGGACAACTTGCTTCTCAGTAAGAACCCCGCCGCCTGGTGGGAGAAGTGGGGGATGACCATCCCCCGCTGTAACGGGAGAGGGGGGTGGCGAGACGAATGTCACCCCTCGGGCGGCCGTGATGCCCAGGGCGGGGGCCCTGGGTACTCTGTAGACGGCCGCCGAGTAGTAGGGTGCAGGGCGCGACCTCCCTGCACCACGGAGGTATTGGGGGGAGTAAGCCAAACACTTCCCCCCGGGACGCGGCCGGCCGTCAAAGGTGTGACGGCCGGCCAGGCGAGGGGGTGCCGCGGTAGTTTTCTTCAAGAGTCCCCGTGGCTCCCCCGAAAATCACCAGATGATGGCGCAGCGTCCGAAGGTCGCCGTGGAGGTTTTAGTGGGTACCCTGTAGGGGGGTGAAGCTTATCCCCCCACCTCGCCCTCGGTCACGATTAGCCTGCAAGACCGGGGGTGGGGGTTACAATATGGACGGACAGGAACCCCACACTACCCTCAGTCAGTCCCCCCGGACAGGCTGAGGGTGTCTGGAAAGCAGATTTCCTCCACGAAAAAAAAGAAAAAAAAAGGTTATATTTAACTAACCGAAAACTGCTCTAAAACTAAGCAAAAGTACCACCAAGCTGCCCTAAAATTAAAAAGAACTCCAGAGTTACCCTAAAACTGCCTCAAAAATACACTAGAACTACCCAAAAATTGCCCTAAAGGTACACTAAAAGTACCCCAAAACTACCACAAAGCTTCCCTAAAACTGACCCAAAACTGTCCCAGAAGTACCTCAAAAGTACCTAAAAACTGCACTAAAATTACATTAAAATAAAACTACATTAAAATTAGATTAAAACTGCCCCAAAACTATCCTAAAGTACCTCAATGGCCAATAAGCCCCGCCCCCTTGGAGTTAAGCGACGCCCCCTGGGAGTTAACCGTTTGAGTCCCAGGTGTATATTTTACATCGATGAATCCCAATCGGAACAGTAACGCTTTTTGTATTTATTAGGTAACGCGATTCTCGTCTTTTTCTCATCGCTCTGTCACATTTATTGCAATTTGCAAAGAGATCGGACGTATTCTTGCGTATGTGTTTCTCATTGTTACTAATTGTGTGTTTCAAAATGATTTACTGCCAAACCTTTCTAAATTTGGTGTATCCCTAAAAAGGTAGAATGAATCAAGAAAGGAAATCTATTAAAAGGAGCTGTATGATGTACTTGCTTCAGTAAATCTGAGCGCGTGACTTCAACAATCGGTAACGCACCGTCAGTTGTCCACAATGTTCGAAATGTACTGGGTTTTCTTGACATAAAATCTCAACAGCGCGATCGCGCTGCTTAGGAGGCAAACGGAGAAGATGTGGTGGTTGGGATAATTATTTAACAGGTCCGAATGGCAAAACTGACCAGCTTTTTGAACAGACTTGTTTACAAAGAAGTTAGTAAACTGTTTGTCGATCTGTAATATTAATCTTTTTAGCCAATCTGAAAGAATTCAGCATGGTCCGTGTTCTCCGAAGTAAGCCTGCTTGAGACATCCCCACTCGGTAAATCATTCTGCAAATGATGAAGAATTTTAACAAGCTCCAAGCTACAAAATCCTCTTTCGATTTCGGTTCTGTTATATAAACTTACTTGTTTCAAAGTCGTAGTACTATATTAGTTCTCGTACACTATACATAATATAAGTATTCATTCAATTCACTTAACACTACTAGTAGTGTAAGTTCTAAAAATGACCTAATAACAATTGGAATAATTGTATTATTTATGTAGTATGTTTGTAGCTTAAAAAAATTAACATTAGCAGATATGTATTTCTACAGAATTACTCTTTATACTAAAAACTGTATAGTTTTATTTGTAAGATATAACTAAAACATGGGAAATTGTTACATATAAGACAAGACGCATAGTGTTCACATTTAACATAACACCAGTGTATATTGTGTCACAACTGGGATACATAATATTACAATGGTGCATAATAAAATTCTATACATATTTTGTTCTATCTAAAGTAAATCATATTCTGAATTCTTTCCTTCACCATCATATTTCGCTTTGAATCGAAGCGTTTGCTTTACATTTCTATAACACCAGAAATATTACTACACATAATTTGCATAAAATGAAGGGTACAAATGTTCACGTAAAAGTAACTGGATACTAACTGTGCCATTCAAAAAATATATACGCTATACAGCACGAAATCGCTTCAATTCAAAGAGAATAGTTGGATCTGATATTTGCTTGCTGTCTTCGAAAACAAGCAGAAAACTAAGTCTCTTAAAAGCATGAACCAACTCTTAATTTTATTTTTATAACGTCTATTATTAATAATTCATATAAACATTATTCCTATGTATTCCTTCTTAAATTTTATAGCAAATTGCAAGGAGCGATGCCACGATTAAATTGTGTAGGAATTCTTTACACATACCATTGGAAATATTACTTGCTCCAAGTGTGTTCGGTGCGGCATCATCTTTATCTTTGTATTCGTTTACAGTATATATACATAATGTATATAAGCCTGAGCAGTATATATATTATACATATATATTTGTCCTTCCTTTATAGATGGTATCTTTGCACAAACTTAATGCGTTTTTCTCTTACGAATATAGTGAAAATCTTACATTCCGTATGTAACATACATTTACGTCACTCGTGCAGTGACCCTGCAGTATAGTTAATTTTTCCCCTCGTTACTTTAAATAGTACATGATACCTAATTGTTTAAATATACTTAGTAATATTTGTTATAATATATTAATCTAGACTCCTATGGAGTGACGAACATTATCGTACACAAACTCCATACAGTGTATGCACCCACATTAATAAATTTCATGATCTTCCGCATGTTTGTTCAATAATCATCGTTAATATTAATCACAATTAATGTAAGCCTGGTGATGCGGAAACTGGTTAGATGTAATTGCAAACTTTTTGTAGGAATTGACCGTATTTATCAATATCGAGTGCTCTTTTAAATACGTGATACATTTAGGTAACTTTGCACGACACAACTATGTGCCGCAGAACCAAGCTTACAAATTTCATTGTATCTTAAGTGTAAATACGAAATACATAGCCTTACAAGATCGCTAGAGTTGTAACATTTTACTCCTCGAATAGACAATACACAAGTATCGTAAATTATTTAAAATTAATTTTTAAAAAATCTTAATTCATCAATATAACATCTTTCTGATTCAAGCACAGGTAAACACACAGAACTGCTATCGCTCGACCTCATCTTTTTCGTGTTCAAGATCCAAAATAATTGTGGTATTTGTCGCAGATATCTCTTAAGCAAAATCGGCATAGTTTATATTGCACTCAATTACAGTGATTAAGTCTACATGAAAAACAATGGTTAGAGCTAAAATAAACATTTTTCTTTTTAAACTACGCGCCAATCAATTAAATTAAAGTATATATATCTAAGAAATCTGAAAATTATGTATTATTAGATGTAAAAGCTTTTTCAATTACGTTTGCATAGATTTTTTGCGTAAATAATGGAGCATTCAATTGTTCAATGTACGCTATATATAAAATTTGTTTGTTTACATCGAAACTCAGCATATCAAACAAATAAATTGATAAAATAGCTTTTAAAAATATACCAAAATGTGTTTATTTAACTTTTAAGTAAATCTGATCGAATCGTACAATATCACTTCAAATCTAATGAGATCGTCTTCAATTTCATTCAGGTCGTAGCACAAAATGTAATTTTAATACAAAAATTAGTAGTATTAAACGATGCAGAAGTGAAATAATAAATTTGTAGTTTGGAATTGTACAATATTGACATTGTGCATAGAGTATATTTAACTTGAATTAAAAATACATTTTGTACTGTAAGCGAAACCTATATACCACTTTTAGTACCGCATGTAAATTATAATTTTGTCCAAATTTAGTTCCCTTGTTATTAGCAGATTCATTAATTATTTATAAGAAACTACGTTACAAAAGTAAAACGGTGGCATATTGGTACGATGATTAGTGCCTAATTGCAATCATAGTAACTACAAATTGATGTGTGCTCATTGTAGAAACGCGTATTCCTGAGTTTACGTGATAAGGTGAATTGTGAAAGCTATGAATATTCTTCCTTTTGTAAATGAGCTACTAAAAGTATTATTAAAAGAAAAAGGGAAAAGAAAAAAACGAAGTAATTGAAACTTTGGATAATACGCTACCTTCGTAGCAACAGTTATTCTTCAATTTACATTCACATATAAACTTCCTTGCTCGAAGCTGCTGTCAAATATTGCGGCAAACATTTCAACCCAATAAAATGTCTGTTCTTACAACATTCACAAAAATACTAGTGCGATGCATAACAACACTTTGATCAACTTTCATAGTCACAGAATCCGTTAGTTTTTCCGTTTACAAAAAAACGCAATGACTCACTTTTCTAATCAACAATACAAACGTTCATCATATATACTACTCTCATCAATCACTTTCCTTTAATCAAATGCTTCCACATCGTTTTCCTTGATTTGGTTTAGTAAGAGGTTAATACACCAGGTGGAGTGGGTACAACGACCGTGTGTTGCGGCACTACTGGTGGTGCCGGCGGTGCCAGCGGATGGCCAACCAAAACTGCAGCTGCCGGGATCGGCAAAACTCCAGATTGAGGAATGGCTGACGGTGTACTGACTTGCGTCGGTGGTCCTTCTGCTGCGTGTTTTCTTAAATGTCTCAACATATTGCCCTTTTCCACGAAAGTTTTTCCACAATCTGGACAACTGTGCGGTCGCTCGTCCGAGTGGGATCGTCTGTGTGACACCAAATGTCCCTTGCACATGAAGTCTTTAGGACACAGGTCGCAACGGAACGGTCTTTCAGCATTACTTCCTTTATTATGCGAACGCATGTGAAACAACAGGTTACCCTTTAACGGGAAACTCTTGCCACATTCAGTACATACAAATGGACGTTCGCCGGTATGACATCGCATATGATTCACAAGGTGTTCCTGTAACAATAAAATAGAAAATTGTTTTATTTAATATTCTATCTGAGAAATTCGATATTTTTCTTTTATTATTTTCTAACGCAATTATCGTTTTTCTCTCAACTTCTATTTTCCATCTTATAGTTTAACAAGTTGAGCGCCACGCGTATTTCTAAGGCAATCCTGTTCAGGCCACGCACGCCGCTTAGAAGCGCTGGTATTATAGAGCCAGTGTTTCTTATCGCAGTAAAAGATAGTTTACGTTTGGAACCTGATTCCTATCGGCATTCATTCAACACGTTACGCGCCATGTACGGAAATATTGTAAATTATGTTATGATAAAAATGCAACAGAAGATGGTAGAGTAATGGCCAGAAAAAAGACTAAGCGAGTTGTCACATTTTGTAATAGCTGTAAAGGAAAACCGTTTTTATGTTGACCATGTTTCAATGAAATCCATTAGTCTTGTAATGAATCAAAGTTAAGTAAATTTTAAATAAATTTTCAGTAATTCCATAAAACAGTGTAAATTTTATAATTCTATATCACGTTACACGCTGTCAGTCACCGGTGGCTGACGCGGCCTAAATGGAAAGTCTAGTGTCCGTCACCGATGGCGGACGTGGCGCTCAACGTGTTAACACATTCTAAATAAGATGTGTCAAGTGGTCTTTAAAGCAGTCCACGACCACGACTGACTATGATATGCATCATTTACAGTTACATAGAATTTAAAATAACTAATATAAGAGCAATTGATTTATTTTGGAATAGAAGATTTACTTATAGTCTTATTTTAGGTTGATGGGACATAAATAAATGGCAAACTGCCATTTTTAAGTATACATATGACATTTTAATACTACAGGAAACAAAACCCTTCATTAAAAAATTCTTGTAGTTATGCGCACTCTCAGTTATAGAAATACAAGTACAAGCAGGTTTGAAGACTTATTGTTTACAACCTATCAAACAAATGTTAAAATAAAATATACAATTTTCGAAAATCTTACCTTTCTTGTGAATGGTTTTGAACACACATTACAACAATGTGAAGAATCTCCAGTATGTTGACGGAGATGATTATTAAGATGTTCTTTCCTAGTAAATGTCCTCTGACAGAATTCACACCTATGCGGTGATTCGCCAGTGTGAATACGGACATGATTCGTTAAATGCTCCTTACGAGTAAATGACTTGGAGCAGAAGTGGCATCGATGTGGCGATTCGCCTGTATGTTGACGCACGTGATTTGTCAAATGTTCCTTCCTCGTGAAGGATTTGGTGCAATACTGGCACTTGTGCGGTGACTCACCCGTGTGCTGCCTGACGTGGTTCACCAGGTGATCCTTTCGCGTAAATGCTTTTGGACAGTACTGACAGCGGAAGGGCGTCTCCCCTGTACATTTCACAACTATTATTACAATTTCTCCTCGTCGTTACAGTAAACACTTACACTCTAGGATCCTTATTTTTACTTGATGGAATGTTTCGATCGAATATACAAGGGAAACCATCTAACACTTTCATTTTAACTATCTTCATTGTTTTCAACGATACGAGAAAATACACAAAGACAAATTTTTGCTACAGTGAAACATCTATCATGATAAAGATTTTTCCTTAAAGTCATATTTTGCGATGTTTCAAACACATCGTCGTTTTCTTTTAACGGGATGATCTATTTTAATTAGTGTAACATTGTAGTTGATGAATCATCCTTAGCTATAACATTATCTTATTCATGATATTATTTTGAAATATCAAAAAAGATGATTTGATTATCTTTATCAAGATAATTGACCCACTGAAACACAGCCTTTGTCCGTAAAAGTTTCTCGTAACATTAAAAAGATGGAGAAGTTTCAAATGAAAATATTAAATGTCACATCCCGTATACTAAATATAACAGAACATAAATTTTCGATATTATCGTCCTAATAAATCACATTGCATTAAAAATCAATTTTGTCAACAATGCTTACTAGAAGTTTTGGTTTGTAACATCATTATTTTAATTAAAATATACACAGTACTATTTAAGCAGATTTGTATAATTTTTTCTTTATCATTTGAGAAGGATACGAATTAAAAGCACTGATATTAAATATGATGTGATAGATATGAATTTGTTTAGTAACAACTGCGTTTCCAAAATGAAATCGATCAAAGTTATTTTCCTATAAATTGCTGATGCCTTACAAAAGTTTTCTTCACTCTTCATTACACTATAAATATATAAATTTTCATTATTATATTACAACTGTAAATTTTAGCTAAAATAGTTTATTTTATTGACTTGATAATGTCCGTCGCTAAAAATTTGATGAAAAATTATCCAAATGTAGGAAACATTCATAAACCCATTGTTAAAAGTTTTGTGAATAGTAATGAAAATATTCGTATTGCATTATGAATATAAATGTCCGTATTATACAGATGCTAGAAATACAGGTATATACATATAAAACATGATTGAAATTGTTATGCATGATAATGTAGCGCCTCTAAGATGTAGTAAAATTATGTGGTGGTTCGCCTTTGTAACGTACGAAAAATATTCACTTTGTTCATTTCAATTAGAATTCTAATCTCTTTTCTGATCATAAAATATTTCATAAGATTTCCATATATAGAAATTTTGTAAGCACCCCATGCATTTTTCATGGTATATAAACTCTTGAACTTAAATATTATAAAAACTCGTGAAATATGACACATCTAGACTAAGTCTGATGCTTTCTTAATTATTTCAGATTAACTTGCTTAATTAACAGAGGTATAAATTCCTAATTTAACAATCCATTTATAGTTAGGATCAGGAGGAATAAGGTAATTAAATCTTTCTGTAAGCCGATTGAAACCAATCATTGCGCAAACTTTTGAGAAAAACTTTTTTCTTGATGAACTATTGAACGGTCCATTATACGCTAAAATAAATTTGATTTCAGATCTGACGACCATATTATGTTGAAAAAAAATTTCAATGCGAACATATTGTTAGTGAGTACCAAAAAGACGCTGTCAAGATCGCATCGTCAAGACTACATTGCAAAGCAATTGTTTTATCACTCTTGTTATAACACCCTTCGCCTTATACATTATATTATGTTAATAAGTATTAATTCATTGCAATCAACCCTTAATCCTTGAGATCAAATAGATATTGTTACACTAATATGTTGCAGAGATGGTAATAAATTATATATTTCCAAAATGATAAAAAGCTATATTCTGCTCTTTATGGTATCAATGGTGTAACAAAGATGATTTTTAATGAACAGCACTTACCTTGAAACACCTTGAATATACACATAGGGTGGACCACATACAATACTGCAAGTTATTTTTTCGAAAATTGTCGTAAATGTTGACAAAGTTTTCAGTTTCATAGCCAGGGGTATTAATTAGTAGCTAGTAACTCTACATAAAAAGAAGTCAAAAATGTAATTTTTCTTGATTGATTCCGTTTTCAAGAAAACTAAATTTGTATTTCAGTAGACTGAAAACAAAGGAAACTGTAAAAAAATTTAATTTCATATTTGTAACTTCGTTACACATAAAAACGTTAAGATTTCGGCTTACATCGTCAATTACACAGTATTAATCTGTATATATCAAACAGTTTAGGAACGATCAAAGATAAGTTACCTTTTGTTTAGATTAAACTACCTCAGCTGAATTGATTTTCCTGAGCTTCGTTCAATATGATTAGAAACAACATCGAACAGATTAATCGATATCCAAAAAATTACTTATTGTCATAAATTGTATATCCATATTAGATAACTAACTCTATATATAAATAATATATGTAGCATATTCCCTTGTCCCGAGTGATGTAATCTCTATTTTCACGTGGAAAATGCGGAATTAATTGGAATATTATCTGCTTTAACAGTAACACTGAAATATCTTATGCAACGTACTCACCGTTCTATAATCAATGTAACATGAATATAGATTATGTCACATGTGACATTCAAGAAAATAATGCCCCATTTCACAAAATTTTCGAAAAAGATATAACTTGCAACAGTTTATATTGCCTGGCCTGCATACGCATATATGTACACATATTTATACATAAATATACAGTATGTCTGGTTTCAAGCCGAATGCTCAAACATTTTCAAAAGTATGAATGATACGAACAAATGTTTCAGATGAAATTTATGCGAAGCCAAGAAGCAACATGTCACACTCTTATTTATTTCATTTATTCTATTCAAAACTGTTAAGCGGAAAGCTGCAGTTTTATTAAAAACTTTTGTGGATCACATTGAGACATTTTCATAGTAGAGACGCCCATAAATATCGATCATTCAATGATCGGCATCCCTATTTCATACTTTGTTACACAAAGCTACACATACACACCTCTATCTTTTGTACAATCCATTGTCGAGATACAGTCGACAATGGACAAAACATCTCGAAGGGTACATCATAAAAAATGCATGTTTCCACTTAAAAGTATTAATCTGACCTTCACTGGACATTTCAAAGTTATTGCAAAGTCAAATAAACAAGAGCTCAATAAGAACTCAAACGCTTTTTGTATGTTTCATATTTTGCTTTAAGTCGGACACACTATACACACATATACATACTATACTATAGACATATATGCATTTATACATATGTATATGCACATACGTTTTGCATGCAAGTATGCAAGTTTGAGGTAAAGATCGGTTAGAAGCGAAAGTGGAATTACAGTCGTGAAGCGAATGTCGATAAATGACAATCTTACGAACTGATTTATCGCGATTGTTGGACGTAAACGAATGGTTTGGTGTGTATCGATATGAATAATATTATGAAAGATGAGTCCCTAAGGCGTTTCTTAACTAAGTAATTTCACTAGGCATGTATAACTACTTTTAGAGACAAATATTAGAATCGGTTGTCCATGAAGTGGACATCTGCCAACCGCTCTCACCTGTGTGTTGGCGGATGTGGTTAACAAGGTGTTCCTTTCTGGTGAACGATTTGGAGCAGAAGCCGCATCGGTGTGGAGACTCACCCGTGTGCTGACGGACGTGGTTCAGAAGATGCTCCTTTCGAGTAAACGTCTTTGAGCAGAAATCGCAGCGATGCGGCGTCTCACCCGTGTGCCACATTATGTGGTTCGTAAAATGTTCCTTTCTCGTGAACGACTTACCTGTATTCGTAAACAACGAATAAAATCAAAGTCACAAATACAGATTACATTGCATAATTTGTTCTAACGAGCAAATTTTAAAGCATAAGCAAGTAATAATGTCAGAGAAACTCCAAAATCCATCAACTCAAATAATCGCAATTATATTTATATTAATTTCTACTTCTTATTCTCAAAATTTAGTCTAGGTGTTGTATCGAAGGCAGTGCATAATTTGAAATTCAAAATAAAAATTTGTTTGTTTAACTTCGTATTATTTATGTTCATGTAATTATTCATACTAATATTATCTCTTGGTAATGTTTGACACTGTCAAGAGTTTCAGACTAATAAGTAACAATGAAAAAGTGGCTTGCTTACCGCATATTTCACAACGAAATGGTGTATCATTGGTGTGTGAACGCATATGGTTTGCAAGATGTTCTTTACGTGTGTACTTCTTGCCACAGGCTTGGCAATGATGAGGAGTTTCTCCCGTATGCCACATAACGTGATTCATGAAGTGTTCCTTGCGAGTAAAGCTCTTTTTGCAAATATCACATCGATGTGGAGTTTCGCCTGTATGTTTACGAACGTGATTTACCATATGCTCTTTTCTAGTAAACGTTTTTGAACAGTATTGGCATCTGAAATATAAAATAAAAAATTGTTTTAAAAAGCTTGATATAACCATATTTCCAGTACAATTTTCGGTACATAGCCATATGACTTGGGAATAATACCTAAATCAGTAGTAACTTGGCAAAGCCAGTAAATTCAAATTAAAAAGCTCTATACACTTGCCTGTAAGGTGTTTCTCCAGTGTGACAACGTGTATGATTATCCAAATGTTCTTTTCTTGCAAAGCTTTTACCACATACAGTACAATTATATGGTTTATCAGTTGCGTGACGTTTCATATGGCGTTCCAACGATGGTGCATTTGCAAATACGTGAAAACATACTGTACAAGTGAACATAGATCCACCTAAGTGGCATTTACCGTGACGAGTCAAATCATTCGCATTCAAAAATGCTTTGCCACACACCTGTCGAATTTAATAATATGTAAGAACAATGGACGAAACTAGAATCGAACAATGAACAATAAATAAATGTGTCAATATATTATGCACCTGGCAAGTAAAAGGTTTTCTTTCCGTATGATAACGTCGGTGTACGATAAGTTGATAACGGAATTGAAAAATTTTTCCACATATTTCACAGGCATGACTTCCAACCGACACAGGTGATGCACTTGGTCCTGGAGTAGCTTCGCCATCACTTGATTTGATATCAAATTTATTTAATTGAACTTGTTGCACAATTGGTGTTCCATTCTGTATAGTGGTAACTGTTTGTGTAGGAACTGTACTCCCAACTAAGGTGGTACCAGCTGCTATTTCACTCTGTAATTTCCCAAATACTTCGTGATATGCTAGAAGCTGATTAATATCTTCAACATTAACCTAAAGAATAGGGAGTAAATTTTACAATTAAGGATTGGAAATACTTATACTGTATAAAATATTGTAATATATTTTACCTTATACATATTTTGCACCATTTCAACACCAAGAGTTTTTGCTAAATCTTGTTCATTTCCAGCACTAATTTTTACAACGGAACCATCAGCTGTTCTTACATCCATCATATGACCTCCTGGTTTTAAATCTGGTACTTGGAATCTATACATAAATTATATTATCACACCTCATATCCATAAAACATTATTCAATTTAATAAATAAATAAACGTACTGCGTCATGTTTAGTTGACGCAGCTCCTTTTCTTTCTCTGGTTTTTCAGTATTGTTTTGACTTCCACCTTCAGTAGAAGAATTTCCACTTATATTCACTCCAATTTGCTGCTGTTGTTGTTGTTGCATAAGGCTTTGTTGTATATCTTGAGATGTTTGTAACTGAAGGTCACACTGAACTTGACAGTGGACTTGATTATCACTACAACGTTCAGTTGTGCAACTTCCACCTTCATCTTTCACTTTATTATCATCTCTCTGTGCGTTTTGATTATGTGCAGTTGGTCCATTATTCTGAGCATTTTGATGACTTTGCATTTGATGATGAGATTGTTGTTGCTGTTGAGGTTGTTGTTGAGGTTGTTGTTGCTGCTGCTGCGGCTGTTGTTGTTGTTGCTGATGCAGCTGCTGCTGTTGTGCCTGTATTTGTTGTTGCATTTGTGCATGTGCTGCCTGTAAATGACTGACACTGGTAGGTATATGCGCTCCGTCTAAATTAAGGCCTGGCAGAGATACTGGAATCTGCTAAATAAAATTACAAAACAACAATTACTATCCTCCCTTACAAAAATTTATGTTTGATAATTAAATGATTACAAATATAATATTATGCGTTTTGACACACAATTTATTTTACATGACACATTTGAATTGATTAACACAACCAAACAAGCATAATAGTAGCAACAAAAATCAATTATTGTCAGGTGTACCTAGTATCTATCTTAACTTATAATTAATATGCAACAATAATAATGAAAATAATGTTAATAATAATAATAATTATTATTATTATTATAAAAGTGTAATAATATGCAATCAAATAAAAAACTGGTATAGCGAAATGGTATAGTCCAAATTTGAAATTATTGATGTACAATTTTAAGTACGTCATACAAGTTTATCACAATACATAAATTTGCTATCTACTCACACTTATATAGCATACAATATAGATACTATGTTACCACAATTCCTCCTAAAGGAGACTCTAACCTGGATATTCTACAAGCTACACTCAATAACTAAACATTGCAGAGTGCATACCTCTAAGTAAACAAACCTGAGGATTTGGTTGTAAAGAACTATGATGACTGCTAGTGCTAACTGTAGGTTGATGATGATGATGCGTAGGTGTTGACTGATGGTGTGAGCTGGAAGTTAACGCCATTTCTTGGTTCAATGAAGAGGCTGGCTCTTTGGAAGATGCCTCTCCACCTCCACTACTCCTGTGTGAGGAGTTGTGGTGGGAATGATGATAGACTGAGACCTGAGGTAGCGGTCCAGGAAACAGATTCGTGAGGACCCAATATTTAGCTACCGAGGAGGCTAACGCTACTGCTGTACCTACACGCAGGTCTGCGGATGAATGTGGGGTACTCCCAACATTGCCAAGACTAGTTGCTGTAGCCAAACCACCTGGATATGAAGGACGACCACTTTGACCCGCATTTACATCCTACCGATATACATTCAAACATTTATACAACATTGATAAAGCATGCAATAGCATGCACCAGGCCCACTTTCAATCAACAAATGCGCTAGATTCATTTCTATATTTTCAAAAGCACAAGACTTACAAATTAGATTTAAATTTATATCAACATTGTTATTTATTATTACATAGAAGATTTGCCTATCCAGGAAAATAAATAATACAGTTATTTGTATACCTAATCCAATACTCTATACTATTAACACTGGGTCATAACATTTAACTATTACATCGCCTAGGCTCTTAAAAATTTCATAATAAATATTAAAGACATGTTATGCTACTTTTGAAAATTTATTATACTCAATATATAGAGCTATTTGTTTCTAAAATTTACATTACTAATAAGGCAAGCAAATAAATATAAAACATTCAAGCATAAACTACTTTATTAAAAGGTGCTACAAGCAGTGAAAGTTACGTTAAAAATGCTATAATATGTGCACAAGTTTTCACTACAGATAATTTTGTTTCATATTACTAAAGTGAGTATGTAACCATACTACAATAATGCATGAAAAATAGGCATAAATAACAAAATACATTTTCACAAAAACTATTAAATGTAAAATATTATGCTTTATGAATATTTTTAAAAATTTTATATACATTGACTTTAGAAAGAATAGAATTTTATATAAATAATCAAACATGGTTTAATTGACACTAATCTTTATGTTTCCTCCAATGTTTTTAAAATTTAGTGTTAATGTCATATATCAATTGCGCATTTGTAGTTTGGTAAATAGCCTGTTTCAATTGAAAATATTCTTACCTCTTGTTGTGCCTGCGTAGTCGCTGGCAATGCATGCTGCTCACTATTCATCTTGGTTCACTGTAGTATATTAACTAAATGTCTCTGATATAGTTTATTTTTCATCCTATAAAACAATTAAAATTGAATATTATTAACTAATGGAAATTTGATCATTTAAGCAAAATTGTAATATTGAAAATAATTACAAATACAGTTTCGTATTTCTCATAAAATATTCAATACCATTAAGTTCAATATATTTAGTAAACGGAAGAAAATATCATATATAATTATATATAGAACAGTTATTGCCCTTTGCACCATCATTACTGGCTAGTAATATAAATCTTCCTATTTAACCTCGAAATCATGTAATTTAGAATTAAAGAGGAAACAATTGTTTGCGTACAATAAATTTCATAGAATTCGTTGGGTATAAACTTATTATTACATAATGTTCATATAATAGGTTAATATCGGGAAATAAAAGATCAGCATGTTACAGAAAGAAAAAAATCAAAGTTACTTTAACCTCGAAATTATTTAAGAGTTTTTTTTGCCAAGTGAGCGGGAAAAGGTGAGTCATCCTATAGAATCTTTTGAAAGCGAAAAACATAGAGAGCGAAACAGAAAATTGTTGGCGTACCAGTAACTCGTGGAAGTACGCAGCTGTATTCCCACATTTGCTAGGAGATGCCGTAAATCCCCCCGCACTCTTGAGAGGATTCACGGGCACCATCTTCTGGTGTCTCTTAGGCATATGACGCGTCAATTATCGTGACTCGTAGAATGAGAACAAGAGGCCACAAAATGGAGGTTCCTTGGGATTCGAAGCAAGGAGATTCGAAGAAATGTTTCGGGAGTGCCGAAATGATAATCGAGAGAACTCAGAAAATAGACTCACGTGGTGTACGGTGCCGTCGGCGGTTCTGGCATCTCGCTCCGTCGGCCCTAGGCCGTCTTGTACACAGGGAGACACGCGTCCCGATGCAGGGGGGGACGCCTTTCGCCGCCTCTCGACGTCTCACCTCGCCACGGGTACCCACAAGCAAATCCCTGATAATGGCCACGCGCCCTCGCCCTCCACCTTCAGAATATATTCAAACCAAAGTCCGTGAAACTTAGGAAATGGGAGTGCCAGTTTTGATCCAGGTAGACGCTAAACTGCGCAACAATTTCACGAAAACACTGAGAAGGCTCTACGTCCTCGCTGTTAACAGAAAATACGACACGACTGTCATGGCGTCCCTCACCCAACCCGTACGAACTTACGCGTTGATACAATCATTTAGTAAATCAAATTTTCATAAAATCCTATAAAGTAATCACTCGCTAAACAGACGTGCCACAACGAAATACAAAGATTTGACAAAATATTCCATAAATAAACCGTCTATTTTGTAATACGTCAAAATACAATACGTCAAGTGTCCTTTGTTAGCTCATTCGGTATGCGCGCGCAACATCCGGCTGCGTGCGCTATTTCGTAGCTTCCTGTATAAAAACCCGCCAATTTATAAAATGTGTTGATACTTATATTTTCTTGTATGAAAAAAACAGTTATCGAATACAGACAATGTTCACATAAATATTCAAATAACTAAATAACAGAAAATACAGTTTTCGCACCAGAATATCAATGTTGACCAGTGCATGAATGAAGAACGTATAATTGTCTAATAAAATGTTTTCAATGTCACAATTTATAAAAATATAAGCATTTTATGTAATAAAGACCGATCAAAGTAGAAAATTGAGGTTTTTAATTAATTCTTAAATAAATTTACTATTCTATTTTTAAGACTTCCTGACATGTATATACTTAAAAACTCTAGATACAACGGATTTTAAATTTCTAAAACAATTTTAATGCATACTATAAATTAAAATATAATCGTGTTTTTAATTTTAAAAAATGTTAATGATGCATCATTCCTAAAATCTATATTGAGAAGGAAAAAAGGTCATGTATTTGAAGAAATTAATAATTCTTTATTTTATGTAGACATATATTATATTTAACACTTACGTTTTTTACTAAAATGAAAATATTTACATAAATTTGTACATGTAACCAACGATTTTGGCTTTATTCCTACTATAATCTTATAAATTAATCTAACACATAAATTTAAAAATGTCCAGCTTAAAACTAAAATTATATTCTCTATATATTAAAAATATTTACATGTTCCTTTTACGTTTTTTCAATAGAACCTATATTAATTTTTTAATATAGATAATAATGTTATGAGAAAAGGAAAACATTTGGAAATACTGCATGTTGAATAAAATTTACTTTGGAAATATTAGGAGTTATTAAGTTAGAGTAATGTACTTTTTTGTTTGTACAAATTTATATCTCATACATTGGAAGAAAAATGTATCAAATTTCGTACATACATCCTTTAATTATCTGTGCTTAATAAAACATTTAATTGAGTTTGATGTATTACATTACTTGATGTATAATACCGTTTCAAGCAAGGATAGAATTTGTTCTAAATATATCTAAAAAGGGTAACTCAAACGGTATTATTATTGATTTAAAAATGGATTTTCTTATATGAACAGTTTTTTATAGATATTTGCAAGTTCTAACCATAATTATACTATTTCATAAAAGTCATCGTACGTGTTAACGCAAAAGTATGTATACATGAATATTACATAGAAAATATTTTGAGATATCTCCTTTTGGTAACAATATCTTGGTATATGAATGAAAAATTATTGTAATGAATTTTGAGATTATCTTATGAACTTATTAATGAGAATGGATGGTTTTTGAGATATCGAATTTAAATTTTCAATAAATAGTGCATACTTAATAAATATGATATGCAACAAAATATTTTAATTAACACAATTCTTGTATAAGGAAATATCTCTTTATACAAAATATGCATAGCTTATAATATCTAGTAGAAATTTTTAATTAAGATGAACAAGTTTTTGTACATTAACATGAAAATATGATTTTATAAATTACATCTTTAAATAAAAGAAAATATTGACTAGTACAGGAATTTATGTAACAATAATTATTAAATATATATAAAATAGAAATAAAATCGATGATATTCTATAAATCATTTATAATTATTTGGTGTCACTACAAATTAAAATTATAATCAAATGTATACACACATAAAATCACACATATATTCAAAACATATATTACTCAAGGTTGTTCCAAAAATGTCTAACCAAAATACTCTATTATTAAGTTACCTAAGTGAAGAGAATGTACAAAATTTATATGTTGTAGTCTCACAGTAAAAATTATAACAGTTTCATTAGTAAAATTATTATTTAACAATAGTTAAGAACATTTTAAATATTTATCTCTTAAATGATGTTCATTTTTCAAATATAGATGTATATAAACATCTATCTATATACATCTATGTATATGTATAACAAAATTCTTATCAGCATATTTTTGTTGCTACACGTCACAATAATAATGAGTTTTCATCAACTACATAATAATGAGTTTTCATCACTGTAAAAGAAGAAAAATCTGCAAATGAGCACTTGTATTTTAGTTATCTTTTGTCACATAAAGAATTTCAATATTAAAATAAAATCATATAATAATGTTAAAATATGATATCTATTTACTTCATTGTGTTAATATTATATATTAGATTAGTTTAATTTTTTTAACTAGTTGCACATACACATAAATAATCCCAAATCTTCGTTTACAAATATTTTTAGAACTCAATATAAAATGTTACAACTCGAAACTGTTAAATCTACTGGTCACAAAAATGTACAGTTAATTAATTAATAGTAGATGTACATCCTTTCAACATTTTAAGGTCACTTAAATTTTTACAAATTACTTGTGTTAGAAATTGAAATATTATTTATATTAAAGGTGTAATTTAAGTATTATTCTTGTATAAAATAAAATGAACTAAAATATTCTTATAAAAATCGATTCTTATTATAATACTACACCTTCTTGAAAAATGAAGGTCACAAAAATAGATTCCCACAAAGAATAGAAAACAATTTCTATGATTAAATATCTCATATTATATATCTTGTGTTTTCATCAACAGTGAGCATAATATATGCATTACTTACATAAAGAAATACATATATGCAAATAAACATTCACAGACATGATACTAAATCATAAGTGTTAAGTGTGATTAAAAATAAAATTATATTTAACATAGTAAGTTAACAAACTCCCCAAAACAGTTTTCCTTGTTTTAATTGCAATGTATTGTACGGTTAATTTATATTTATTCAATGTCAAATTTTAATATAATCAATTAGTGCCAGCCTGGTAATTACGAATGTCAGGAGACTAATTAAGAATTATAATTTATACATAACATTTTGATTATGTAAACATAACATTTTACAATAAACTAGTGATATGCTCATTTTTTACATACTTTTTCTTTTCACTTTTTTTAGAATCTTATACTACAATGCTGGCTGCACTCAAGAATGAATCCATGGTTAAAAGAGTTGTAATATGATAATAATATAATAAGAAAAATTTTACTTGATTGTGTTACAACTCTTACGTATAATTTATATATATTATTACTTAATTCATTTCTGCATTCTTTGAATGAATGTGATTCATTTCATTTCAATTAAAATTTTAAAATAAATTACATTCCTTTCTTCAGTGGCAGTATTTATTATTGGACAGAATTAACATTACCATGTTTGTGACTGATCATCTCCACATGTTTCCAGAGGATTATATACAAAATGTTTATAAAATTATCCACAACCGATATTCTTCAAACTCTGTATCTAAGTAATTCCATGAGTATGACATTTATTCTGCGTATACTCTAATGGAGAGGTGTTAAAGTATGTACATATTTGGATTAGTAGTAGATATTAACTTGCAAATTGTATTAAAATTCATAAAAATACTATATCTATCCAGTTGTATTTAAGCCATCTATTTAGTTGTCTTCTAAACTTAATTTCTTGAAAAAAGATTAAGATCAATGACAATCCTACGATTAGTAAAATCTAAAGTTTGAAGAAAAGCAGTTATGGATAATTTTATAGGTACTTTGCATATTGTATAATGGCTTGCAACAAATATTTAAATTTCACTCTGTTCTAATATAAAGAATTTGTAACTTTTTTTAGTTTATCTCATAATTTTAAAATATCCTTATGTGCACTGATCATTTAAAATTGAAACATAGAGAATAAATCACTTAAAATAGCAAGTAGAAGTATGATTATTACCTGACTGCATAAATTATTTTTCTAATTATATAGACATTTTTTACAATAGTTAAATTAATAAAATGTTAGTTACAATTCTGTAGTAATTTCATCTTGAGGTCGAAAACCAAGAATAGTGAAATCATCAATTAAATATTCACGAGTAGGTGACCAATCAGATAAAATGGTGTAGTTAGCTGCTTCTGTAGAACTTTGAAATTCCCATTGTAGATTTAATTCGTGATCAAGTCCATTTGTTTCACAGCGACCTATTCCGCAAGTGGATTCAGTTAATGTTGCATCATTAGAGAATGTATGGTTAAAAGTTGAAATGGCAAGTTCTTGAAAATGTGTATTTGGAGATTTTATTTGCTTTTGGTTGTCATATACTAATGGGGTTGTCTGTCCTATGCTGGATCCGTTTGGACTAAGCTTTTCATGGTATGCTCCAGAACTGTTTTGTCCAAGACTGGAACTTAAAGGGCTGTCCTTAACATATCCAAGACTGGAACTTGCAGGACTTATACTTGATTTGTCACTTGCTTGAAATGTTGCAAGTGGTATATTTGCTTGGAATGTAGTCAAATTAGTTGGAGCAGTTTTTAGCTCGTATGGGCGATGTGTCTTTGAGATTGTTACTTGTTGTGGCATGTTCGTTTGTGCAGACGCTGCTGGTTGTTGCAAGAAAGTCACAAGTTGAGCCACCTTAAAATATAAAATAACACTCATTAGATAACGTTTTCCTTTAAATTTGTATACAATATATGACTTATAATTATATGTTAATTATATTTTTTACATACATATAATAATGATTATTAAAGTAATATTTTTAATATATATCACTCACCAAAATGTTTTAAAGACTTGCATGAAAGAGAAGAAACATTTAAAACAAATTTTTTATAATTAATTCTTCTAAACTCAATATTTAAGAAAATATTTAGCTCACCTCTGGAGAACTATGTCTTTTATAGCGCCTTAAAAGTCTTTCTGCCCAGGAGAATAATCTTTGCCAGTCATCTGGTGGAATAGGTATTTCTTCATCTCTTCTGTTAACAAGGACTAGTATCCTTGCCAAGTCGCGTAAGACTGGTCTATACATTTTAATTACATGAAACAATTCTTTATTACATTCAAAGAATTTAAGAATTAAAACCAATTAAATTATACCTATAAGCTTGAATACCGACAGCACCATCTCCATTATTTCCAGAATAATATAATTCCCTAACTTGTCTTCTAGTGTCATTGAGCATTGAAAGAAATGTATTGCCTTCCCCTCTAAGTAATGTCAAATGTTTCAAAAATTCTCTTCTCTCTGCACTAAAACACAAGTTCAAATACATATTTATTATAATTAGTATTGTTTTCTTATAGTTTATGATTATAGTGTACTAAAATGTACCTATCCTCAAACTGTTGTATAAATTTAGCAGTTTTCCTTTTTTTACGATGCACAATTATAGCTCCACATAATATAATAAGGATACAAATAGTTGCTCCAGAAACAACTCCTACCAAGATGGCTACCTGACTACCAGTGAATCCAAACATATATCCAGTTTCTTTACAAATTCTTCCCATGTATTCATCTCTAGTTGACCACTCTGCAATGTGACCTGGTGGGCAAGTATCAACACAATTTCCCTGATGTAGAAGAACAGCGCATCTGGCACATATCTTATCTCGGCATCTCTTACATCCTCCTAGTCCTTCGATGCATTGTGTAGCTATAAAAAATAGTATGAAGATATAGTATGTAACGTTATTTTATACGCCTGTAAAAGAATTAAAATAGATACTGAATAATTATGTATAAATTCATTACATTTCTTTTTGTAACATTTTTTCTGTGAACTTAACTACTATTGCACCATTCCTCTTCTAATTGAAATTCGCAACAAATATTTTGAAACGTTAATGAAAGGAACCACATATATTGCCATTAATAGTTTCAATTTATTAATCGTTTAAAAAACAAAATTGTTTTAACAAAAATTGTATACATTTTCGTGGCGATAGTGTAAGTATACTTTGAAGTTTGCAAATTTTATTCCTTCATTGAAGTAAAATTATCCTACAGACAATAGAAACTTCAATGTCATATTATGTAAAAAGTTATAATATTATTTAATATTTCGACTAATTACACGTTTAGTATTAAAATTATGTATATTCAATTGCTACGAGAATATCTTGTAAATATCAAGTATAAATTATGTAAAATTGTAATGTTACATTCATAACAATATTTTTTATACTATGCTGTTGATGTTCTTGTTGCCCGCAAATTGTTCGTATATATATGTATCGAAGAACGTGGAAAAATATACATAAACTATGGTAATGATTGTGTTTTACAGTATATGCTGCATGCAATACACTTACATAAAACAATATTAGTTATAAATTATTAAACAGTTGTGTTAGCACACCGAAATCGGTGAGTCGTACTCTACAAACTTTTATGCACATAATGCGTGCATAATTATAGAAATCGACTATTAAAAACCTTCCGTTCCGTTGATTACATCAAATCGTTTTCTTTCCGGTACTAATTCGATTGAATTGCTTACATTTCATTTGGTATGATAAATAAATAGATCAAGGCGAGCGACGATTTTACTTGAAATGTATTAACCCAATGAGTTTCGGTATTCATATTATATTTCTAACGAAAAAAGAACGTAATCAAATTAATTCATTATCTACCGGCAATTATTTTCAATACTACAATTTTTTAATGGGCTTTCGATAATCTTTACATGAATATTCATTCGTCATTAATTACGTATAGATATGTCTAACGATTATGATGTATATAGCTATTTTTGTTTTGTTCAAAGTATAAGTTTGATTTTCTTTACGACTATCACTATCTACATCAGAACGCGACTGTTTTATAATAATTTGATCTAGTTGCATAATTAGTTAATACAATTTGTATAAAACTTTGAAGTTCAGCTTGATAAAAATTGTATAATATAACATTGTCATATTTCAACAAAAATTTGGTGCTTCTCGAAAGTGTGATACTGTCACATCCTATTATATTAGTGTTAATTCTTTTCATTTAACAACTTGGCTCCGTTTCGGGATATTTTAATTTCTTTGAAATCTACTATTTAACCGTCCAATTAGTACGAAGGAACAAAAGGTTGTGAAATTAACGAGCACAATTGGTAAATAGAGCCGGATGGGTAGCAGATGCTTGTAGCACGTAGCATGTAGCATGTATATTGTACATATCCGTATGTATAAGTTATAACACATGTCGCAACGTAAGCGTAACCGTAATTGTAACCACAAGCGTAATCGTACTTGACGTAAATCGTAGATTTATATTATCTGCGGTCTCACAATGGCGGTTCTCCTGTACAAATTTTGAAATAATATCTCCGCAACTAAAAATATTCTTTAAAAAAAATTGTTATAAATCTATAGTGACTTTTTTTAATAAAATGATAAATTATCCTGTAAACTGAATAATTTTATTCGTTGAAATCATTAGAAATACATCCTCAGAAATCATCATTTCACCAATAGCATATCGAAAAAGTTAAGTTACATTACCTTTATGTAAAACACAAAAAAATCCTTCATAAAAAATTCCATGAGACGCTCGAATAAAACAATGATTTGATCTGATAAACCAATTGTTTGTTGCGCGTCAGAGTGATACGTATACTAACAGTTATGTATAGAAGCAGTTTGCATTTATGCAAATAAAAGAAGCAGAAACAGAAGACGAAAGAACCGCTGCGTCCAACGGTGTCTTTCACTTTTTATTCCAAACTTGTGGACAACAGAAGCTGTCTCCGTAAAAATACATTTGCTACTGAACGTCATTACCGCTACCCATAATCCATTTAACAAGTAACTGCACGCAGTAACGTGTCACAGTCTAAATTCGTTATTGCTTAGAGTCTAAACTTTAGACAAAGAATGTAGTAACAAAACGTTCGTTAGATGGATCACGGGAAACTGTAACAAGGTCTTCTATCTCTTACAAAATATCTATGATTCTTTCTTGACCTCACGTGCATTGTTACTGATGGAATTAAAGAGATTTTTTGTTTATAATGGAGAAAATCGGTTCGCCCGTGTATTCGCGTTCAACTTAATTGAAATCTACGTATAAGAATCACGTATTAGTCCTTTCAATTGATACATAAGCGTTGAAAACTGAATTCTAACTTCCTTGAGATTGTTGCATTAGTCTTATATAAAGATGCAACATCAAACTATTCGAAAGTTATTACGAAATCTTTTCGATACAAACGTGTATGTAGTAAATAGATATATATATTGTATACATTTTTTTAAAAATATACATTCGTATTTCACGTTCTTCTATTCTCGCTAACTGTTACAATTTTGTAAATAGGCAAAATGTTCTATTCTAGTATCGAAATTTTCACCCAGTGTTTGCAGATAGTGGAGCATTTCTCTGAACTGGTACTTGTACTCGTACGCTCATATGCGGGGTGTTCGCGCTTAAGTGGTGCAGTCAATTATTGAATGGTTGAAGTGAAACATTTAACATGCGCTCAATAAACTTAACACGTAGGAGGCATTTTTTAATAATTAAACCAGGCGATAGAGCGAGTCTTCGACTTGTGAATCATTGCTCCACTTTCTGCACCACTGTACGTACTCTTAAGTTTAACCCTTTATACTCGAAGAATTTTCTCGGATCACCTACTAGCATCTCGAACATGTTAATCGATGAAGTTGTAAGTAACAGTTCTTGGAATAATTTGTAATATGTAATTTGTAATATGTAATTTGTAATCTGTAATCTGCAATTTGTAATCTGTAATTTGTAATCTGTAATTTGTAATCTGTAATTTGTAATCTGTAATTTGTAATCTGTAATCTTGGAAGTACCATGATTACCATCTTGAAAGGGTTTTAGAGCCTACGACTTCGAACATGAACTAAAGAGACACGTGTACACGGAAGAGAACTATTCGATGACTACTTGATTCCCGATGATTTATGTGAAAGGTGCAGAGCAACAGTTTTCTTCTAGTCGGTCTACTACTGCACGGATCAAATTTTTGAAAGCACAAGAGACGCCCTGTCTAAAAGAATTATCCACTTCAGCTTATTGAAGACTTAGATACCCGCTGGAATTCCCAGTACGTAAAGTATGATGAAACAATTAATTGAACTTAAGCTTCCTTCAAATGGAATTCTTTCTGGGTGGGATGGGGAATATTATGTCTGTAAATGTTTGGAACCATTTAAAAATTCGACGAAACACATTTCCCTCTTTCAGGGTATCTGGTGTTAATAATTAGCACGAAATAAACAAATCAATCTATTTTGATTGAACACTTTTAACACGATGCTTTGTGATTTCCTTACAAATCTAACGACAATATTTAAGCATAAGTTTCATTTTACTTCTATTTGTGTACCTATTCTTATCGCAGTGCTTATTGATCTAAATCGATGTCCCATAATAGTACTCTATAATAAATACGCGAATCTTCGAGTATTTTAAACAAGTCGGTTATACACCATACATCGATTTGCGTTGTTATTAAAAATATCCATGTTTCGAGTTTCAATTCAAATAGAATTTTGTTAGCAAATACATTTTGCGTCATCTAATGGTATGTAAACACGAATATTGGCGCGTTCTTGGAAAACAACACAACGTGTAAAAACAATGCTTTCTCTGTGGTCCCATTTGAGTGAGAGCATCTAGCAGAGCGGCGACTTCCTATTGATAATTGAACGCATACCACGGCCATTCTATAGAAAAAGTTGTTGCCCAGCCACTAAGGTTTCATCCATGCGCGCGCGAATGAGGAATTGCAAAGCTGGTGTTCAATGTGCATATGTAGCACGAAACACGCTTTCCAGTATTCTACGGAGGTTTACGTTCACGGCGACGACTGACAAACCGTCGACAATAAGAGAAAGTCTTGGTTTGCCTTTTACATTTCAGGTTTACGAGTTCGTAGAACGAGAATATTTACGTTTTACGGAAATATTTATTCTCATCTGCGAAATGAACGGCGTGGTGCGATGTCTTTACGCTTTACGCACCGAACGATTATCAATCCTCGCAAGAAATTTAAATGATTACGCGATTCGGATGCAATCCCAGAGCTGTATTAGAAAGTCTAGAGCGAACTACTTGCAAGACCGTACCTTTCACTTGGAAAAATTCACTAGTCTCGATCAACGCGAGTTCGTGTAGAATAACTTGTATTGCCAATATATTTACAATATAGACAGGAGAGGTGGTTGAGTAGGTTGTAACGAGAACCGAGGATATTTTGCAGAGCTTCGAGAAAGATTTGTTTTTGCTGGATACCGTTTTCTGTGACCGTAATGCCTCTATTCGTTGCGGCGTAAAAATAATTGACTATCGTGAGATCAGAAATCCGTTTCGGGTCAGACGACGTTGTCTCCGAACGTATACCCACACGGTGATTAAAATCTATAATTTTATTCTTAATAAAGGAAACCAAATTTCGTTGAATACTTTATGCTGCCACTAGGTTTAGTTAACAACCACGTAATGATTGTACGGACAGGATGACAAACGCACTTTCATCTTAAAGTTTTGTTTACAAATAACATATCTACCCATTTTTGTCTTCCTTATTTCGTTGTCTAACAAACGAAGAGTTAGTAGAAAAAAATCACGGATAATTTGAACACTGCACTTCATGTTGGAAACAAACGACACAATTGTATTGGAGTAATAGTGGGAGAATTCTAAAGTAATCGCAGATTTAGCCGACATGTTTTCCATATTTTGCAAACGTACGTACGTAAATTTCTACAGACCAATCTATTCGCAATTGTACGTTATGGTATCAAATCGTCGCCAATTGTTGAATCGTGCGGCAGGAAATTGTCATCTAATCAGGTGTGAGAACTTTTCACATACCCACGAGCAATCTGAGCTATTTAGAACGACAATCTGCATCACTGCTAAAGTAGGAACCGAGTTCTCGCCTAAACGTTTCCTTATTGCGGAATCCGTTCCCGTTTCGCATCAAGTGGAGTCTCGTTAGTGACCGTGTGTGACAATGGGAATTTCAAACAGCAGAATATGTATAACGCTACTTTGCATTACGGCCTTGTACGGTTAAGTATGTAGCTACATGAACATTACAGTGGCCCGTCATTTTCAAATTTTTCAAAGTTTAGCTCCTATCTCCCTATCTGGTTTCGATCAACAATACAACGACGTGTGCAAAATTTTAACTTTCGAAGAATTGCTTATAGCTAAGGGCCACCTAAATGTACATGTACAAACTCGAAACATTCAAAACGATGCTGATAATACGGTGGATTCATAACCCAAATAGACAAGAACCTACTCAACACAATTAACGTTTGGAAAGTGCTTCATGCAATATTTAAGAGAAATGCGTGCGAAAATAATTGAATGCAACATATCTTCAAGTTACAGAGTCTCTACTTTATAAAAAAGTATATAGTTTTAGTACAATATCAGTGTAATTACTATACTACAATATGTAGAATTTTATAAGATGTTATAAAATATAAATAAAAGTATCAATCTTTATTTTGCTCATGATAATAAACTGGTTTCGACTTCATCATTGAATTTAGAAGTAGAACAATCAATCTTTATTATTTAATAATGTTCAAATTCAGGATAATATCATTTTGTTTTCAACACAGGATATAACTTCTCAATTGTACAGAACATTACTGAACATTACTGAAATATTACTTCAAGGTTGTAAACACAAGATTATGTACTAATACGGGCAAAATCCTGTTTCATAAAAGCCAATACATAGTGTTCTAGTAATAGAAATTCATCCCATACAGTTGATTTTACCCGCTAAGTTGATAGAATATTTTTTGTTCCTTTCAG
The DNA here is from genome assembly GCA_028455555.1 of Augochlorella aurata. NCBI lineage: Eukaryota > Metazoa > Arthropoda > Insecta > Hymenoptera > Halictidae > Augochlorella > Augochlorella aurata. The sequence continues at coordinate 3,872,604 of CM052162.1, forward strand.
TCAGTACTATTAAGTTCTCAAAAGTCTTGGATACTTCTTTTTTAACACTCTGTACATTCCTTGTACATAATTATCTGAACCATATTTCGACATATCGCCACGCTTTCGCTCAAATGCTTTCGAATTTGCACATACAGAGTATCAAAATAAATAAGGAAGGAAACGGTGTCTACGCGTGGTCTCCGTCAAGGTCACCTTATTTAGAGATACGAATACCAAAGGGTCCGATCAACTTGACCAATAAAGCACAACTTTCGATTGTATTTGTTCATGGCACATTGCATGGTTTGCACACTGTTCACGTATTAAAATTGATTCTTGAAACACGCTGTAGCTGCAGTTTCGCATCTGACGAACTAACACTATCCAATAAAATCAAATTCTTTTTATATGTATCCACTTGTATCCACTTAGTGATCTTTGTAGAACTTCTCGTTCGAAACACGAATCTGAAAGTGAATTTGCTCCACCACGTTCGTTTTATGAAAACATAAGTTTTCATAAACGCTGCTCTCGAGATGTTGCGTGCAAACGAAATCCGCTAGAAAGTTCTGTCTTGCCTCAAATGATAAATGATATACACATAATTCTTTAATTGTGTTGTTTTGAACAGTTTCAACCGGTTGTTAAATTTTTAAAATGAGGTGGTGAGAACATTTTCAAGTAATTTATTTATACTATAGAACATCAGATTCTGCGGAAGTAACAGAAGAACAACCCATTTAGAAAAATTGTCGCAACGGAGAAATTATAATGGAAAGCTGTCCCATAAAAATAGTAGAGAGACATAATTTAGTTATATAATATAGCATTGTCACGCGATTATTTTCGTCAAAATGTGGTTTTATATTTTTAAGAATATCAACGGCAAGATTGCCTTATCACTCGCAACTTGCTTATACAAAAAGTATAATAGTGCAGGAAGGCATATAATGATCAAATTGTAGACAATTCTGTGTATTATACGAAACAAGGAATACGCGAGAGACGCTCGCCTGGCCTGGGCCCGTCTCCTCTCGTTTGGTTTCGTGTCATCTAGTTTCGTGAAATGCACCGTTATCTCAACAACGTTCCCTGCATAATAATTTGATCACACTTCACCAGACCGCACCGTTCCGAACTTATGTTTTCGAGTGCCTACACATTACTGGGAAACCGTTCACTTTAGAAACGCAACGGTAATATAGCTATTTGTTCTACACTTTATTTCTGCTTTTAAGAGAAAAGCTTCTTTTAATTTGAGAAAAGAAAGTATGTCCTAAACATTTGAATCTCATAATTTAGATGAATAGTATCGAAGAACAAATTACAAGATCTTCATTCACGCTTCAAGATTACTAAATTTCGTAATTATCCGAATATGTGCATTCAGAAATGCGGTTACTGAGCTTGTCCTAACCTATATGTGTCATATTAATAAGAGGGTCGGTTAGTAAATGCTTGTTGATGCAATTACATCGCTTCGTAAACGCAGGTCACACACTCTGCAGATATAGGTTACTAAAAACTTTCATCGAATTTATTTTTTTACGATTGTAAACACGGTGCAATTTGGATCATATTTTCTTGTTTAGTTAACGACTTTAAGTCTTAAACACAGTATTGCTCTTGCCAAAGAAGTATGAGAAACAAAAAAAACTTTTAAACTTGCCAAATGAGTTCCACGCCCCTTTATGAATTATATTACGCGATAGTATGAACTGTTTCACAAATATTATTCACATCTTTTTTTTAATATTATTCGACAGTATTTCAGTGGCAAGATAACATCATGGAAAATAATATCGTGACATCGCACGGATATTATATTTCGATATTGTTCCTCACGAATGAAAATCCCTCGTAGTAACAGGTAACGAGATAGTCAAGAGCAAAAGGAAAGGAGAATTGGGAAGAAGGGGACAGAAGAAGGATGCAGATGTTTCGTTGACGATGAGCTACTGGAGCCGAGGCGGAAGCTGTCAGACCGGATGCCGATAGAAACGCTATGCTGGTGCTGTGTTCTGTGTACATACAGTGTGAATCATCTAACATTATCACCAGACATATCTGTATTGTTTGTAATGGTATAATAATTAAAATGATATAATTATTATAATACACAGGAGATTCATCTCAATGTCACATATTTCGATGCTTTAAGACCACGTTTTTTAACGAGATAACATATTCTGATTAATAGAATGTTATAGCCAACGAGAAGCTCTTTGAAGTAGCTATTTTATCTACCATGTTTTTTTCCAAGAAAGAGAGTAAAACCGGAGTTAATGGATGAAGTACTTCCTGTTTCTTTTGCAGTTTATCATGAAAGTGACTGAATGAAAAATACGCGCGTGAATCTTGTTTGTTGCTTAACTCTATCCAACGCTTGTTATAAATAAAAGTTTCGAAAATGTTTAATCGCTAATCTTTGGTATTTTATAACGACTTGACACGGTTGCAAGAAGTGTGTACCACGAAACTGCTATTAAATGATTTAAAGCAACCGAATACTTCTTTTCAACATTATTTGATAATGAAGTGTGGATTCATTATTCAGTGGGATAAATAATTTATAGGCAATGTAGAAACCTCAGAAGAAAAACCAAAGAAAAATGAATTAACGTGATGTTTTTCAACCTAAAATTGAGTGATAGATACTCGATTATAGCACTCGCATAACGGGATACAAATTGAGAAGGATGAGAACTGCTTTTAGTTATACATTTCGCTTTTGAATAATTAAAATACAAGTTAAATCACCAACAATCATTTATTTTTTGTTAAATTTTATTTTGTTTTAATTGTTATTTTTATTAAACCACTGATATCTATAATACGTATCGGTATAATCATTATCATGTGGGATAATGCATAATTATTGTGAGAAGTACGCATGAAAGAGAGAAGTGTAAGTATCACAAGGTGTCCTTGTTGCAAACGTTTGTTTTATTCTTTAAAAAAACGATGCTATCGGTAAGACGATAACAGAAACAGTACCTGTTAAGGCAACCTCTAGACCTAAAGACGCCTTCTCGCCAGTGTGTTTACACTCTGATTGTTGCATCCCTCAAGAGTTCAGAGTCCTTCTGGGAGAAAAATATCGCGTTGTCGAGACGCACATGATTTTCTCTCGACATTCTCTCGTTCGAATTTTCTGACATTAGATCATACTGACGATAAGGTCTGTCCTCGGACTTTACATATATAAAACATTTACAATATGTATTTATCTTTACCTTAGCTTCCCTAGTCATGAGATTTTTAAACAAACATCTACAAACGTTATAAAATCTACTATATCAATGTGCAATAATGTCATATCGCTAATAGCTAGCTAATTATCTAATTGTTTATCCAGAATACCGCCGTATTCTTTCTTCAGACTTACTGACCCTCTACTTGAAACATGAATGCGTCCATTCGAGAAGATGATGACCTAGAATTGCACGTTGCGTTCGTCAATGGTCCTAGGATACCTTCGCATCCTTTGTCTACAGGAACACGTGTTGTATTCCTTATGTAGACTTACCATCCCTCTACCTGAGATACCGTTATGTCCGTTCGAATAGGTGTTGACCTAGAATGTTCGCTGCATTCGTCAATGGTCCTGGGATACCTTCGTATCCACGTTCAACAGGTGTCGCGGGTACAGCTCCCGTTAGGACGGCGGGAGGGTGACCCGATGCCTCCCTCATCTCGTCAGGTAGATGTGCTGTCGTCCTTGACCGTCTCGTTGCGTCCCATCAGGTGCGGGGACCGTTGTTTTTTGCATGTCTTCAAGAAATGTCGCGCTCGTCTCGTTACAATATGCCTGGTGGTCAGGTAGCTTCCCACATTTGTCGTCGTCTGTCCATCAAAAACGCTCCTTATGCTTTTGGTTTTCTTTGTTTCTGTGAACACAATCAAGCGCGTATAAAAGAACGTGTAAATTGACGTGGCAGCCTACCATAATCCTATTACAAAGACCTAGAATTATACATAAAAAGACTTTTCGTTATCACAAATTGTGATCGTCTCCTTGGATTTCCAGTTTTTTCTTCTCTGTTGCATCAACGGTTTGTTATTGCTTCACCCTATCTTTCACTCTACGGTCTCTTGGTAGTACAGTTAGAATATTGGCCCATTGTATTTTGGCAGCAACTTCCAGTTACCTCCTGTCGAAGGGTCACCCGCATCAATTCGTTTGTTACCTAATCGCGAGTCTCCCTTCTCATACGGTCATACCGTTCTCTCTAAGCCGTTTCCCCCTGCGTATTACGTCGGCTGATCTCATCCCTCAGCGATGCTAAATCCAATCCATCCATGTCTTCTTTTACATCACCAAGTATCGCTTCCTCGATTACTGTCTCTATCGCGTCTGAGCAATCCTTTCGTCGCTGTCGTGTCAATGCTTTTGTTCTGGATGGTATTTATAGCACTTTGTACCATTTTGAGTGTTCTAGTCACGCACGTATTGTCACCCTTGTTGCTGATGATGCGTCAAGGATAGTTCTATTATACCGGTCACATCATCCATTCGTTTTTTGACGTAGTCGTTTAAATCATCGTGACGTAGAGCTCGCACCTTGGTCACTGATTATCTCTGGTAGCACATCGAACAGGTACATGGAGTTCGTTAATACCTACTTGGTACGTCGAGTCTTCCGGTTATTCACTGATTTCACGGTGGTAAATTTTGTAAATGCATCTACCGTCACTAGCAGATATCTATCACTCGTCGAAATTGAACCACCGGAATCACTTTTGTCTCACACCACATATTTTCCATTTACGCAAGAGCGTGATATCATTGGTGGATATCACATCGCAACCGCAACGCGATTAGTCGCATTACGCACTTGACCGTCCCACGTAAAACCCGATGTCAATTCGTCCACGCGGTACGCTCAATTTTCTTTCGAAATCTTCCGTTTTAACGAATCGTACAATGGGAACAATGTTTCATCACCGGATCGTGAGTAGGTGGGAGATCCCAGGGGTGTACTAGAGCTGCGAGTGCTCCATCAATCATTAAATATTATTTTTGTGATCGCAATGTGCGTGATCGTGACAAAACCGGTATCATTGCTTCTAGTCTTCTCCTTGTCACTACCACGAAGTATAAGTAAGAAGATACGCGGGAAGAGAGTGATGATACATCATCCTATCAAATAGTATATTGAAAAATATATCGCTTCATTCAAAGAAACGATGCTGATCTTATTCCCTCTACGCGTACACCTACAAAAAAGCTAATAACATGGAATTATGCCGCCCTCGATACCAAGTAAGTTTCGTCTGATACTACACATTTCTTTCTATCGCTAATAGTAATTAAGAAGAAGGCCTGTTTTAGATGCGCCACCCTATGTATGAGGTATAAAAAAAATTGTCAGAATTTTTAAATTTCGGTGTCATGCATACATTCTGCAATTTCAAAATATTCCGGATTCCTCGTTTATTCCTGACAAGCAAATGAACAAGATGCATACCTCCGTTGGTCTTGTTTTCATGGAAGTAGTTTTCTCCGGTTATAAGGGCTTACCTCGCTATGAATTTTTACCAGCAGATGCAACGCTTAATGGGAAATATTATCTACAAGTATTACATCGTCGCGTGAAACAATCCAGAAGAAACGATCAGAAATATGGAAAACAACTCGTGGCAGGTGCTACATGCACCAGTTCACACCGGCGAATTTCTGCGAACATATCTGCGAATTTTTATCCAAAAATAATACGATAGTCACGCCTCATGCTACAGCTAAAGAAGAAGAAGATAATAATAGAATATCGCTGTGATACGAGAAGCATTTCACTGTAATACTATTTGCGATTCGCTGGCATTAGCACTGACTAGGAACTCACGTGCATAGATAATTAGACGCTATAGAAAATAGCTGTATTTTCTAAATAGGCCGTGTGATATGATTGACATATTATACAAATATTTTTCATTGCCTAACTAAATATCATTCTCATCGGTACAGAGTAAACTCGATATTTATCTTAGGCAGGATCCATTGTCGAATAGTCGCTTAATATGTCTGCTAAAATGGAATTAGTAATCCTACATGTTGTTATTATGCATCGGTGTGCGTAACATTAAAGGAATCTACAAAGTCTTTTCTATAATTTTCTTTCATGAGAAACTGTAGCTACGATCATTACCTGTTATAAAAATAAATGACGGTTACAAACATGCTACCATATGACGAAGTTACACTCGAGTTCCAGATGGTGCATTATACTACGAATCTATCGTCAAATAATTTGTCAGATGTGCTTAAAATCTACGTTTGGTACATCGAATCTTATATCGTTGATGACCAGTTCCGTTTCAACTCTAAAGCAAGACTTCATAGGCTAGGCCTACATCCGGTACTTTCAAAGAATGTCATTTCAAGAAAGTTACTCATACTCAGATAGAAATAGCTGCTGGTCAACGTAATCGACTATTATCCTTGTCGCGGTAGATTCATCTCGTGTTCTCGGTTCGCACATTCGCACGTTGTCACACGCAACCAATAAATGTGCATCTGCTGTATAACCTGTTTCTCGTCTAAAGTACACATTTGAATTTAGTCTGAACTTTAGTTCTCGTGTATCGAAAATTTAGAGAAAAATATTGAAGCACAAGTACAGGAAGACAATCTTTCCGCACCTGACCTAAGCGATTGTACCGGTGCGGTGAAGGCGCAATATTGTGACGCGTTTATGGTTTTGGGGCGTTTCGCTTCTGTATCAGCTGTCGCGGTCCCGGTCATTGACCTCTTTGACACAGCACGACGACACGACGACAAATCGACAAGACTACGCGATGACGGCAATTTATTCGATCGGGTGGTTATTTGCTTCACAAGAGTCCGGAGGCCCATTCATATGATGTTTCGTATCATTTCGTCACGTATTGCAGATACAAGTGCATATTATAATTGAATACTCCACAGCTACCGTCGAGCAAATTCCCTCACATCATTCACATTTGCCGAGAGTCGTGTAATTCACATTTGCTAGGACGCAACCATCAATAAATTCGCTTGGAGGCGTGATGTGCAAAAATGCCTCGCTGTTATAATAGATTCGGTTATAATAGATTGACAGGAAAATTATTTAAAACTTTTCATAAATACTAAGCATTAATTAGGTAAATTCTTTCACATTTAAATTTCGATACATCTATTTCGAAAAAACGACCTTGGAAATATATCGTATCTAACCCTTATCAAACGCGTGTCACCTCTCACACGACATTACACTTTTCATCATTGCGGATGTCTGACACTTGTCGCGTGACATAGCAAGCTTCACCACAGTAGATGTATGTCACGAGGTAAGTGACAAAAGAAGTATAGCGAGAAATATTTTTTCCGCTTCGTTGCCAATTCGTTTCTTACACGGCTGCAGTCTAGACATCTGGATAGTCATATTTCAGATAAATAAATAAATAACCGTAGATTGCAAGTGAACATATTAAAATATACTTATAGTTTTGCGTAATACAATTTTGTTTTAATTTCACGAATGTCAGTGCGATACTCGCGTCTAAGCATTTGACTTCCAATTAGGGGTATTGTCTCTAGTAGTCAGCATCTTACACTCCGATCACCTAACAAATAGAGGCGAATAGCATACTAAAGTTACAATACATTATAAGAACATTTTTAATCGAGCTAACATTAATAAAATAGTTTGTTTCTATATAGACGACAAGCTTTATCAATACATCAATATATGTTTCTCCACAACCATTTCTTAATCTTTAAATATGTTCTTCTAGCATTTTTGACTGATTACATAATGCAGGTACAAATACAGGTTCAGGTGTAGGCACAGGTATAGAAAGAGGTGCACGTACAGGTATAAGTACAGCTGTAGGTAGAGGTATAGGTACAGGTGTAGGTACAGATATCGGTAAAGGTATATGTACAGGTATAGGTATAGGTACAGCTATAGGTACTCGAAACCTGAGATGCACACAACTAAGTACACGCGAACGAAACAGAAAAAGGTCGAGTGTGGGATCGAGTTCCGAGTAAGATACGGGGAAAATACGAGACCTGCTTCGTACGAGTTATACCGTCTGTTCGGCACTGGACAATCTTGGCAGTACTGGTACTAGAATCGAGCTAGGAGCCTAGATTCGCAGAAGAAAACGGTACCCTGGAAAATCAAATAGGAGCGTTCGGTACAGAGACTACCGTTCCCCGTTCCCACTTCCCTTTCTAATACCAGCAGTTCTCAACATTGCGGGTCGCTCGTTGCGCGTCGCGTCGTACGTGGATACATACAACATACGTACACGCCTCGAAAAATCCTAGATTCCACTTACCTACGGTGCTTTCGAGACCAAGCACTTTATATGTATACTTTTATTTCAGATCAGGCAACCTACCACCGCTACAATTTAACGAACCAGTTACAACTACTTACGGATATCTACGAGGAAAGTTTTAATCATGAATATAATGTGTCTCTTTTTTACTATGCCGTTGTATTAGTAAACCGTGTTTCCTGTTTGTATGGTCAGGAAATATTTTAAGTAACTTATCTGGAATGTTTTGCAAAATCAAATCGTAATAGCTACATCTCGGAAACGTGTTCAGTTCCGCTATTATTGGTTCGTTGGTAAGTATGATATACTAGTAACGTTGACATAATTTAATACTAGAATATCATAATAATAATTAGCAATATCATCAATATACACTGATAATAGTGGACAGAACAGGCGGCCGTCTTCAATCGTAATTTGCTTTACAAAAATGATCAATTAAACTTTCTTATTGTTGAATTATATATTGTCAACAGATCACCTGGAGATAATATACCTATGATAAGTCGGCGAAATATATTTGGCAATCGATTGAAGATAGAGAGATCCTCCCGCATAGTAAGAATTATAAATATAGGCAGAAGGAATTCAACGACGGAACATTTAAAAACATTACCAAAAAATTAAGAAAACCGCAGATCAACTTATTTGCTTACATAGAAAATTCTCTCTAATTTAGGAAGAGGAGATATGATTATTCCAGGCTCGCGGCTCGTTTTTATAGTTGTTGACAATCGTTAACTATAAAAACGAGCTACGAGGATCGAATAATATAGGTCTAACTCGAAACTTTCTCATCGTAGAACCCAGATCCAAGGTCGGTGCAAATCGACGCTTTTACAACAAATTGATAGGATCAAATTTCTACTCCCCATCCTCGTTCCATACCGAGAAGGTTAAACAAGATAAAGCAAGATAATTCGGTACGCATCATCGTGATACCAGACTGGCCAAACCAAGAATGGTACCTTTTACTTCTAAAGATGGCAGTAGGGGACCCGATAATCTTTGAACCGAACGTTAACCTTCTACTATCACTATGCAGGAGGAGAATGCACCCACAATCGAGCCGGTTACATTTGATGGCGACCAGAGTATCAGGGAGGCATTCCTAAGAAAGGAGGTGCCCGTAGAAGAAATCAACTTATTACTAGCGTCCTTGGCGGAAAATACAAGAAAGCAATACAGGTCGGATCTACGGAGCTAGTGATAATTTCTTAAGAAGAATATACTTTATTTTCACTTCGCTTCGACAACCACGTTACTCACGTGGCTGACCGAAAACTTCACACGAGCAGCATCTCACGGTATCTTGAGCATACAGATCGCCTGTATCACTTATGTCGCAGACAAAAATAAGTCCAAGAGGCCTAATATCAAGGTTTATGAAGGACATATTGAAATTAGGGCCATCAAAGCCGAAATACGCGACCAGATGAGATGTGGCCAAGATTCTAGAGCTATTTTAATCGAGAGACCTATGGAAATTAACAGAAAGAATAAAATAAAATAATGATGGAAAATATTTTCTCTAATCTAAGAAGAATACAAATAAAAATTCTCTACGCCATAAAAATGACCAATCCAGAACGTTTTTGACCATTACGTATGCGATTAACGCACATTACTGACGTATTTTAAAAAGAATTTCAAAATATGTATAGTATCTACATTAGAGGACTACGTGGGGATTATTAAGTTCATAAGAGGAAAAAATAAATAACATGTTTATAGCAATCAAAAGCCCCTACAAACCAGTCGGTTCTCAGACCATCAGTAGATGGATAAAGAATGTATTGCATTAGAGTGGCATTGATCCGTCCGTCTTTTCAGCACATTCAACTGGACATGCTAGCACATCAGCCGCCTTACTTAGAGGATAGTATAGTATATAACATAACTTATGTTAGCCATAATTAAACGAACAGTCCAATAGTCGGGAAACTGTCAGACCTTTGAGAGATTCTCTAACAGATCAATATTATCCGACGATTATAATTTTGTAACAGCGATATTGCAGGACTAAACTTATTATTAGATAGAGTTACAATATTCATAATCAGAAATATGAAGACATTACTGTTGGCGCCATTAAAAGAAAAATAAAACAATTTGTTTGAGACGACGTTAAGATGGATCTGTTTTCATTCTAAATAAGCATTATTGAGTATTAACTCTCTGACGACGGATTTTGTTTACGATTATAAAGCTTATCGCCATGCACAACCCTATTTATCAATTTTTACAATATATTTTCGTAGATACTTTCTGTAGACCCATTAGTACTTCTCCTGCCTTTAATGGAACAACTGTTCTTTAGTATAATCGTAAAAATTGTGTAATTAAAAAATGATTTCAATAGTCATGGTCAAAATAGACTCGGACCATGCCAATGAAGGGTTAATATGGCCGCTTCTCTACCAATACGCTCAGTACCCTCACTTCGCTAATGATATAATCGGTAGTTGAAGGTCGCATCTTTTTCCCCCCATAGTAAGCGATTAATCATTAACTACGCGGAACTTCTAATAAATTAACTCAATAGCGTAACTGTCGAATACGACTTTCTCTGAGAGGCACCCTTAAAAAAGTGTATGAACAAGCGGAAGACCTCATCTAAAATCTTGCATAAAATGCTTTAATTCCATTTGAAACGAGTTATTCAATTCCGTTTTTAAAAATTATATTTATTTTGTTAATTTAGATTCGTTTCATATTTTTGCACAAGTATCATTCGCGATTTGCTTCGACCATACTTTTTAAGACAAGAATGCAATAACGTTGTAATATAGTCTATATAATTTCAATGAACTTGTCAAAATCGTGTCCAAACATAATATTCTTCGAAAAAAAAATATTGACATTAATTCACGATAGTTTTAAAGATCTCTAGTATGAGGTAGAAAAGTTTCAATTTTTCTTTACATGCGATTCATCGTCATTCATGTTCGTAAAATAAAGACAGCCACGACCGCGACGAGAGCTTCTTGACGCCACTAGACAATTCCCGTAATTAAGCGGTTAAAAAGAATCTATTTCATATGATGACAAAATTTTAGTAGAAAGCATCCGAATACGATTTCTCCGTGAGTATTTTAGGTGATAGAATTCCTTTTTATAGTACGTATTTACAGAGATTCCGCGGACTTTTTCTCGTGGTGCATGTTCTATTTTTTTGTTTTCATCTACGCGCAAACTTTCACTTTTGAGATATTATTATCTAATGTACTGAACACTAGTTCTTCTCAGTTACAATCATTCCTAGTATTCTTTTTTACGAAGTAAATATTTAAATAACATATGGAAACGAACTAGCAATTTAAGTACAGTATAAGCAAAACGTATTAAGCGATGTTTTGTTCTGCTTCTGCACCTCAGAAAAAATAAAATATACGATATAATTTTGATTACTTTATTTGATACAAAATGAGTAATAGTACAAGGAGATTCATCAAAATAGAAAAAAAATCGCCAAAGAGAATATATATACGAGTAGTCGTATTCTCGAAATTTTGTGGACTTATGTTATTCTTAACGCGTACATTAAATATTATTACATTACAATACGTTAGATTACTTTCTTAAACCTACAATATTGGCAATATGCATTTATTCCTATTCCAACAATTGATTAGAAATAAATAAATGGAATTTGCTCAGTACGAATGGTACTATTTCAATAATTCTACAATATCCTTTTAACAGTAAATATATGTCAGTTTTCCTGTAGAATGTGATGTACAAATGTACAATGTACTCGTATACCTTTCCCTTGGGTTGCGATACATTATTACATAGTTGTACAGTTATAGTGATGGGTATTCAAAGTGTTCGACATATACAACGAATTACATTGTTGGGAACAAAATGTTCGAACCATCACATACAGGAGCTTATTTAATTCGACTCGAGCGTCAAACTAAGCATTATATATCAAATGTCAAACTAGACATTCCTCTCGTTGTCAGTTTTGAACTTAAAATGTTCAAACTATTGCTGCTACCACAGTTATGGTCCGTCCTGGTCAGGGTCGTAAGTTGTAAGCGCAGCAGCGTTCTCTAACCTAGCGTAACTCGCAAACCAACAATTCTTGTCTCCTTTCACTTGTTCGAACACCAATTCCATCTAATTCACCACGATTAGTCGTATAATTTAAAAGAATTCTACTGACACTCCAATTGAATAGAGTAATTATGAAACAAGTGATTTCACAGTTCATAATCATATTTAAGTCTAACGACGCGATTTTATTTATTAATGAATTTACGAATTGATATTATCTCATCGAACTTATGTGAAAACATGTAACATAGTAGTAATGATAATGACAAAACATTGTATCCATAATTTTTCAAAGATTCCGTATAATTTACTTAAATATAATTATCGTAAAAAGTGAAAAGTATAAACAAATTGAACTATGACCGAGGGTAAAGGAAAATAAATAAAAAAAAATAAAATAATTTTGTGATCAAATCATGCAATAACTAATGACGTTATTATGAAACAGGATATCATGAAAAGTGTATTAAGAAACTACAAGACGTTGCAAATGGCACACAATTAATATCGAAAGAGGATTTCTGGTGCGATGCACTTACGAACTCACAAGCATTGTTGACCGATTAACTTCGTGGTAAACTGACCAGTGTCAGTAACAGCCGTACATTCAGATACCACAAACCAAAAACTTTATATCGAGGAAAAATTGTTTACCATAATTCAAACAATGATATCCATTCTCGTAAAAAATGCGTCTTGCAGAAATAAGAAGTTCCAATTATAAATTATAATGTAATACGTACTTTTAAGCATCGTGTCACAATAATATTTTGAATGTAGTATTGACAAGTTAAATTTAACAAATGCTTAAAATGAAACAATTATTGTAATTAAAAAGATGTTTAATATGTAAAATTGGTATGTTTAGAATTATTTTTAAGAGATTGAATTAAACACAATATATATCATTAATCATAAAAATGCTACTGTTAATCATGTTCAATAATTTATACGTTACGACAAATGTAAAGTAACGTAACTTGGCTAAACACAAAAAGTAACGCAAAGGAGAATCAGTTTAAACTAACCACGTGTAAGTGACATATGTACAAAGGTCACAATATCAGTAAACATGCAACACATGTACTTGTGTACTTTATCATTTTTATTACCTCTAAATTCGCCTTCTGCCCAAGTAAAATCCACAAAGCATGAGAAAAGTACTGCACTAAACTTCACTACAGTTGATAAATTACCCATTTTGAGTCGACATAATTCCCATGTCGATCTAAAGGTCACGAAACTTCATGTAAACTCAACTGTCATTTGATCACTTAGCAACACATCTTACTACAGCGTCAGTCGGTAGCATACTGAACTGAAGTAACCAAATCTAGTAGAAAGTGGGAAGACTTTCCCATTCCCATTCCCCAGTCCCCATTCTACAATCATCGTCCGGTAATGGAAAGATTAAAGCCATTGATATATTAGGAATAAGACTCACAACATTGTATGCCTTTCTTTAAATTTCAAGATGGCGCGTTGAGCGCGATATATGATTTTGATAAATTGTCAGAAATAGTTGCTGACTTTATTAACAATTAAACACGTTCAAGTAAACAAAAAATAACTCATTTCTGTGTTACTAGCTTATAAATAAATGCATAAATTCAATCAGTTTTAAATACAGTAAAATGTATGTATGATGAAATAGATAATCACGATGGTACAATATTATTATAGCGCAATACTACCAAGAAATTACTTATTAACATTAGTACAGTATAAAAATAAGTTTTGTTCCATGAATTATATTTAAATAAATGTATTCACAAAGGTATGTTTAATTACGCATTCTAACAAGACAAAAATAAGGATATCGAAAAGAATAAATATATTTATACATATGTATAGAATGTATGTACTCTATATATACATATAAAAATGTTTGTACGCAATCGATATTTGCAAATTTTTGTATACATAATCTTGCAACTATTAATTCAAGAAATCTGATTTGGTATGAAATTGTAGTAATGCGATTATATTTAAACAAGTTTGTGAGAACTTTTAAAAGTTTGTACAATTGCGTAGAATTTAAAGGGCTATGTCGAAACTGTCTTTTACTCCGACTTATGACATCATATTTTATTATTCATTATATTTATATTACACAAAGTTGTATACTTAGCTGTATCATTGTGTCAATCTTAAATACATTCTGTGACTTTTTTACCATTTTTTTATGTTCTTAAATAGAGAAAATCCGATACTTTTATAACAATTGTTGTTACTAAATCAGGTCACAAAAAATGTGTACACCTATGAACAAGTTTAAGAGGCTGAACAGAAAAGGAGAGGAAGATACATTGTTTTCTGTTGATTTTAAACCATTATCATTCCTAACGATATCTTTCTCTCTCACTATATATCACGATGCGAGTTTTATTTTACAGGCCTATGTTTATACAAATTAATTATAGGCATTGTGATATTTACGTTTCTTTGTGCTTCATTATTACAATATCTTAAGTTACCTTTTTAGCAATGTACAAGCTAAAAGATTTCAATATCTATACAAGATAGGACGTGAAACATTTTTTCACGTCACTGCCAAAATTGATTAAATACAGTATTATTGAACTATGCGTACAAAGAGAATTCTGAAGTCTCTAAACTTTTTGTATGTCTTTTAGTTTATGTTATCCATGAATGGACTAATATGTATATAGTACAATACTAAAAGAAGTTACTACAAAATTAAACTGTACATGAAGATATAAAGAAAGCTCTATGTACGCAGAGTCAAAATGTAACATAACATGCTAGAATTATTCTTTCAGAAATTTTTCGTATCACAAATATTAATATTACAATTATTCATCTCAGATAGAATTTTGTTTTCCTTTCATACATAATATAATATATAAGCGTTTCATTTATAATTTCATTCTTCATATTACATCTTTGCCATATGTTCTACTGTACTTGCTTTCTCATTGCAAAGACTGTTCGATGCATAAGCTTAATGTGCTGTATCTCAAAGAGTTACAAGAAAACCTAAATATGTTTACTTTTGAATAAACCATCTGTTACTTTATACTGAAACATTCACAATGTATTGTTAAATAAACTGCTTTTTCACGTTTTTTAGTAGTATATATATGTATAATATATACAAAGAATTATTTTCATTTCGACAATTTAATTGTAATAAATGTATAACTAATATTCCAAAATGGTTACCTTTACTTCACCGTATTATGTGATCTACGAGCAGTTGCAAGTATTTATATAAATATAATAGTATATATAACATATATACCATATATGTGTACTTGCATTTAAATGTAAACGATAATTATCGCTCTAAATATTGTAAGTACGAAGAGAACGTTTATATAAAAGTCGCATAGTATGAGGTAATACATATTTCTTACAGAGACAAATTCGTATTTATATTAGTAATTTAGAAGACACAACGATTAAGTTTTTCCACTTTAAAGTGGAAACTATGATTTAATGACTAATTCAACTATAAAATATATGTTTGAATGTAAATAGTTTCTTAAATGTCATACGCGCAAGTTTACTTAGAAATTTGTCACGCAAACCTTTTCCTTGTACCCTCAATATTTTAAGAAATAATGGTCCATCTACATCTAAATGCAGGCACACTTTCGTCTACTCAAATTACTGATATTTACATTTTATTTTATATATTTTTATACAATTTTCCTGATTTTTATCGATTTCCCCAGGTCTATCAAAGGAATCAATATCGGTGTCGCCTTTATATTTCTTATTACAAATCGGATCTTCATTACATTCTTACAAAATATGATGAAAATGACAATAACAATAAGAATGATGTAAATGAATACAATAATATTATTAAGTAAAAATAAAATAATCAGTACTGGCTAACGTAAAATTGTAATAATAAGTAGCGAATAATTCAACCACTACATCGTATCCATACTACTAAATCTAAATCACCGATTTCACATTTATAAATAATGGCAAACAGTGAACTTACAATTGACACACGTCAAAAACGAAATGTTACTAATTGTAAATCAAGTTTACGTT
The DNA here is from genome assembly GCA_028455555.1 of Augochlorella aurata. NCBI lineage: Eukaryota > Metazoa > Arthropoda > Insecta > Hymenoptera > Halictidae > Augochlorella > Augochlorella aurata. The sequence continues at coordinate 3,888,993 of CM052162.1, forward strand.
TCCTGGTTGAAATTAATGATATAATAATAATAATAGTAATAATAATAATAATAATAATAATAATAATAATAGTAGTAGTAGTAGTAATCATAATAATAATAATGATAATAATAATAATAATATTAACAACAGAATAATAATATTATTATTTTTATTAGAAGTTTTACAAGTGTTCTTTTTAAGTAAACATGTGAGCTCGTTCTCTTTAGTTATGGAACTTATTTCAAATATGTAATTATGACGAGGTCAAGAAATGAAATAAAATATTATATGAGCGGAAATCTATTTATTTACACCTATATGAGATTTATGTCACAAATAATCTTCAAAAAACTGTAATAGAAATAAGTATCATTATACTAAATGTATTTTCGCGCGGTAAAGAACATAACTACACATGCTTACTAAAATAGCATGATTTTTAAAAACGGAAGAATGTCTTATGGTATCATTGGAATTCTATAATAATATAATAGTCATTTTCTCATATAAGAACTTTGTTATTTACAGGTGATTTCTTACATTCACAGGAGAACACTTGTCCGTATGTCTTTAGTCCGCACTTTTTATGAAAACTATCATAAATGTTCAAATTTCACAAATTTAATTGATTAATAATCTATCCTATTTTATATATACACACATACGAATCTTTGCGGGAACATCATAATTATCAAACCTTCGCCAAATTCTGGTTTTTTCCTCCAAATTTTGATACAATATGCCCTATATGCTATTCCTGCGTACATGATGTTTCAGGGAAAATTTTGTAACGTTCCAAAGTTTCTTAAATATGAGTAAAAAAGCAAATATTTTTTGATTAATATTATCCCTCAGCAACGATTTGTCTATATTACAGATTTTAAATTAAAAATCTTGCTTTTACATTAGGTCGAAAAGGCCACTGTTCAAGGCCACAGGCCAAGAAAATTAATTAAATTTTATTAACGAGAAGAACGCCGGTTTCTTCACTTCCGTTAGTTTCCATTTTCGTTTGGAATTCTTAAAGACAGCAACATTCTTATTTGAACATCTTGTACATTGGAAGGTATTTCTGTCGAGCATATTGATATTTTGTGTATGGAAATTGCCATATGTCTGTCATGACATGTATACTTTCACGCTTTAAACACACTTACGCATCATGTGACGCAAAGCGTAATTTCAAAACATCTCAAAACTCTTAAATGCTGAAAATATAAATGAATCAATGGTTAGATTCGATTAAAACTTTTATTGTTTAATAACAAATACAATGACAAAAGAACGGATAAAAAGTCTCTATGATCAGTTGCTAACATGACACGTTCACAGACTAGTATACCCAACAAAAAAAAAAACGCGAGCCGTGTAACACATTTTCTCTGCACTACATCAGAGAGTATAAACATACGTTTAACCACGCTTAAAGAAGCAATACACATATTTCATACAATCAAACAATTCTCTACTGCAACAAATGAATTTTCTTGCCATGAATTGTAATATATGTATTGAAAAATCAAATTGATCAATAAGCACATGGGGCTGTGAACGTGTAAAATATATTTAAATTAATCGTGATTACGATTATTACAACTAGTTTTTTTATTGCAAATTTGAATTTAATATTTTATTTTGAAATTATAATATATTGTTTGCCACGTACTAAACAAAAATTTTTGAATAATTTATTTGAAAACTTACCGAAGTTTCACGTAACTCGATGAAGATTACACTTCGGTATATACTGATTAGTATCCAAGTGCCAACCTTTGGTTAGAGCACAAGGGTAATGTGTAACAGCCTTGCAACCCCGTTTAACACACCCAATATTTGCTCCTGTTAAACCACAAGCGTCGCACATCGACTTCGCCGCATCCCATACTGCTTCTTGTAAACCTGTTACCCTACCCCCTATAAATAATAACAAAGGAAATCAGTTTCTTTGAATATACTATTTTACTTCGTAACATTCATACCTATTGAAATTTTTAATTAAAGATTTAATCTGTATAATAAATTTCGTTGATTATACCTGCCATATATACTCCAGCTGCCCAAACGGCACACTGTTCGTGAAGCCATACTTCCCAACGCTGTTCTTCCCCTGGTAGCACAGTCATCCCAGTAAAAATGATATTCGTATTACTTTCTACAGAATTCCGTTTCTTTTTTCCCATTTTCGCAGTAAATTGATCAGCTAGTCCAGCATATCTCAAACTTCTCTTATTTTTACCGCCCTTCTTTTGTTCTGTAGTGATTTCTTGTTCGTCTGCTGATAGAATTCCATCTTCTAAACGTTCTTTACCAATTAAATACGGACCGAATAAGTCGCTTAAAACACCAGCTGGAACCTGTGTTACAAATAAAAAAATGTCATCACTGATCAATGAAATGCCCAAATTTAAATTTTATTATATACAAACGTAACAGACTATGATACAACATACAGTGTAAGTTCCAGGTGCTATATGAGGGCCAGCCAAATTAGGATGAGGTCGAGAAGGATCTCCAGGTACAACAGAATGAGGACCCTGCTTACAAAATACGCAAACCCATGTAGAATCTGTTGTATGTGCATCATAACGTGATGATAATGTTGAACTGAAGAGACCTGCTCTACTGACTTTACCTAAACAGAACAAATATTGTGAAACTTCCATAATCTATTAGATAATGTCTACTTAATGGACATCTTTTGAAGTATTGTTATTCATGTTGTAAATGCTATATATGTATATACAAAGGTTAAAAATATGAAAAATACACACCCCTATAATCTAAATCGTTCTGGTGACTAAGTCTCTTACTTCTTCCTGCGTTGCCGTTTCCAACACTTTTCCGCTTTTCTTTACTTTTTTCTTCTTCATCTTCCCTTGGAGCATTAACTACTTGAATGCTTAATGGGCTATCTCTTGGACCTTCAACATGAACTACCGGTCCACGAGATCTAATAGAACTTGCATTTGACCCAGAATCATATGCCATTTCTCTTAGTCCGTCTATTTTCGTATTTTTCTTCGTTTTTTTCGATACGTTTTGCCTCTTTGAACTTTTAGACATTTTTCGTTTTTTGATTTCTTTTTGGGGTATATCATTAGCTATAGCTCCGAAAATATTTTCAGACGATCTAGATATTTTTCGTTTACCGGCTTGCACTTTAGTTTTCTTTCCCTTTTTCCCAGACACTTTTGTATCAACTGTGGATGTAACATCAGTAAGATTTAGACTTTGTGTATCTTTTGGATGCAGAATACTATTTTCTAAACTGTCTGTTTTTGTTGTGCTGCCAGCTTGATCCTCGGATTCTGCAAGTTCAGTTTTTGATTCTTCCTTTTTGACATCTGTCTCTGTTTCAACAATACCAGCAAACATTTTCTCTAGTTCTGATTCGACTTCATTAAATGGATTTGTATTATTTACACCTTTTGGACTCGTGACTTTTGAAAATTCAGTGGCGTCGTCGCTAGATTTTCTCCGAACCCTCTGATTTGTGGGAGTTGAACTAGGAGGTGTACTTTCGCTACTCCGTCGCCTTCTAATTGGTTGGTTTTCTTCGCTCCTTTCTTCTACGTTATCTTCAACTTTATCAGGTATTCTCTGCTCTACTGATTCAGTATTATCTTCAACCTTTACAACTGGCACGGCATTTGTCACATCTCCTGGTATTATTGGTTCACATGCTCTAGATTCTGATGGTTCTGTGGGCTCCAATTCCATGTCTTCTACTTCTGTTTTAGAATCCTTACTAAGTCGTACTGGCTTTTCCAATTTTCTTTTTCTACGTTGTTTGGTGTTGTCATTAGAATCGTCATTACTGAATGCTGGAGATACCACTTCATCTTCCCTGTTTGGAGACTTCGATTTTTGTCGGTCTGGAGACATACTTTTGACACTAGATGTGTCCTTTTCTTCTACTGGCATTACAATAACAGATCCAATATTTTCAGCGCTACCAAGTTTTTTGTTCCCACCTTCTAATTTTTCCAATAAAGAGTCAACGCCTTTTTTACCTCTTTTCGGTAAATTTTTTGGTGATCTTACATTTGTTTCTTCAATTTTTCGATCTCGTTCCAACGATGACTCTCGTTTTGGACTGTCTGTTACATCTTTGTCTCCTTTTGAGGTGAGATTTACAATAACAGGTAGAACATTTCTTGGCACTTGTGCAATAACGCTTAATGTATCTTTATTTTTCGTAACTTCAGATTCTTTTTTATCTGGCATTACCCTTTCAATTGTTACACTAGGTGGTAGATTTATCACTTTTTGCGTAAAATTATCTACACTTATTTCCTTAATTTTATCATGGAGGTTTGCCACGCCTTTTTCACTGAACGGAGTTTGTCCAAAGTTTTTCACTGTTATTTTAGGTGTTGTAGCTTCTTTTGTTGAAAGTGAAACTGGCTCACTAACAGAATTAGGTGTTGGAACCGATGAACTAATTCCACTATCCGACGAAGTTTCTCCATTTAAAGGTATAGGAGGAGATATTATATTTCCATTTCTACTACTCTTATCTACATTTCTCGCAGTCAAACTTATTGGAATATCTTGAGGTATTCGAGAATAATTTTCAGGGATAATTTCGGATGTAGAAGATAAGTCTAATGTACTCTGTGAACCTGGTGAGTTTCTATACTGACTTTGATTCTGTCTATTATCTACTAGCATTTGTAAACTAAATAAAGGGTTTCCTGGAGTATTGGCTGGAGTAACACTCTTTGATGGAACAGTTGGTGTATGCCATGTTGGAGGTGCTTGAGTATGTGCAAGTTGAGGTGTAAGTTGTGATGTTATATGAGATGCCCTTGCCATAGATGGATGTGTATAAAATCCAGCTGGACTTAATGCAGCACCAGACAGAGCTGTTGGATGAATATTTAAGCCTGAAACTAATTAAATAAAAAATCAATGTTTTTCTTAAGAACTAAGAGCGTACTGTAATATTTAATGCTCAAAGAAACTTATGGACAAGCACGTTAAATAATATTACCTTGACCTTGTGTCATTGTAAGATGATTCCAGACTGTTTGCGGCGGAGGTGTGCCAACCGGAGGTCGGCTATGACCTGGATATTGTCCTGACATTTCGAAATCCTCCCAATTACTTAATATTGATTTGCAAACACTTGCAAAATAAGTATTCTTTGACTTATTTGTATGTTGCTCTGTAGAAAATTCACTTTTAGGATCAATATCTTTAACATTCAATGTAAAATATGTAAAAGTAATATCTGCACTTTTCCTTTCATATAAAGACAATGAAGAATTCTTATTCGAATATTTGTTAAAAAAATTTGTGTTATCTAAATATCTACATGATGCATAGTCAAAGTTTACTTTAGAATTTTCACACAATTTGTATTTTCAAGTTTAAATTTTCTAAATCTAAAAATTTGAATAAACTGTAGTCAACTTCCTCTGATTATGTATAATAAGTATTCTACATTACAAGAATGGTCTGTATTATTTGAGACGGCACAGTTATTTAAATTTATTTCTGAATATAATGATATCACAAATATTTTTATCTCTGCTCTGCTATCTATTATAACACAGCCTTTATTGTTTCTTAAGGTGTTTTATAAATCAAGTGATTTCTTTTCTTTAGTAACACAAAACAGATAAGAAGCATAATTGTAATGTCTCAATGTTTCAGATAAAATTCTGTACTGTGCAATATTTTATGTTATGTTCAAATATTCTAATATATGACACAAAGGTTATTAAAATATCTATGGTAATCACAAATCAGTTTTCTAATTTCCAAGTATTTTTTATATTTACTTCCACAAGACTCACGAGCATCTATAATCTTTTTAGTACAAAGAATATTATTTGAATTTATTCTGCTATTACCACTCTGACGGGTAGTCTAACTTTCTTGTAGTATTATACAGGTACTATATCAACTTCTTTCTTCTATATATAAGAATTTTACTATATTTTTGTTTAATGGTGGTAAAAAATTTATGAATCAATTACCATATATTGAATTTAAATATAACACACCTGTATTTTCCTCCTTATGACATGAATTGTATATATTTGGTACACCACCATGTGATACCAACTCTTGTATGTAATTCCACTGCATGAAATTATTTGATAGCGCCCATTTTGGCGCAACTCCAAGTATGAATAGCCCTGCAAATGAAAATTTTAAGTAAAAACTGTATTATAGCTATACTTTTTTTTATTCCATAATACCAAATAGCTATAAGAGAATCTTATTAGAACATCAACTAAAATGAAAACTTTTTATTTGTGAAATAATGCAGGAATAGTTATATTTATATTTACTATAAAAGACATATTTGTAATTATATCATATTTTGTCACAGCAATATCAGTGAAAAAAAATGGTAGAAATTATCTTTACCATAACTGGTAACAGATATAATAGATATAAACCTTTTACGTTTAGTTTATGAATATCCTCTCTACACTTATTCAATTTGTGATTATTTTCTAAATTACATAAATTAGAAGTCCTGAAATTATTGGTAAGTGTAATTCATAAAAACACAAATAGTTTCTTTGAATCAAATTTCAATTGGATATGTAGATATTAAATGGTTAAGTATTTCTTTTATAATAAATATTGGAAGCTCTGTTATTACATGGTTGACGAAAGTATATGTATACACAAGATACCATTTGTATAAAACAATCACAGTTAAACAAGGCATCGTAACTTCTATTAAATATTTTAAAATAAGTAAAATAATTCACAAACTGCAAATCCTTTTTTTGTACACAGTTTACACATTGGTATATTTAACTTTTACACTCATCGTATTAGTAAAAATATAAATATTATTATTAAATATTATTCTATAAAATACTAATCTGATTAATGGATTATTGAATTGATTTTAATGGAACAGACTAATAAGAACACATTTTTAAAAGGCTACTAGTGTTATATTCTCCACAAAACAACATACTAATATAACATAGTAACACTAATTATTACAATTATTTCTTCATACTGATTCAGTCACAATAGAAATCAGTAAAACGTCTAGAAGAGAAAATATTTAAACTTTGTCGAAAAATAAGAAGAAACGAATATAATTGAAAATAGTAACAGGTACGTCAACATTTGAAAGTATAGCAATTAATGATGTCGTTTGAAACAGTATGCACCACTTATATTGTCAAAATTGTTGCTGATAGATCGAACACGTCAAGATTTAAAGCATCTGTCAGAACGGCACTGAGAAGAGATTGTAACGGTTTCCAGAGATACACAATATAAGGAATAACAGTGTAAGTGTTTTATAGTCGATGTTACCCACGAGGGGAGCGATGAGCATGCGAGTGTGACACCGTGTATCTCGATATCCTCAGCCGACAGCGTCGTAGCTGAACAGAGTTCGCGTGCTTTTTCGTAAATTCCAGTGGCATGCAGTATGCGTAGGTATATTGCACGAGATCACACGTATACACAAACAGAATCACATTAACCAACTAGTGCTTGTACACTTGTAAAAAATACACACTGTCGCACGTATGAACCCATAAGCGAATGACGTGTGTCGCGTGTGCACACGCCTATGCACGCACAACGTGCAACGCGTGGAGAGAAGACATTCCAACCCCGCGAAACTGCACACACACACACACGCAACCACTTACACACACGCATATACAAATGAGCGAAACAGGGATGTGGTCCCCGCACCTGAATAGTATCGCTGATAACGCGCGAGTCGCGTGTCTTAACTCGTGGAACAACGTGCACGTATTCAAAAATCGCAAGTTAGACGCGCGATCTTTGGCTGACGCCTAAATATTGCATTCTAGACACATTAAAATAATTCTTGATTCCACTTTGGTCAAGTAAGATCTAAGACAGGCAGATTGTATTTTATACAGAGTAAACGCGTTGCATTATACCGGCACGCATGCACGCACGTATGTATCATGCACAATTTAGCCACCGCACATAACACCAACACCCCGACAGGACGTACGACACGGACATGGGTGCCTCTTTCTTTCGCGTAAATCGATGGGCACACTCGATTTCACTGAATTTTCCCGGTGGGCCCTTAATCGCGAAACATACTACCGACGGCCATTATGATTTGAACATAGTTGCGGATTTATTACGGAATACGCACCTTCCGCACAGAGCCCTTGCCAGGGGCTGGCGAATTTACGATTTTCAGCCAAAAAATCGTCGGGGCATCAACCAAAGCAGAATTTCAACAATGGTGGCCGCTAGCGAGCGAGCCGCATGCAATGCTGACACCTTGCGGTGGCGGCGTCAATTACGTGTCTATCTCACTCTTTCTGATATTACCTTTTTCTCATTTATAACTCTACACTACAATGTTCTATATACATATTCTACCTTTTGTAGGAATACGTATCTTTTGTCGCTACGAACGAATTTACATAAATAGTATAATCTCATATTTTTCCATACAATTGTCATAATATTTAAACATATAATCTTAGCGTACGAAAGTATTGTTACGTTTATCTGAACTTTCTTAAACAGTCAATCTTACGATTTGCACTTATGAACATAATTATACACATATGAGAAAAAGTTATATATTTTTAATTTAATTCTAAACTTGAAAAATATAAAGAATATGTTTCTGAATACATACATAGATTACGGAAATATTTGGCAAATACGTTTCTCTGTGATTCCTATTTATAGTTTTATATATTATTTAGTTGACAAATGAAAATATCTATAAAATTTCGTTTAAACACAATTACTATACGCAACACTATATATAAGAATTAGTTTATCTATCATATCATAAGTACAATTCATACTAGAAAGTTAATTAAAACATGTGTCGACCCTTAATGTTAGCCATGTTTCTCGCGCATATGTGCATATATATATATGTACATACGTATTCTTTTCCATTGGAATTCTGCCCATATTTTTGGTACACCATTCAAAAGCGCGGGTATAAACTTTATTTAAAAGATTTATCATTGTTTAATAGAAAGTGCAATATTTTGAAATTGTTACTGCAAATGAAAATAAATAAAACGTAAATTGATGTATTATGTAATAATGCACCTTTTTCCAAAATGTAATGAAAATTGTATATGAAATAATATGATAAATTTAATTAATTTCATAACGCTGGTACCTATGCATCGATTTTCTGACATCAGTTTGCAAATTTCTTTAAAGTTATTTTATTTATTGTTAGAATAACTATCTAAAAATAACGAAATTTTTGCGTAATAATACAGATTAACATGGAAACATTAAATCAATCAAGATATTTGACCAAACGATTACATGTAAATGTACACTAAGTGCGTTTTATTAAGGCTACTTACCACAGTGTGACATTTCTTCTACTGCTGTGTCCAATATACGTATGGACGTATACATCCATACATATATGTGCAATTGTACGGTGATTTTCAATATTAGAAATAATAGAATTCGCTGCAATTAAATTTAAATAATAATAGGATCCACTACACATCATCCTACCGCGAATAATAATATTACTTAAGAAATGCGTCTTCAGATTTACGTACTTTTATTGTACTACATATACTACGATTTGCACATCTTTCACGAATCTCCGTTAAAAATATAAATATATTCGGATAATCATTTGTACAATGCACATCTCTATTAAATTTTTATGAATTAATTTGGCACTGATGTCCCTTTATCATACGCTATGTTCATACAAATTTCATTACATGTTCTTTACAATTCATACATTGTATGCAAAATCGGTAAGATTTATGAAATTTGCATGCGTATTAAAATACTTTAAATACGTAATCAAATAGTGATACGAAATCACTATTTTTTTGTTCTATATGTTAAATGAGTTATGTATATCTGTATGTATACCTTCAGGTATACACGTATCGTCACATAAATAAACATCATGGTGACGCAACCCTCCAAACAGCACTGAACAACAAGGTGTATGTATCTGTATGCATACTTGATGCATACATATGCAAAGTCGGCATAGGAAGTAGTATATTGTGTATTGCGTCACAGGTAGTATCATCTACCAACAATATGGCGTTTATAAACGTCGTCTGCTCAGTTTGACAGATGGAATTTTCTCTTAAAATTACAACGTATTAAACCTTCTGAGAATAACAAAGAAGGATTTTTACAATAATTTTACTTAAAAATTATAAAAAGTTTCAATTTTACGAAGGATATTTTCTTATACAATACACATGCAGTATAATAACGTCACTGTCTGTTTGACCGATAGCTGCGCAAGTTCAGAAATTAGCCCCCAAATGTGAATGAGGCGATATTTCGACGCGTGACAGTTTCATGTGTAATAAAAATAATTACTGCTATATAATAGCTATTAATGACAGACAGTATTAATCTTTAAACAATATAAAAAGCGTATTATGTCGTTCATTTTACTGTATACAGAGAAATGGAAGCGGAAGTCAGAGTCAATCGTCCGTCAAGTATTTTCAATTGCAATGCAGTTTGTTATGGATTTGGCGTGAATGACGTGTCAATGCATTGCTAATGTGAGAATCAATGTCAAAGTGAATTTCGTAACGGAATAAAAAAAAGTGTATGTAATTTAAACTAAATTCATTTGCAATATTCAACCGACAATGTTTTCATACAACATAATATTAAAAAAGAAGAAAAATTCAGAAGGATAAATCTCTTGAGCATTATTAAATATACATATATATATATATATCTTTATATATATATGCATACATATATATATGTATATATATATATATATATATATATATGTTTATGCATCTATGCAACGAAGAAGAATACCATGCCTATGATACTAAGGCAACAAAGATTCAAACTAAATTGCCATTCTAAATAATACATGTACAAACATATATTTGCATCTACTCTAATCAGTTTGCCTACATTGGTCTATATAAAAGTATTAAATTGATTAATATTTGAAGCCTAGTTACTTATGTTAACATAATATTAAATGTATCTATTCAGATATTTAAAAATGCAACCATTAAACTATTAGCAAAATAAATTATTACATTTGTTAATAAGATGAAACACCATAATTTACAATTTTAGTCTATATTATACAATTTAATATAAACGCTAGAAGGATTACACACAGTTTTATAAAAATGTGCATAAAAAGCAAATGTTATAGTTATAAATATTAAAACAATAATTGATTACATGATGAGAAACATTGAAAGATAACATGTTTACAATTATTATTATATGATAAAATAAAGTTTGATTTATTTTGTAATATTACATATAACACAAAATTGGCTTAATGGACATTTCCTGATTGGTGAACTTAATAAAGTCATCAATTGAATAATTGATTTCATGGTAATGAATCATTTATATTATATTTGAAACATATACATGTAATTAAGAATATCACTATGGAGCAAAATGAAGAAAATGGTATATCTAATGCAACTAATACTACTAGAGCAGAAATTTCACCCAAATCTAAACAAAAGAAAAAGTCTCTTTGCCATATGCTTATGAACAAAAAAACCAAAGTTGGCTGTTTGGAAACATCTTATAAAGACAGTAATTCAAAGAAGAATTCTAAAACTGAAAATTCGCAACATGGATCTCATACTAGTACAAAACTGTCATTGTGCTGTGCAATAACAGAACGCAGCAGAACACCGCCACAAAGTTTAACCGTTAGTAGATTATCCCCAACTACATTAAGTCGTACATCTGTGAAATCTGAAGTAGTTTCTGTTAATGGAAATTGCCAAACTGATGTATTAGTAGATCAAGAATATGTATATACACCAAATAGTACACATAGCATTCAAGAAAATACTTTGGACAAGAATAATATTTTTGTTGGAAAAGAACAACAGCAGCAAAGTACTTTTGTTGAAGGTAAGAAAGAAAATTTATATTCAATAATGATATACTATTTCAATATTGCATTCAATATTATTTATTCCAAGATTTTCTTACCTTTTATATGAATAATATGTATTATATAATATGTATTATATAAATAATATGTATTATATATTATTGAATTGAATTCATTTAAGCACACAAGTTCTTTCTAATACTTATACCTTTTTCTGTCGACTGCTTAATCTGATTAAATCATATGCTGACCTTGTACATCCCCACCTTGTCTTATTTCATTGCTGTAGAAGTAAGATTGGTTTTATTGCTCTTATACAAGAAGAAGTGTAGGTTTTACTGAGAATCAGTTGAGATTTAATTTTTGACGTTAGAACATGTTGAAAGCTGAATTTAAGTAGCATTTACAAAAAATGGCAGATGCACATGCTAAAGGCAAAACTCCTTCTTTCCTTGCTAAATTTTATCGAAAATTAAAAAAAAATGGAAGTGAAAAATTAAAAGAAGGAAAGAAACAGAATTCAAAAATCAAAGAAACTTCAAAGGAATTCATTGATAATTTAAATATTGACGCTCATAGTGATATATATGAAAATAAAAATGTGTCAGTGTTGCAACCAGATATTAACAGAAAATTAAATGTTGGTATTGCTGGAAACAATACAAAATGTTATGACGATACAACAATTGTGTTTACTGTACCTTCAAATTCAAAACAAATATGTAAAACATATACTGATAATATATCTACGCATAACAAGAGTGTAACCGATATGAATACGTGCACAGGGAAAAAGGAATTTATTTCTAATTCAGATAGGAATTTAGATATAAAAATTGCTTTCCTAGCGCAATCTTATGATGAAGTAAACCATGTATATCAATCGAATGAAAATAATTCTACAAAATATTTAAATTCTTCTATTAGAATGCCAAATTTAGTACCAAATTCTAATACTGCAAAGTTTTCGCATGAAACGCATAAATTATTAATAAGAGAAACAAAAACAGTAGGCCAAGAAAGTAGTGAAGATAGCGATTTTTCTGCAGATTTAACAGAAGATTTATTTGAAGAATCATCAGAAGATGAAAATGAACTTTTTATTGAGAATGAAAGAAGTGAAAAAAATTTAAAGGATGAATATTTTACAAAAGGAAAATATATCACATATTTCTTCCTGGAAATGGAACGGCAGTTTTACAATCCTCATGAAGTTTACGCTATGGTTCAATATAGTGAATCTAATAATACTGAAAACCCAGGAAAAGAAGGTACAATAAATGAAATATATTTGCTGCTTAAAATTTGATTCTTGTGCTTCTTCAAATATTTTTTATTTTGTTAATATAAAAATACTGTATTATTCTGATTATTCATCCACTTTGTAAACTATTGGTGTTTAAGATATGACCTTATTTGTTATACAAATGTCATAAAGTGTACTATGTAATGGTACCCTTCCTTGTAAGTGATTCATAATAATTTATGCATATTAATGACCTGAGAGAATAAAACCAAAATTATACGTTTTTGTACATTAATTAATTATATTATAGACGTGTGATCATAACATGTACTTCATGTGAATTCAGGTACCTAAAAGGAAGCAATTACACTAATTTGGTTTTATTATGGGTGCACATTATACTTCATTCCATTTTGTTTAAACACTGTGCTGAACAGGAAATTGACTTGAGTAAATGTTAACAAATCAAGAAATGTTTAGTTACATCAATAATTATTTCACACTATCTCAAAAGATATTACATTTTAGTTCTATGGTATATATATTTTATTATTGTTATAAAAGGAATAAGTTCGTACAAATTATAAACAGAAGTTTACATATGTATTAAAGATAATTTATCAATGGTCTTATAAATGTAAAATTGCTCAGTGGTGACAATGAATACTGCACCATTCTTCAAACAATGAATTTTATAATTTTGTCACTTTTTTGTGTTTTAGGTGAAAATTCATCTTCTGGTTCTATTTCTCCAAATGTTCCTACATGTATGAGACAAAAACTAATACATAGACGTTCAGTGGATAATTTAGTAGTAAATTCACCAACAAATTCTATGCGACACTCAAGTCCAGAATCTGTAAGGAGTGCACCTGTCCAGCTCAAACCTCGTTCTACATCACACGACGCTCTATCTAAGAAAAAGGAACGTCATCGGTCTCAAACAAGTGGAGTTTCTATAGATAGTTTAGCAAAACAAGCATTACTAGCAGCTCAAATCCCTAATCTGATCCCGACGCAAAAGGCACGTGAAAGGTATGTATAAGAACTCAGTCAAATTGCAACTCTACACATATTTCATTTTTATATAAAAAAAACATGTTACAATTTAATATTTTATTATAGAAATTTTCTTCATGGAAGAATTGCAGCAAATTCTTTACTTGGACCTGTAGAACTTGAGAAAGTTTTACCAAATCGTGAATTGAAAATTTTCGTTGGGACATGGAACATGAATGGACAAAATCCACCAAAAGAATTAAATGATTTTATGTTACCATCAGACATAGAAACTGTCCCAGACTTGTTGGCAATTGGAACACAAGAATCGTGTTCTGAACGAAATGAATGGGAAGCAGCTTTACAGGAAACTCTTGGTCCTTCCCATGTGTTACTCTTTAGTACTGGTTTAGGAACATTACATCTCGCTCTCTTTTTAAGAAGAGATTTAATTTGGTTTTGTTCTATTGCTGAAGATGCTAGCTTTTCTACTAGAACAGGTACTGCTTTTAGAACAAAAGGAGCAGTAGCTATAGCTTTAATGTTATTTGGTACAAGTTTTCTGTTTGTTACTGCACATCTAACGGCACATCAAGATAAAGTCAAAGAACGAGTTAATGATATTAAAAGAATAATCAGAAATCTTGATCTTCCGAAAGATTTACCTACAAGGCACAGGAGCAAAGGTACAAATATTATTACTAATTTCAATACATTTCATTATTTAATTTCACTCAATTGCGAAACCATTACATAATCATTGAAAATAATAAAAATTTTAGACGTAACACAAAATTTCGATTGTGTATTCTGGTGTGGTGATTTAAATTTTCGTTTGGCTCAACCAAGGGAAGAAGTTATACAATGGGTTACAGATACATGCTTTCCTCAACAATCCCCAGTAAATTTACATAAAGACCAATTACGAACAACTCTTAATGAAGGAGCTGTTTTACGTGGATTTGAAGAAGCACCAATTACGTTTCCACCCACCTATAAATATGACCCTGGAACACAGAATTTTGATTCAAGTAGTAAGCAACGCACACCTGCATATACTGACAGGATTCTCTTTAAGGGAAAAGGGCATACGAAAGGATATATTCGAAGAGTTAGCCATGAAAGCACAAATTCATATAAAGATGGAGTAATAGAATGCTTAGTATATGATTCTGTACCAAGCATTTGTACCTCGGATCATAAACCTGTGTGGGGTGTCTTCAAAACAACTATAAGGCCTGGTATTGATATGTATGTACTTATAATATCTATAGCTAATTAATTCAAACATACAAAATATTGCAGTGGTTAATTAATATTTCTTATAGAATTCCTTTAGGTGGTGGTTTGTTTAATCGTGAAGTATATTTAGAGGGCATAAAAAGACGTGCAGCTGCTATGGATGATTCACATGGAACTTCAAAAGTATGTTCAATTCAATAATCGTTGTTAGAAATTGCATTGATGACAAAATTTCATACTGTCGAGTTTGTATTATGTACCTAATTATTCTAATTAGTCAATGCCAAAACATGAAATTATAGCTATTACCATTTTCACGATCAAGATTACTTCTTTTTGTATACTCTATATATACAAAAAATTTATAACTGTTAATAACTTTTTTACATGAAGTACACTTATTATAGCATGTTACTGTATATGTACTGTATTCTATATTGTATATTATATGTGCACTTTGTAATATCTAGTCAGGAAAGATATATATATGAATTAATCTTTTTTATAATTAGTAACTATAATGCCAAGACTTTTTAGGCATACATGTTATTTAGAGAAGTGCAATAAGAACTATTAAGATAGTATGCAGCTATCCTAATGTTTATAACATGTATAGAAGTTAAAGAGTTGTATTCTTATTTTATAGCACTCTTTGTATGTGTCATAAATTATTTGATAAGAGTGGTAAAGACACCAAAAGACATAAGACATCTATGTGCTTAACTATTCCATTTCCACTTGTATTGCAAGTATTACTAGTATTGTAACTAAAAGTAAAGTTTCTTTAAAAACTTTCTTTTATTTGTATATGAATACTTTTATGTGAAAAACGTACAAGCCTAGTCTGCATTAAACTATAAAACTGAAGTACAGGTTTTGTGACTCTTGTCTACAACATTAATAACTGTTTGAGCCATAGTTCTGTAGTTAATAAACTATTTATTTCATTTTACCAATTTATTTATCGGGACCATCTAATATATTAATGTCAAAAGACGTTACTATTATTCCATAAATAAATTGATTATCATCCTTAAATAAAAGTTAACATTGTAGTTTATATTTTATGTAAACATAGAAGAAAATCGTTTGTGTACACTGCAAATTAAATGTCTCTTTCATTATGAAAAATGTTTGTCACATCAAAATCTTTCAATATCCTTTACATTTAACAATAGAAAAAGCCAAATTGTACTAGGAAAAATTAATAAATGAAATTTCTAAATTCTATGAAACACTTCATTAAGTATAAATAAATGTGTTCCTATTGAAGGCAGACAACATTTTACATTATTTAACTAAGCACTATCATCACATAGCAAAATTTTTTATACAAGTGCCCAGTTAGTCAAATCTGTAATGTCAAATTCCAGTTTTTGTAACAAAAATAACAACAAACTTGATACATGATTCTATTGATCTAAACTAACGATAGATTTGGTGTTAGAGGGAGAAAAATCTATGGAAGGACTTTGTTACTTCCATTCCTAAAGTTCCTTCTTTTCTCTATCATTCCTTTTAACAAATTTAATACTTTCCATCGCAATTCGAAAAAAAACAAATTGCAACTAATTGCAATGCTGTAGGTCACAGCTCTTGTTACCATAATCTATGGTCAGATTCGAGGCAAAAATGAAATAATTTTGAGTAGCAACTTTAGCCATTTAAATTTCAAATCAATGTACATAATTATATGGTCATTTAAATAATTCCTTTAAACAGTTGTTTGTATTATTGATTTTTCTGTGGAAATAAATAATTTTTACGAATTTTACTTCATTATTAACACATATATGTCTTTATTAAATTTTCTTGTAAATGTAGCACAATATATTTTATGAAATTGAAAAATCTAAAAATAAACAAGTCTTTGCAAGAAATAACTTTTCCAATTTACTCCATGACAAAAATTTCGTTTGTGGCAAATCTTAAAGTATCTATAAAAATAAAGGTACTAACAAATAAACATAACATAATTATACTGAAATATAATGTAATTTTACAATTATTCTACAGAAATAATTTTGGATCACCAATACATATAATTATACATACATATTCCCAACGCTTAATGATTTAATACACATTTTTATTATACGTTTTTTCATATCAAATAAATATACACATTTTTACATAAGATATAATCTCACTTCTAAACACTTTCATATTTGATTTCTGATAACTCATCCGAATTCTTATCAACAGATCTCATAGAAGATGCCTCATACATAGCTTTTTGAATCAACCTCATTTGTTTCGCCGTTTGATAGTTTTGATTCATGCAGTAATACGCATAACACATGGTTGTCACCGCATAAGATCCTACTCCTATATGTGATGATATTCTTGCCTTACTTGTAAATAAATATGATATTAATCCACACGTGATGCCGCCAACAATTCCGTAAAAATGAGAATCTCCCTGGCATTTTGTTTGAATAATTGGTATTCCAAACAATTTGATATCCGTTTTCGAAGACGTCTCATCTCCGATACTTGTTATACCGCTTGACATAACTTTAAAATCCAATTACTGATTTATTCCTTACTTTAAGTGAGATAAACAACTTTCACGTGTGTATGCATAGAAAAGAAATACATACGAGCGTTCAACTAAATTGGGCTAAGAACTAAAAATAGGGGAAAAGTAAGTAACCAGTAACTAGTTACGTTACTAATGCAAATCCCTGCTGACAAGAATCTTAACCACAGGCAACCGGGTTCTTGTTTGTAGAGAAGGAACAGAAACTGTTTTGCTCTGATTGGCTGACGATTCACAATTCAATAATGATGCCCTCATGGTCTATTGTTTATTGATACAATTGTCGCTCATGAAAGGTTGTGTAATTAGTTATAAGCAAAAAGCAGCTCTTTGATATGCCATACTACACGTTTTATGTATTATTTTAGAAATTTTATTAAAAGTCACCAACCTCTGAGAAAAGTCCCTAGGTGACTCAGAAAAGATTTTTGCATATTTCTCAAAAAGGATAGGTGATCAATTAAAACTAATTGATGAGCAATTATAGGCAATTAAAGAGCATTTTTTAACCATTTGTTCTTAATATTGGTTACTATTGTGATCTAGTTCACACGGATTAGAGCACCCTATTGTGCCCTATACGTACATGACAAGTTGATTCAAGGAAAAGAAATAATTAAAATAAAGTATTATACGAGAATTTACACTTTTATTAATATTACAAGCAATTCTTACGTATGTGTCTATAAATAAATTATGTACAGTATTTTTGATTTTACATACATACAACTAGAAATTTATATTGTAAATGGTTGGCAGTCCTACCAAATCACTTCTGAAGTCTTTTTCATGCGTGCGGATATCGGCAAGGTACACGCGTTTAACATTCTGACTTTTAACGAAAAACAAAGTTAAACTGAGTTCAAAAATGTTAAATGTTTCTTTGCATGTTACTCGTAATATTCTAGTTTATTAAACGAAGAAAGAATTTTATTTGGATTGTGCATAAGAACTGTGATAATAGTGGATTTTATTTGTTCCCTGTTACTCAGTATTTGTATTTGACAGCATATTGTAATTCATAAATGTTTTATTATTTACAATTACTTTGTAATTCACGATTAACGTAGATAAAATAGTAATTCGGCAAAAATTTCTACCTAAATTTGTTATACCTATATAAACAATAGCTTAACCTCTAATCGCTTAATCTTTCAGATGTTTACGGCCAACGCTAAAATAATAAAGAGTGGTGCAGCAGAACCTGATGCGTTCGAGGCTAGCATTTCTCAAGCTCTGTTGGAGCTGGAAATGAACAGCGATTTAAAATCGCAATTACGAGAATTGTACATCACTAAGGCTCGCGAAATAGAAACCAATAACAAAAAGGTAATATTGATTCCATACATGTATTAATCAGTATATTGTTATTAACAGTTGTCATTCATTTCTGAGATATAAGTTACACACATAAATGAAAATGTTTATCACTACAAATTCATTATAACTTTGCGAAGCTCAATGCTTATTAGAATTTTGTGCATTTTTCAATATTAATTGAGTTTACAATGACATACTGTGATCTTTTCAACCAAATTTTCTATATAAATACATTGATTTTTAACCAAATTTCTACTCTAGTGTATAAAGAGTTAAGTAGTATCCACTAGTATGAATTAAGACATTAATTTAACATAATAGTAAATTTGACACAATTAAGTTATTAGTTTATTCTTTGGAATGTATATGTATATTCTTCTGAAAATGTATATATTATGTTCTTCTGAAAATGTATATATTATGTTCTTTAAAAATTTCATGCAGTTGAAAACATGAAATTATCTTGATAATGAATACGTCTTTATAATAATTGTTGCAGTGCATTATTATATATGTACCTATGCCAAAACTAAAAGCTTTCCAGAAGATACAAACACGACTTGTACGTGAACTAGAGAAGAAATTTTCTGGGAAACATGTAATGTTTGTTGGAGAGCGTAAAATTTTACCAAAGCCAACAAGGAAAACACGTACCAAGAACAAACAAAAAAGGCCAAGAAGGTATTTGTTATAGTCACACATAGTACTATACTTATAGATGACAAATATATAATTTAAACAATTTTTGTTTAGCCGTACTTTGACTGCAGTGTATGATGCATTACTTGAAGATCTGGTATATCCTGTCGAGATAGTTGGTAAACGCATCAGAATTAAATTAGATGGTACTCAGTTAATCAAAGTTCATCTAGACAAAAATGAACAAACAAACATTGAGCACAAGGTAATAATAAAAAATATTACTAGTTTTGTGCACTTTAGAAATCAATATTTATTTTAAAATTTTCTTCGACAGGTTGACACTTTTGCTGCAGTGTATAAAAAATTAACTGGTCGAGATGTGACATTCGAATTCCCAGAAACCTACGTATAATTTGTTACAAAAATAAAAAAAAACAATTGAAATATTGTTCCCTTGTACAATATCTAATTGACCCTAACTTGTATTGATAACTAACTGATTACGTATTTCGTACTTTAATTTCAATGCTGTGACATCTTAAATTTATGAAATGGAAAGTATAATTTAAATTCCTAAAAATTAACTTGTTTTTGTAAATTTATTTTAAACAATGCATTTAACTAAAAATTTGTTCGCCATCAAGTAATTTTAACATGTACAACATCAATTCAAAAACTCTAAAAAGTGATTTGCGGTACTAATTTGCAACTGAAGATAATTAATAACAAAAATAATACGTATGGTTTTATCATTTGTTTCATAGCATTATAAAGTGAAGAAATGTATTCATTCTATCAACACTTGTGATTCTATAATTACACAAGTTACAATTTTTGAGTGAGTCAAACATTTATTACAATGCAATAAAATTTAGTAAAAAGTATGTACAGTCAATGTACAAAGTATTCGTACAGAATACTTCAAAACAGAATAACTTTATTATAATTAGGCCAAACAATTTAAATTTTCTTGGAATGCTAAAGGGATAGAAAACTAAACAATGGATAGAAAATTATTCGGAAAAATTACAATGGTTAGCATGATAAGAGAATTTAAAAATGTTACTTTCAACTTTTTTATCTGAACCTGTAACGAAAATTTAAAAAATACATTTTGTAGATCTCTAACTTCTATAGAGATACTAAAACTTTCATCGAAATCGGTTAATAGTCATACTACAACTATTGAAAGATGTAAAAATTTACCGTTTTTTTTATTGAAATTCGTAAAAAACTGCGACTATCGCGACTATGTTAATCAATTGCAACTTTTCCAAACAATTTTTAGGCATTGTCTAGTAAACTAATCTCTTTACCATCCCAAAAAAATTTAAATCGCTTGGCCCAATTATAAAAAAATTATTCTGTTCTAAAAGGTGTACGAATACTTTTCACATCGACTGTATTTATTTATTTATACGTACATTTATGTATTTACGTACATGCATTACATATCGGCAATTCACAAATGCATTAAATCTTATTTAGTTTTGCACGCATGCGTATAAGACCGTAGATCGTAGTACGGTTCCTACAGTACATATGTTCTAATAACAATTTGTAGGATATTGAACATCGTTCTTGTGCGATGTTGATTTACACAACATTGCACGTAATTATTTAATTTTATATGATTCTAAATATGTACAATTGTGCAGAGCAAGTGTTTTATTAAGGATTACCATTGTAGTACTCGTATACATATATTTATTTAAATTTGTATCTACAAATAGAGATTAATATGGCGACGACTTGGAAGATATGAAACATTCACCTTTTATAAATAATTTGCAAGCACAAAATCTGTTTATTGAAAAGAATTTAATTAAGGTTACAACTTTAAAGAAATCGTTATTTATGAGTTTTAATTCATTAAATACCGAGTGTCAAATATTGTTAGAAAAATATAAATGTTATAAACATAATTAATATTTTGATATTTGTAAATTTGAGGTGACAGATATAAACTTTGAAGTACGTGTAGGTATATTGCGGCCAGAAATAAATAATTTGTTATATGCAGATATTTCACATTTTTAATATAAAAAAGAATTCGAGCATAGCTTGATGAAATTGTGAACAGTGAACATCATCTGTCATAGTTTTCCTTCGTATAGATAGTGTGATAGTGTGGGTAAGTTTTTGTTCAAATATTTGTGTCAATGTAACCACCAATTTTATATAGCACATATTATACAGTATATGTATACGTACCGTTGATTATTATGAAAACAAACTTAAATGCTAACCTTAATTTTTTTTATTCTCTCGTTATTGTGACTAAAAGTTCAATTTTAAGAAATCTTATAAATTATTTGATGTTAATCAGTTATTTTTTTTTACTATGATGTGAATTATCAGAAGAAGTTATAATAAACTATTAATATATTCTTATCCTATACAGTACATAAGCATAATAAAAATAAAATATCAATGTTTAAAATACTATTTATCTTTTAGTTTAAAATGAGTTCAGGGTTTATATCAGAAGCTGAAATTGCTGAACAACGGAGGATAAGACAGCAAGAATGGGAACGTGTAAGAACTGCAGACCAACCATTAGGTTATTATAATTATTTACTTAACAAGGTTATAATTTTCTATATTTCTTATATGTCAAGCAAATTATCTGATATTTGTAGAGGCTCCAGAGGAACCATATGATCCAAGATCATTATATGAGCGATTGCAAGAACAAAAGAGCAAGCGAGATGCGGAATATGAAGAAGCACATAAGCTAAGTAGGTCAATACAAGTAGTTGAAAGTTCCATTTCAAGTCAAATATTAGTTGTATGTAAGTTTAAAAGAAATGTCTTTTTACATCAGAGAATATGATCAAAGGCTTGGACGACGATGAAGTGGAATTTTTAGATTTAGTAGATAGAACTAAATTGGAGGAAGAACGTAAGAAAAATCTTGAGGAAGAAAAAGAAATGCGTGATTTTAAAGCAGCTGTTGCTTCTTTACAAGAAAAATCATTAAATGAAAAATTAAAACAAGAATTAAAAAATCCTCAAATTGCAAATAAAAACGTTTCGTCTGGAAGGTAATGTATTATTTCTTTTTCATTGCATTCTATAATATTAAGACAATACGTATTTTTGTTAACAGCCGGTCATCACAACTAAAGCTATTAGCTGGTGTTGTAGTCAAACGCACAGAAAAGCAAAAGCAAGGTAAATAAGCAATATCTATGTTTAATAGATAACATATTTTAATATCATACTATTTTTTATATTATGTTTGCATAGGAGACACTACACGAGGTGTTAAAAGAAAGTTACCCTCTGATGAAAGTAAAGAATCGTCTATAAGTAAAGACTGCCAAGAAAACGAACAGAAAACAAGTGAGATCTTAGAATGTGAGAGTAGCATGCTCCATGATGTCTCTTTACAAAATAAAACTGTAGTAAGTGATATAGGTGGTATGAAATGCATTGGTATTTTACCGGGACTTGGTTCTTACGAAGATTCTAGTGGTAGTGATTGCAGTTCAGATACAGACCAAGATCCGGAACCAAATCATTCCAAATATGATCTCCTCGGTCGAGAGATAAAAGTTGCGAAAGAAAAGAGCTGAATATGAAATGCTTTGAAACATTTTTTTTATTAATATATAAATTACCATTTTGCTTTACAATTTATTGTAATAGTGAAATACAAATATATTTTTCCCAATGATTTTTCGGACATTCTTTGTTTTATTAAAATCCAAAGTAGTGATTGAATTGATTAAATTTTTTATGTTTTTTTTAAAAAGCTATTTTATGCTACTTAATATTTCTTTTCATACTGAATTTAAATTTTTACTGTAGAATTGTTGCCTACAATTGCAAGATATATATTTATGAAAATATTGAAACTGTTGTATCAATAATTTTTTTAATTTTTATTTACTTATTTTACGTATAAATATATACACCAAAAAGTTTCCTGCATGAAAGTATAAATATTTTGAAAAAATGTGGTACATAATAATTACAATACCTTACAATAATTAACTGATAATAATACTGATAATACCGAAAAAAGTACTTGAACTGTCATGATAACTTATTTATAAACTGTATATTATTATTATTAGTATTATTTATTTAATTTCAGCCTTCTCAACTATAAAGTGGACTCAGTATAAACTGTATATTGTAGTGTATATCAAAATTCTATACGCGATTTACTTTATAATAAGATACATTACTGAAATTCGAATATGTATTTGTGTTAATTTCATTTTATAGGATATGTTATGAAAATTGTACATACAATAATATACAATATATGTTTTTAAGTATACGTATCGAAGATAAGTTCAATGATTTTTAGTTAAGAGGAAAACTAATATATTCACTTATTTTAAAGGCATGTAAATTATTGGATTATAACACACATAAGTCTATTCCATTTCTTTGCTTTAAAGACATTAAGAAAATCGGGACAAATTTATGTTACAACCTAATAGAATTATATTTTTATTGAAATTTGAAAAATTATTTGAATGAAATGATAACAGTCTTTTATTTTTAAGCTGATGTCATATTAACCATTTTTGTCACAACATAAGAATACGTATCGTTATAATTAATATATGTTTATATAAAATATTTTTGATGTACAATGAAGTCAATTTATTAAATCACATTTATTCATGTACTCTAATCAACAATTTCTTTCCCTGAAGCAATACTTGTCATACTATTTAACACTGTTGTTACAGATATTTAAATCATATTTCATTTTTTAAATTAAGTTAATAAAGAATTTATCCAGTCATCATTTATTTCTTCTGAAATGCTATAATCGTTACTTAAAAGATCATCTAAAACAGTATCTATATTTATACTATTATTTGCAGTTGAAGTGTTTGCATGTTGAGATATATTTTTGTGACTGTCGTCAGTTGAAATACTAGATTTTTCACTATTACTGTTATAAGTTCCAATGGTTTTATTGCTTTGATAAATTTTATCAGAAATTCTATTCTCTATGTTATTAGTCATTTTGTTATTACTATTATTAGTGTTATTTGAATTATTTTTCTCCAACTGTTTCTTAATATTACTGAAACTGAATTTCTCATATTGTTTACCATCAATTTTCCGCTTTACAAGTGTATTTTTTGTTGTTGGACTACTTAATTTTGTATTGCTAAAGGCTACATCTCCTTCAAAACTATCTTTCAGATTTGATACAATTGTTTTTGAAACAGTTGTGCATGTAGGAACTTCGAAAGATAACGTTATGGTGGGCAAGCCATCTACTTTTACCTTACTTACATTTACATTAGATTTTATTTCAGGTATTTTTTTATCACAAGAATAGGTCACAGCTGATTCTGAATTTACTAATTTATCAGATACTGATAAATCATTGGAAAGATATTTCTTACTTTTCACATCTGTAGTTTTTTCAGCAGAAAGCTTTTCATTTATATTTTGGTGAACAAAAATTTGATTTCTTCCTATTTTTAAAATATTAATATTTGTTTTCTCAATACTTGTTATTTTAGGAATTCTTACAACATTCACATTTTTATTATTTCGTGGACAAGAAACTGTTTCTTCTTCAAATATTTTCTTTGATGCATTTATACATTCATTTTTCATTTTCGCACTTTTTGTTTCAGAATTGACTAATTGTAAACTGTTATTTGTTACAATTGAGTTGTTTTGTGTGCAAGAATCTTCCTCTTTTTGGAATGTTTTCTTTGATGCATTTATACATTCATTTTTCACTTCCATATTTTCTGTTTTATCATTAACTAATTGTAAACTGTTATTAGTTACAATTGAGTTGCATCGTGTAAAAGAATCTTCCTCTTTTTGGAATATTTTCTTTGACTCAGTTATACACTCATTTTTAATTTCTGTATTTTTCGTTTCATTATTAACTAATTCTGAATTGTTATTAATTACACTTGTGTCATTAGTATCTACTATATTGTTTGCATAGCTATCTTCATTATTATTAGAAAATATTTCTGACTTTTTACACAGGAAGGTTTGGGAATCATCAGTGCCACTATTTATTTTTGTTGGACTGAAGCTATTAATATTTTCTAAATGATTTGTGATTAAATTTAAAGTATTATTACAATCTGTTGACACAGTTTTAATATGTGTTGCAGGTGAATTGCAAAATGATTGTTGATTTATAGGTGATAAAGCAGCTTCCTTTAATTTTGCTGTTGATTTATGATCATCCCAGTAGCACGACCATATTTTTCCTACTATTCGTGGACAAAATATAAAACCTTTGTATCCAAAAGGCCACGGACACTAAAATATAAAATAGCACACTAAATAAAATTATACTTAACCTTCCAAATTTTTTCTGTCAAAATCGGATTTTAAGTTATTAATTGCAATATTTTTTTAATAAAATAGCATACTTTGATATTATAATACTAAGAATCTTTTACCTTTTCTTCTTCACACATCCATACAGCTTCTTGTAAATTAATTTGTAATAATTTTACTTTCTTTTTTGTACCATTTTTTAAACACAGTGGGCATAAGTCTTCCATTATATGAAATTGCTGCACATATAATTCGTGTACGTAGTGCCGCGCAAATCACTTTCACAATGATATTTTTATATTCATAATTCACATTTAAGTATGATGCATCTTACAGAATTGCTTAAATGTTTTTAGTGTAGTTTATGTATGTTCTGCATCGTACATAATGTACACAAAGTGTCAAGAGGGCGCAATAGTTTCTGAAAGGGCGCGAATACCTGTTATTATCTGTTGTCAATGTCCAAAAAACTCACTCAGTTGTACATTTATACATATGTAATTGTTATGAAAGCAAGTCTATTTCTTTTTAAAAACACAGTTCGGCAATAATCTCTAAATTTGCTATTCAAAATGCCAGTTGATCAAATACAATATTCTGAAAAATATAGCGACGATAAATATGAATATAGGTTTGTATTCAAATTTGTTAATTGATATGAAAATATTCAATAAATCTTTAATGCACTCAGGGACATTTACAGTTTATTATTTTTTTATAAGATTGTAAAGTCTCTATTAACATTTTGTTTTATGCATTTAAGTTACACTTAAATGCATAAAGTAGTATAAAGTAATAAAACCATTTTATTTAATGTTTAAGCAAATTGTTTATTTTTAGCTGCCTATTATCCTTTTTGTAAATGGATTTCTAATTATATATACGAGAATAACATACTTCGAAGTGATTATTTCTGTTTTTAGACATGTAATTCTACCAATTGAGTTAGCAAGACACGTTCCAAAAACTCATCTTATGTCAGAGACGGAATGGAGAAATTTAGGTGTTCAACAAAGTCCTGGATGGGTTCATTACATGATGCATGTACCAGGTATGCATTTCAAAGAAACCTTTTTTATTATTTTATATTAAATATCAAAAGTAATGCTCATGAAAAGTCAATCTTTATATGTTCAAACAACTTGTTTCTGTCATGGACATCTATAATGGTCTGAACATTGTGTTTGGTTGTGATACAATGCCTTTTTTAAAATACTTATTTTGGTGTACTTCACATTAAGATAATAGCTCTATTATAGTTATCAATGTATTGTAAATCATCATGCACAAAATGAAAGGCACCAATGGTTTATAGGTAAAGATTCTTGAGTAAGGGATCTTTGTGCAATATCCTATGTGGTCTAAGTGGAAAAATAAAATCACAGGTTCTGTGGGTAGCACACAATTTGTGACTATGCTCTGAATCAGTGACTTTTTCTTGTTTTATCCCGACCAAAAGAATGATGACTTATAAACTTTGGTAGGGGATTGTACAACCGAACATAGAGGAATGCTGAATGATTCATGGACTTTGATGATCCAAATAGAAATATTTAATTTAAACCATATAGGACTTTGCCACAGATATAATATAGAATTCTTCCAGATTCTGCATTTTGATATATATATATATATATATTTTCTATGTGTGTTCTAATATGTGCAGTAGTGATTATGGTTAGATTCGATAAATATTCTCAGTAAATTAATCATACCAATGATAATTAATTTTAATTATTTTCTAGAACCTCATGTGCTACTGTTTCGTAGACCACGGACAGATGTTCTAACAACTTCGTCTTGTAACAACTTTCGAAGAGAGAATCACAGGGTATATAGTAGTATAAATGACATTTAGTAGAATCTATTTACACAAATCATAGCAAATGAATTAGCTGAATTATAAATTAGTATTAATGCAATGACAATCATATTCTTGTGAGTAACTGAACTTTGCATTGTTATTATTGTATCATAGAAAAAAATATCATAAGTAGATATTATACATATATACACATAAAACATCAAAACTATTTTTGAAATATTGACAATTATATTGTAATATAAATATATATAGATATGATAATAATCCAAACAATTAAGTTTATTTACCATTTTACCCGTAACGGTCGTAAGTCACCTCTGACGTGACATTACACATTAGGCCTGAGTATCTGACGTCCTATAAGGGTTAATTATTATAACTGCCACAGTTTTGTAAAAGTTATATGTATTGCTGTGTGTATATAGAATCATTGTATTATACGAAATGAAGTGTATGATGTACACCAATTCATAGAAAGTTTGAAATTTTTGTAATTTTAGAAATCGAACCTGAATTTCCAAGTAATGCCACCTAATTTTTAATAAATATTAACAAATGAGATTCTGCAATTGATAACATGACATTTTTAACGTAACTTTTCTAACATGCGTATGCACATAATAAGTACTTAAATAATAATGAAAATAACAGGTTATGAAGAGGACGTAAATCTTACTAATACATTTTCTAAATGTAATTCAGCTTTTAGAGTTAGAATTATGTTTATTTGTAATTTAAATAACTAAATAGTAAAAGATAAAGCAATTTTAGTGAAAAATTAGTTTTCAGTATTTTACTTTATGGCATAAATTTCTTCACAGAAATATTACAGCTATAATAACTGTAATATAAAAGTTGTCTCTCTTATATAGGTAAACACTTCCATGATTTATATATTTTATTTTAAATTCCATTATTTAATTTCTGCAGTTACTAACATGTTATCTTATAAAATACAAAGATGGGACATGGAAGGGTAATAAATAACGGCAGTCTGTAATGTAATATTATGTTAATTCTATGCTTTAAATAATCCACTAATTAATCTGAAACCACATTAAAGAGGAGCTTTTTCAATAAGTTTAAACCAATGACCACATTCACAACGCCTAGGTTTGCCTTCATGTAGCCACATCCAGTTAACATGTGCAGCATCTGGTTCACAAACACATCCAACAATTCGGCTTTTGAATGCACTTGGTACTAAATTTGGGCACGCCTTTGAACTATCTGGCGATATTTGAATTGCCTTCATATTATATGGGTCCTAAAATTAAAAAATTATCAAACTGTACATTCTTATATACCAAAGGTAAGAATCTATTAATTGATCTTTAACTTGAAGATATCAGCATGCACTAATATATAATGATATTTGTGTAACAAACATTGTAACTAAATAAATTGCATTGTTGACAATGAGAAAACGTTAAAATAATTTGTAACAGTTGAAATTCACTTAAATAGTTTTATAGTGGACAAACAAACAAAAATCTATTGAGTCTTGCAACATCAAATGTTGGATTATTCAAAGAGAAAGAAAAATTGATTTTTAAAACTTAAAATAAACATTTTATTATCATATTACATGATCTAATAATATATTGATAAAAATTTATTGAGCTAAGTGCATTTTTCATACATATTAATAGACCCATGAGAGTATGTATGTAATATGCTGTCAATGGGTCAACCTAAAGTATTAATCAAAAAGTAATTCACAGAAACTATAAAATATAATATCATATTCATAAATTGTGTTATAAAATCGATAACAAATTTCATATTTTAAAGTAATATTATCTTTTAAATATAAAAATACTATTACGATAAATGGATACAATTATGCAATATTTATGTAATATTAATTTATTTAAGATAAATATTTTCAATAATGTGATAAAGATAAAATTTATACCAAAAGTGGTACATGTTCTACTATCTTGAAACTTACAAAATTGCCAGCTGCTGCAGCAAGTAATTCTCGCTTTTCCAATCCAGTAGCATGATCGAGAGGATCAGCCATCTCTTCATCTGTGACAAGAAATAATCACGAATATAGAAATTGTAATGATAAAGAAATAATAAATTGTGTTATCATATTACGTAATATGAAGACGCATTAAGCTTAAATGAAAAATATTCTTGACACTTATTCAAAGAGAATCTCTGGTTTACCTTTTCTAGCGTTCGAACATGTTGAATTACGGAAGAATGTACGTCGACATGTCTGGAAAACAGCACGACTGCGTAACCATGCCATTTTTGAAACTACACCTTTATATTGCCGAACGAAAACGGTCTTACACGGCACAAACTATTCTCTCCAAAGTAGCTAAAGAGTGTCAAGTTAACTTAAAGAACGTTATTCGATCGATTGTTAACTGGACGAATTTTCATGAAAGTTCTGAATAACGACATCTGGCATAAAATGGACCAATGGGCAGTTGATCACGTGATGAACAAAGGCAACACATATATGTGCAGTAATGCTTTGCCATAGTAAGCACATGCGGGGCCATAGCGTTCAGTAATGTAGGAGCAGGTACAGAAACTGCTCTTCCCTGATTGGTAGTGTGCAGTATGTAATAGGTCCTATTTAACTTTTGTGGCAACTCGTGCCCGATAAAAACCCTGGCGTCTTATTTGAAACACATGCCGAAATATTCTACTTGTACTTATCACCCTGTTGGATTCACGACCACATTTGCCAGTGAATTTGCGAACATAGCTTAATGCACATTTAAATACATTTCAAGTGTATGGTTTGTAGGAAATGTTTCTATAAGTTGAGCAGGTTCAGTACTCCTCTAATTATTACATTGTCATGAATGTTAGCGCGAGAGAATGAATAAATGATGCAAAACATCGTTCAGAAAAAGACGTAAAATTTACACTATTCGCTTGCAACATGCATTCACGCTACATTCAGGGTAATGCAATAATTAGCTGGGCTAGATCCTGCTCAACTTGTCAAAACATATCCCTACAAACATATACGTTCAAACCATATCTCAATGTATATTGAGTATCGTTTGCAAATATACGTTGAACGATGTGGACGGGAATTCTATGAAGCGACAAGTACAAGTCGAATATCGTGCCGCATGTTTCAGAGGGAGCGCCAGGCGTACGAATACGCGACAAGAGTGAGACCGCAAGTCCAGTAAAGCGACACGGCTAAGATTTATCGTCCGTGAAGACCCTCGCCCATAGAGCTCGTTGATTTCATTCTGTCTCTCTCGATCATCTCTTATTGTGTTTCTAAAACAACTGCGTGAAGATGAAAGCGCAATAGAATGGTGGGGATATAAAGGTTCTCATGGATAGGGAGAAAACGGTTCTTGAATGTAGGAAGTGTAGGGACTAGAAACTAGGGTGGACTAGGAAATACTGTATAAACTTTGTGCAGTTTTTGAACGGATACTGCAATTCGTTTCTTGCCTTTACCTGCTTTTTAAATCAATTTTTTAAATGAATCTTGTCTGTAAATACACCATAGCCATAAGTAAATACAGATCGTTGGTTACTTGTTAAGTTCTGCAATTTTTGTTATTGTAGGTATGAATGTATTAGCAGTATTTATAAAAAATAATAATAATACATGTAAATTTAAAAACTATACCCTTAGTTACTCAAGTAATTTGCCCAATCAAATCGCATATAATTAAATCATAATGAAAACAGTTTATTTATTAAACTTTGATAGAACGACAATTTAACAAATCTATAAGTATTTTGAAATCGTAAAAATTATATGTATTCGAATTTTAAAAAATCGGACGATGTATATTAATAAGGGTTTACTTTATAATTTGTAGAATTTATCAATTTTTATTTAATTCGTAAATTATTTAAGAAATGATGGGGTGAACTATACTTTGATTGCATATAAAAAGACACATCGTAGAATGAAAACAGTTTTGGCAAAATTCTTAACGATGATTGATTGAGAACTTTTAGTATCATTTCTTATCATCCCCGCTTAGGTATGTCAACAGAATCTCTGATGTCAATTACGTCAAGTCCAGGTCAACGCAAAGTGAAATCGTTCGTTGTGTTCATATAATACAAGTTCTGGCACTGTGGTCATGAGTACATCCCCTGTCAGTAATCTGTGTACCATATAAACGTGATAAGAAATTTGAATGTAATTCTAAATGATCGTTTAAATCAAATTTTGTATGTTTCAAAACTTTGTCATTATTTGATGTAACGACTGTGCGGTTTATAATAATTCATTCTATGTACGTTGATATTTGATTATAGTCGAACTGCAATTACATAAATTGGTGTCTCCATTTTTCGATCCAAGGGATATTGTATTTTGTTTACATAAATACTATTAAATTACTACTATTATGGTATATTGGCTGCCAAAAAAGCGTTTCAAAAAAAGGTACTGTCACTTTGTCAAATTATATGTATTATAATCCTGGTATTATACATATCATTTATTCACTTGTAATTACTAATCTTTTAGTCCTTTAATTTAACAACCAATTTGTAATAATAAAACTAATCCTCTAACATACATATCAAGTGTAATTATTCCCACTAACTTAAAAATTTTGGAATCGAAAAAATAACAAAGCAGTTTATTGAGAAGATAGCAACTAGTATTGTATAACTAACATTGTAAATATAAAGTTTATAAATGCTATATTAGAATACAAATTTATTCGATAGAAGTGGTTCTATTTGTTGCTGAAAAATGATTCTAAGTTTACATAAAGCAGTGTGTTATTAAATATAAATCTAAGAATTTTGAAAACAAAAAGATATGGTAGAACCAAATTTTACATATAGCTATTTATGTATTAATATCATATAATTATTATTGAACACTACATTATTATACTACAGAAACTTAAAAGTAATGCTAAGACACAAATATTTACATGTTTATCAGCTTATATAACCAGATGATTTCATAATGATATGAGAAGTCTTTTCACTATTAAAAAATAATGTGTTCCGAAGTCTAGTTTCTACATGAGGATATAATTACACTTTGTTACGATACAAAATAATATTACTCTTTTATTTATTTATATTTATTTTCTATGTACCATAATTCTATAGTAATTCCTTCAAACAACTTTTGCATAAGTAAATTACCTTAAAAGGAGGAATTAAAAAGGTGCCTTAGATTTGGTAGCTACTAACAAAAATGCAGGCTACTGATCTACTATTAGCAGCAGTGACACCATTCATCATTCTTGATATTGGGTATATGGGAATGTAAGTTGCTCTGTTATAATCATGATTCAGTCACTTCTTTGTTCCTTTGAAATTTAAATCGATTTCTTCACTCTTCATTCTATGCTTCATGCTTATGTTTATCATATTTCATTGATATCATTGATCATTTTAATTCAACTTTAATTGACGGTGTCTTATTTAGAAACTGCATTATATAATTGTATTGCTTTCAATGAAGCAATTATAGGCTAGCTAAGTGCAGAGATATTCCTTCTTTATAAAAGAATATCTAATAAACGTATTTCAACATTTTAATGTCTCATCGCAAGCACAGAAGATTATCTAACATTAACAGACACTCTTACATTATGTAACACAATATTGTGTGCGAACTGCAAAAACAATATTTGTAAGTTTAGCAAAAAAATATATTAATTAAGATCACTGAATAAGTCGATTAATAATTTAAGAAATTTATTTCTTGTGAACATAAATCAGTAAACGCAGTTTTATTGTTAAATATTCCTTTATTTCTGCGTTTATTGTTTTTTTTATTATGCTTTCTATTTCTTTGATAGCTTTGTAATATTAACTATATCTCTTTCTATTACATCTTTTCTATTATAGCACTTAACATAAGTTAATATAATTGAAACATTTGGGAGCACATGATAAAATGATAAACATGATAAAGACAAATTTTTGAAATACTTTATTCAACATACAAAACGTAATATGTAAACAATTTCATTTACAAACACTCAGTTTGTCTCTTTTCAATTTGTATGTGAATTGATTATCAATTTAATTATAAATACTTATGTACATCAAACTGCTATGAAATTGAAAAGGTATAATTTCAGAAATGTATTATATCCTCAATGCTTTTCTATTTAATAATTTGTTTCAGACATTAAATAAAACATTTGTTCATTGTGGTGTTTTCGTATTGTTATTTTCATTTGTAACTTACTTGCATGTTCTCTGCAAATAAAAATAAAAGATTTGTACTATAGAACAATATTGTACACAAAATATTGTTCTGTATATACATGCGTTAAATATTTTAATTTTTTCGTTATATAATTAATAGAATACTATTATGAATGATCAATTTTTATTATAGATATTTATTTTGGGTGATAAAGGCATCAATAATTACATACCTCATTATATTTGGGCTTTTGCCTATTATATTTCACTATTCTTACACTATACAGAAGAAAATACTCTTTTTAAATTTTAGTAAGTATTAGTTTGGACATTCATTGTTAAATAAAAATATCTTTTTATGTAATTGTTTTTCTTCATATATGATTAACTTGCTTTTATAATTATCCTTTCATTTTTTAGTACAATGGCCAGTGGACTTTACCAACCCAGAATCAGTTGGAATGAAAGGTACAAGAAACTTTTACTTGAATACTGATCAGCAAGTAAAGATAGGAGTATGGTAAGTAAAAATGTACAAGTTAAATTTTATATATATTCTATATAAATAAACGTATTTTTAGGCAAATACTACCTCAATCATTAGTAAATGATTCCACTATTATAACGGATGCAGATTATGACAGTGCATTGAATAATGCCAAGCAACCTGTTTTTCTTTACATGCATGGTAATAGTGGCAATAGAGCAAGTAATCATCGTTTAGAATTGTATAAACTCTTTCAATCATTAGATTATCATGTAATTAGTTTTGATTATAGAGGTAAGTGTAAAATGCTGTGATTATTAAAGGGGCTTTCCAGTATAAGCATTCATTTCAGTGTAATATCTAAGAATATACTAGAATACCCTTTTAAAATTGTAAACAGTGATTTGAACATGTAGGTATAATTTTATCTTTTCTTTATAAAATTAGGGTATGGAGATAGCGAGGCAGCTGAACTTTCTGAAGTAGGTGTAGTAGCAGATAGTAAATTTATACTAGAGTGGTTGTTAAAAAAAGTAAATGGTTCATCTTCTGTATTTGTATGGGCCCATTCTTTGGGCACTGGGTAAATATTTTAGATGTTTTAAAAAATGTTATAAGAAAAGGAATATGTAAATTTTGTAAATCGTTTTACTTTTTACAGTGTTTCTACCCATGTGTTAGAATTATTAGCACAAGAAAATGTTCAACCAGCAGGTTTGGTCCTAGAATCACCATTTAATAATATTGCAGAAGAATTAAGTGCACATCCATTAGCACAGGTACATTTCATTACAGTGAAAGAGTTTATACAAGATGGTCTACATAAACTGGTCTGCATAAACTAAAATTTATAGCAGAGATGTTTATTTTTAAGAAAAAGATCCAGTTGAATAAGGTACTCTGTATAATATTAAAACATACGTATATACATTATATTTTCCTTTTTAAGATCTTTAAACATTTACCATGGTTTCATTGGGTCATCGTGGAACCATTTTATCACAACAATCTGCGTTTTGAATCGGACAAACACATAAAAAATATTCAATGTTCAATTATGATACTACACGCAGAAGACGACAACGTTGTACCATTTTCCTTGGGAGAAAAAGTATAAAAATATTTTACATTAAACTTTCGTAACGAATTATTAGTGATAAATGTATTTGCATTTTCAGTTGTATAAAGCAGGTATAAATTATCATGGCAACAATATCAATCAAATTCAATTTACACGAATAGATTCGTCACTTGGTCTTGGACATAAATATATATGTCGATATAAAAAACTACCTGATATAATTAAGTAAGTCTTAATTATAATTTTACTGCAACATTAATAACATGTTCTACTAATATATGATTCTTTTTAGATTATTTGTAACAAGGGGGCATACCAATCAGACTGATTAAATGATGTATTGACAAGAATATCTATAATAATACACGTATTTTTACAATACATAGATATTTACATAATAAAAAAAGTAGAAACTATAATTAATATTTACATAATACAACTTGAACTTGAAATGAAATCAGTGAATTTTGAATGTTTCTGTTATTATCATTAATTGTCATTCTCAATACATTAAATGTTGCACTTTCTTTAAATGTATTAGTTTTAAAAATTATACTCAATGTCCAAGTGCACATAAAATATGTTAAACCTTTAATACTTTCAATTTAATGATAACACGTATTTTTATTCAAACACAAAGATTTTACACGTTTACGTAATTTAACATTGTATGATAACAGAGCCTATGCTGTTATAGCTACTTTAGGGCCATCAACAGTATTTACTACTTTATACTTGTCAATAAATGTGACACTTTTACCAATTCGTAAATGTTAGCAATTTTTATTTTAGGAAATGAATAAATATTCACCGCAACAATTGTATGCATAATACAATTATTTTTATTATATTTTAAAATACCTGTGTGTCAGTATATTTCACGTTCTTTGTATAAATAAAATAATAATAATAATTGTAATATTATGGTGTCACATTGTTTATTGAGTTTTCATGAATCTGTAGTGTGCATTCAGAATTATAAATTATATGCATATACACAAATATTTATAATACTTTTGACCACTCTTTCGCTCATCGAGCTGGTGTTGATAGATGTTACAGCCCTGAAGAACGATGACTTATTGAAGGCGGGGGGGGGGGGGGGGGGAAAGGAACAAGGCTGTTGCGTACAAGCACAACACATGTGGAACAAGTCACACCGACGAACGATGTAGTTTATCTCATTCTACCGTGCTTGCGGTTTTACACTTTTCGCGCATCTATTCAATTGGCGCATCATCAAAGGCAAAGTTTCTTTTAGTTTAGACTTACTTGCGAAGTATATTTTTGCGTCTATTTACTATTTAGAAAATTCATTTTACCCCAACACTACTTCACAACCATTAGCACTATGTAATTATCGATTTCGAAATGTAGTTACAGAACGATCGAAGTTTCTTCAGATCTACAACTGATTGGAAATCGAAAATTACATCGATTGCCCTCACCATTCAGTCTCACCACGTGGAGGTTGCTGTGACGGAGACTCGAAAGGAAGTCAGAACGAAACCAGAATTCGTTATGGCTCCCTTACTTACAACAACAAGTTTTGCTTACTTACTACTGCCTTAATAAATAACGTCGTAATATGTAACGCAAGCCCTTAATAAATAACGCAACGACTTGATAAATAATACATCCCTCAATGATAGTCTTGGATAACATTCCTGATTAATATTCCTCGATGATATTTCTGGTTAATATTGTGGTATTTTTATATCATCATCGCGTTTCC
The DNA here is from genome assembly GCA_028455555.1 of Augochlorella aurata. Lineage (NCBI taxonomy): Eukaryota > Metazoa > Arthropoda > Insecta > Hymenoptera > Halictidae > Augochlorella > Augochlorella aurata. The sequence goes on from CM052162.1 coordinate 3,926,392, forward strand.
TTTTTGTTTGCTAAAAAATCTGAAACAGACTTGAAAAACTGTCGTCGGGATGAGTATTAATACTTTTATAAAAAATTTACATTTGCAAATTATGTTACCCATGTGAAAGAAAAGTTCCTTTCAAATCTTTAACCTTCGATTAATTTTGTGATACTCTTTCATCGTCATCGTTTCCTTTTCGTTTGCTAAAATATCTGAAACGGACTCGGCAAACTGTCGTTGGATTATATTATTATTAATATATTAATATCTTTCCGAAAATTTACTTTAACAAATTATTATATGCATCTGAAAGAGAACATCTTTTGAAATCCTAAAAATCATCGTTAAATACCTATTATCAAAAAAGATCTTGTTATCAGTTCTGGAAATAGTAGATAATTATTAACAAGTAGATTCTTTCAAACCTAACACTGGTTTTCTCCCGCTAGACGTGCAAGTAACATTTGATCCGCTGACCCGTAGACATTGATTGATACTTTGATCGGCACCTGAAACAAAAACCGCTGTTTCCTAATATTTAATCAAATATTATTAATCCAACATTATACTTCTAAGATCTATATATTTTGATCTTGAATGTAATTTTTGGTTAGTGAAATTCATTAAATTATGTTATTCAATAATGATAAATAATTTTTGTATATTAAAAAATAAATAAAATAATGTATTCATTTTATAAGTAAATTATATTTTGTCTTTGTATTACAACTTATAAATACTTAATTTCTAATGTAGAATTTACAGGAAGGCAAGGGATGCGTTAGTACAAATTTTAAAATACCCGCCACCATTCATGTAGTAGTAACATGTCTCACTAGAGAATGCTCGAGATGTACTTACATATTAACAAAATATGTGGTGTATCAGTGTAGTATATACGTATAGTATTCACAGAATACAGTAAAGTATCCAGGTTGTATCTGCAGATCTGCATTGCGAATATGTACTTATATATAACGATAAAGTTGTGGGAAATAAGGTCATCGTATACACAATAGTAACCTGAAAATAATTATAAATATATTTTGAAATTGACATATTGGTGGTGTGTCAATTAGTTTTTGTATTCTGTTGGGCAATTCTATTTTTTGCCCAACTTTGATCAGCAGTTTCAATAAAACTTTCCGTGATCGTGTAGAGTGCCCCTTGTTGGGCACAAGGAAAAATCGTGAAAATTGCGTATATTTCACGAGAAGATATGCCAGACAGCGGTGCCGTTTATCAACCTACGACGGTGGGTTACACATATGACAGCGGTGGTGATGGTGCTGGAGGAGGAGGCGGGATAAGAAGTAGTTTCTGGAGGATTATATCCCGGCACAAACTCAGTTCCAGAAAATGGTTGGAATGGGTATTGCTTTCAGTTGCTTTATCATTTACCGCTGCTGGTTTAACTACCATGCTGGTCTGTTTAGTATCAGATGACACACCACAGGAAAATAAGATAGAGGTAACTTTAAAATTGTTTAATAACCTTCTGATGCAGATATTCTTGTCTCTTGTGTACATCAACATCTAATTTCATTATTATCTGACAACTTCGTGTTTTACATTTTAAATACAATACGTATTCAAAAACTTTACAGATTAATGCAATAAGAACTGTATATTGATTAAAAAAGCTAAAAAATCTGTATAAAACTTGCGAATTATTACATTTACATGCTAGGTATATTACGGAATGTTGAATCACATTATATCTTTGTAAAAGGCTCCCTTTACTGGAAATTTTGTTTGAAATTACCCAATTTAATGAGGGTCTGCTATATTGGCATAAGTGGGAAACAAATTTTACACGTAATTTTCTTCATTGCGGATGGTAGTGTGAATACTATACACATTCATTTTTAACTTATTCTTATTATTAGATTTCAATCTTTTACCAACATTTGCCTTGGTACAGATTTTTGAAAAACGTCCTGTTTGTTCTATTGTTGTCTTTAAGTGTGTGACAACTTATTGGTTGTCTATCGCCTCGAAACAATATTATACGACTCAATCATATTCATATTCATTTTATGTAATTTTATAGATTTCAATGATAGTTTTTCTACTTATAAAGGAAAATTTAATTGTAACCTATTGTGCTATACTTGGAAACATAATAATGTACAAAATCAAGCAATCTGTTTCTGCATATTTCTAAACATAAAACGGAACTCACAAGAGAATCTTATAAATACTCCTGGAACAGTAATCTATGAAAATTATAATCTACATTTAGCATTAAAATACGCTCGCGGATTTTAGAGATATTTGTGTTCTTTAGTATCATTTTAATTTTAAAGAATACTATTAGTACGTTTTTAAAGAAATTAGTCTAACAACTCCTAGAGTAGACTGTGAACATTAAAATTCTTTAAGCAATATGAGAAGAATAAATCTACAATTTTAATTATTAATTATATAGATTACATGGTCTAAATATAAATTTTTAAATATTATAAACCACTACTTCACTTTGCTATATATATATTTTCAAGTATGTATGGTCATTGTTTATGTTTCTGCAAATAAAGCAAACATGAAGAAGAGCTAAGGTAATAACTAGAAAATAAGGGATGCCTTTTTATTTTCTAGTTTAAATATATGAAACAACAATATACCTTCATGACTTTGTACAAAGTGATGGAGATAAAGGAGTACCTTAAATTCTAAATATAATCTTTTTTCCATTTTCATGTGGCAATAATAGTATTATAAATTATTAATTCCTATAGTACACATTATGTTTTTATTATTTTTTTAGTTTAAGCATAAATAGCTACAAATGCATTTGCAAAATGATAATCTAAAGAAATGTTTAAAAACGTTTTAAACAGAAATATTACTGTCTCAACCTAATAATACATTCTTTAAACCAGCTTCATCTTATTTACTTGCTTTCATCTATAGTTTCTGTACTATTGTATCGCTTGATAATCATATGTAGGCCGATACACTTAAAAGTAACCACTTAAGTATCTTCTCCAGCTACAATAATATAAAACATATTTTATGTATAATTTGCTGGTAATCAATTCTATATTTAATTTTATTTTTGGGAGTCAAAGGTTATTTCAAGGTCAATATTTTGATTAATCGCTGTGTTCTTGTAACACGTTTATCCATTCATATCATTAAAATTGTGCAAAAAATGTTTTTCATATCATTATATCTGAAAGGAATTTAAGATGGCTACCTTTAAGTGTACCACTATATTATTATGACATAAAAATGTAAATTAAGGAATGGTTGTAGATAAAAGTGGATGACCATCCAACAACATCTAAAACAAACGTAGAAGAACATATTGAAGATGCTTCAGAAAGTTCTATAGCATTAGGTGCTGGTATAATGCTGGTAGGGATGTTGCTTGGCTTCGGCTGGGCTTGGCTTCGTTATATCCATCGTGGGAAGTCTCCAAGAAGTGGAATGGTTGGAAGCAGTGGTCAGGTAGGCATAACATCTTTTAAGTACATTTTATGTTTTGAGTTTGGTTTTATTTACCGGAAGCGATGCATGCTCTGGTTCGTACGTTCGTTTCTTTATCTTATATACGCGTTGCTATGAGGAAAGATGTTGGGCGGTTTGAATCCATCGACTGACTTGCTGGTGGGTTCCACTTCGCAGTACGGGCCAGTACTTACGGAGTTGCCGAGCCAACTAAAGCTGAAACAGTCAAGTTCACACGACACTCCAGCAATACCACTTTCTGACCAGGAAGAAGAGACACGTACTCTAATGCAGGATTCTACAATTCCTCCAACTGTTTCTATTGGCCCTAATACTATCGCTAATCAAATTCCAGGTTGAGTACACAGGTTAACTGCATCAATGTGTAGTAAGAACACATGACGTGGACACTGTTTACGGACCTTTAATTTTATGTGAATCAATCTGAATCGCAGTCTTTACCATTTTGCCATTTACTTGACTTTCCCATGAACAAAACATTTATTCCTCTTCAACTGTCTTTGGTAGTTATTTTATTGTTAGCTCTATGCATATGACCTTCTTTGTTTGCTTGTTCGATTAAAGAAGTGTAAAAAGTTGCGTTTTTATAGAGTGTCAGCACAAGTACTAATGTAAGGTTTCTATCTTCGTACTTCTGTTACTTAAAATTTTATCTTTTTCTGTTTACCTGTGCATTCCTCCACTCCGTCCATTATCATTGGTGATATGCTAGGAAAGCATTGGATCCAGATGTTAAAAACGTTCAAACGAAATGATTTCAGATATATTTTCTAGACAATTATTTTCATTATTGTTTAAATACATAGCATGTTTAATAATAATAATAATCACAATACCAATACGTTTGGTATGGTAGTAAGTTATAGTAGTATGGTATCGGTCTTTGTGAAAGACCGTTTACGAATGCATGTATAAATAAATAATATTTTATTCTGTCCAAATTGAATGTAATGGCAGCATTAAGTGTGACTGACAATATACATAATAAAATATTTGCTCATCTGTATGTATATGACGAAAAATGAGCGATATTTACAAAATAAACGGATATGTATATATTAGAGTAACTTACATAAATTACGGCATAAAGCAATCCTATCTTTTCAAATTAAGTCAAAAAGAGTGCGATACAGGGCAGTGATGGGAAAGCACTGCACAATTTTTGTTATATTACTTTACCAGTTTTATACTTATAACAAATACGTTTTTTATAATACAGCTATTTTATCCTTTAATGGAATTTTGGAGTTAGTTTTACTGATTTTTCATATAAATCTTGAGACTGGGTCGCATTGTGTACATACATAAGATAATCTACACATAAGGTGTTCTGATTATCAGCAACAAATTTGGAAAGATTATCGAAGTATTTCTAAGTGAAAATTTGTTATTTATATGTGATATAATTTTATTTCGTATTAAAATACATTTACGGCGAAAGACCAATTTTTCTCATATGGTATAAAATATAATTATTCATAAGTATCTATATAATTTATCTTTAATAATTTATAAGTTTATTGTATCCGATTTAACGAAACTTCTACAATTTGGAATCGGAGTGTTTTAATTGTTCATAAGAACTTCTGAATGAGTACATTTTGGACGTGATTAAACGTTCTCCAGGAAACTTTATCTGGATTCAATGCTGTCATAGAATGAATATGTATATGTTATTACTTTTTCAACAATTTATGTAAAATCCAAGCTGTAGTAGTTACATGATTTATGCAATTATTTATGTAAGCATTCTCCTTATATAAGAAAAATAAATAATTGAAAGAATATATATTTTCAATGTCACGCTCTCCTTTTATTAATTTGTTTAGTCAATATTGTAGATACATGTACATTAATTTAGTAAGAAATATCCATTACGTAAGAATTAGTCATTACATATTAGTCATACAAAATATGAAAACAACACACGGACTTAGGAATGGTGGGAAGAAGACGGAGCGTGAAGTCCTCATTTTGGCGAGAGGGGGTATTTGCTTAGATATGCGGAGGGAATCGATGTTCACCATATCACGTTCACAACTCTACTTCCCACTCATCGTATCTTACAGCATTTTTTCCATAATAAAAAAATGCATTATAAGCATAAAAAATAATTTTATATGTGGTCTATGTGTATATTATAATAATTACTTTATAAAAAGAAAGTAAAGATCCTTCAAATCACAATTTCATTTTTGCATTATTTTAATGATTAATTTTTCCCAAATTTGAATAGATAAAATAAAATAATTCATTATTATTATTATTTTTATCGATATTATCAATCTATATTTTTAAATAATGGTATTGAAAGTAATAGCCTTAAATAAATAAGAATTATTTTAATTTTAAGTAAAGTTTAACTAGATTAGATTTAATATGTACATTTGTGCATGAATGTTGCACATACAGATGCATATGTAAGTACATATACACTTATACGCATATGTCATATACTGTAACTAAATCCGAGATCTATAAGTGAGTCTCGTAACAGAAATGGCGCCCCACCACCAGCGAATGTGATCCCCCTTCTAGTTTATGCACCACTATTTCTAAGCGTAACATACATACACTCACTCAGGTCCGGGTGCGTTGATTTCAATTGACTGTAGTTGTGCGCATGAGCGGTTTTGTATGAATTCAAATTTGTAGTCTTTGAAATAGTGTACAGCAGTGGAAGGTTATGTTCTTTTGTATGCATGTACATAATTGATTGTAAATATCTAGTGATTTAAACAGTAATTTTATTTGTATGTCATTGTATTACATTCTTTTGAAGATGAGTAAAAAATTGAAATTTAATGATCTTGTATCAACGAGATCTCTACGATCTGGAAATAAAGTTGCTAATGCAGATACTTCGAGTGAAACTTCAAAATATTTTGACAATGCAGAAAACATATTGCTACATAAAACTGAGAAGAAAAAGCGTACACCGGTAAAAATAAAATATGAAGAAGTAAAGAATGAAGATGAAGTAAAATGTCTGAATGCGAAAATTGAAGATTTGAAAAATGAAACTGTGAAAGAAGTGACAGATGAAAATATATGGATGCCAGAAAATTGGGAAACGATATTAGAAAACATTAAAGAAATGCGAAAACATAGAACAGCACCTGTAGACGAAATGGGTTGTCACAAATGCGCAGATCCTAAAGCATCTGCAAAACTCTCAAGGTATCAATCACTAATCGCATTGATGCTTAGTAGTCAAACCAAAGATCAAGTTACTCATGCAGCTATGCAAAGATTAAACATGTATGGATGTAATCCAGAAGTAATAACAAATACTCCTGATGAAATTCTTGGGAAACTTATATATCCTGTTGGATTCTGGAAGGTATAATTTGTTTCAACATATATATATGATTATATATATTTAACATTTCTACAACCAGTTTTTGGTTAAAAATTTCTATAGAAAAATAAGATAAATATATGATCAGTTAGAAACAGTAAATTACTACTGTTTCTAACTGATCATATATTTGTCTTATTTCTCTATAGAAATTTTTAACCAAAAACTGGTTGTAGAAATGTTTTTTTTATAAAATGTGTAAAATATTGATTTAAAAAATAATGGTGTTTTTCAGAGAAAAGTGGAATATATTAAAAGGACATCTGTTATCTTAATAGACAAGTATGGAGGTGATATTCCTAAAACAGTGAAAGAATTGTGCGATTTACCTGGTGTTGGACCAAAGATGGCTCATATTTGTATGCAAATAGCATGGGGACATGTATCTGGTATTGGCGTGGATACACATGTGCATCGTATTACTAACAGATTAAAGTGGGCAGAAAAACCAACAAAAACCCCAGAAGAAACCAGGATTGCATTGGAGAAATGGCTTCCAAAAGATCTTTGGAAGGAGGTAAATCATCTACTTGTTGGATTTGGACAAGAAATTTGTTTACCCAGATTTCCAAAATGTTCTGAATGTCTCAATAAAGATATATGTCCGTCTTCTGTGAAAAGTGGAGTAAAAAAGACCTAACTTTTGGAAAATATTTATTACATATTATGTTTATTTACAGTATATAAATTGTGTAATTAAAAAAATTCAATGATTTAACTTTTTCTTAAATTTTCCATTACGTTTCTGAGCTCTCTGTACTCTTTTCTGTTTTCTTATACTTTCCTTTTTATTCTTGTTGCGTTCTAATTTCTGCTTTTGCTGAAACGCTTTACTCTTTTGTACATGTTTCAACGCAGCTTTCTTAATTTCTCGTTTTATATCTTTTCTATTACTGATTGTTTTATCTTTTAAATTTTGTTTTGATTTTTTAGCTTCTTCCTTTCTGTTTAACGTCATTCCCATGATTTCTTCATTATCTTCTATATTTTGATTATTCTCTTCCTCTTCTTCTTCTTCTATTCCATTAGTACCTTCATTCTCACCAATAAATACATCCTTTTCTGTGAGATCTGCAACATTCAACTCTAAAATACTAACGGTATGTCCTTCTGTTTCATATTCATGTTGAGATAATAATTGTTGAATTTCTGGAATATCTCTGCTCGATACCAAATTTTTGTAACGTTCTCGTGCCTACAAAAACAGTGTATATTATTATATTATTAAGAAAATTCAAATTTGCAAGTACTTACCTCCTGTTTAATTTTTTTTCGTTCTTCTTTTAACTGTTGCTGCAACTCCTCTTGAGCTTTCTTTTGCCGTTGTACTTTTCTTTTATGGAATCCTTTTAAAAACTCTCTGTATTCAGAAGTGTTAAATGTTTACAGTGTTCATAACCTTTATTGTTTCATTAGTTTAACTTACTATATTTACCGTCTTTTGTTTTCGTTAAATACAAGAGTAATTTTCTTGCGCTTCTTTGGTTGACCAGGCATTCTATTTACATTGAGTAATTTTGGTTGTATTTTTGCGTGTAACACCATAATTGCAAGTTTTTTGGTTAGGTCTGGAAACTCTGAATGAAGTTTGAAGTCGTTAGGAGTCGTTAACTATCGTCACGAGTTATAACAAGCACTGATGTTATTTAAGAATATCTTGTAGTCTAGTCTCTAGTCTCTAAAATATGTAATTGTAGGTAATGTTTCTATTATTACCATACCATTGCATCGCGCAGTCAGTAACGCGCAGTACATGATGAATGAATGTATAAAGTCATTACAGAATTGTTCGTGATTGGGACAGGAAATAAAATATATGTAATACTGATGTTGTTGATCATCCATACTTATATTTATATTTTGATAATATCAGAAAGGAAATATAGTAATCTTTAAGAACTGTGAGAAATAAAATATGTGTACATACATGTATAAATCAATCAACACAATTACGTAAAAGTAAAATGACATGCAAAATAAAAATTGTCGAAAATGAATTGCATTTCAGTTACATATTTGCTTAGTGTAATAGGATTAAATAAAGATTATACTTATACGAATTTTGAAAACCCCGCTATTCATTATTTAGTAGTAAAACATCTTAGTAGAGGGTGCTCTTGTAAAGTTAACATAATCTATTGAGTGTCTCTACTTAGTTTTAAACATTGTTTGCAAAAGTATTCCTTACTTTTTCGTTATAGCAAAATTTGATATTTACATATGCAATGAAGTAAGATTACAAAAAAGACATTATATCCTGGTGTAGATTACAAACATTGCAAATTCTACTAACGAAAGAAGTCATCAGGTAATAATAACATCATCGCATTAATTTCATAATGTAGTAATAAATGGAAATAAAAAATACGAAACAATACATAGAACAAGCAGTAATTTCAAGAATGTTATATGTAAATTAAGTCAAAATTGTTAACTGGATAAATAATATCATCGCTAATAAGAAAAATTAGGTTCTGCAAGCTTTTATTCAAAACACGAGTAGAGACAACACATCACATCCTATAAATAACACGTAGTGCACTTTTTTATCATTTGAATCTGCTCGACTTTGAAGACTCCTAGAATACTTAGGTATATAGATGTTGTTTATTTTGTATCTTTATGTAAATATTTGTGTTTTAATTATTTACGCTTGCATCGATATTAAAATGACTGTAATAGATGAGTATTCACTGTACGTACTACTTTATCCATCCATCATTGTAGTTTGAATCATATGGCGATACATAATATGCTAATTTGACGTAACTCAGAGTTCATGCAATATTAGTTAGAAAAATATCTGCGGGAGCATACGAGAAATTTCATGGTCCCTCGTACGAAGTCTGTAGGCCGGCGCATGCGTGGGAAATCTCTTTCATGAAAAGAATCCCTCAAACTGGCAAGATATACTATACCATCCATGGGACATGTGCGTAAGGAATGGTCGAGAGTGGTGAGTCGACTTGCCACTAGTAGGTGGAAAGCGTTCGTCATTTCCAGCGTGAGAATGCATCGGGTATAAGTGATTGGTTCTTTTCACGACAAGAAGATCCGTCGGTAGGCGGGCAGTCGTAGGGCGGGGGCTCTATTGATTTAAATTTGGTTTGCCGGTGCGCGTGTCAATAGTCAATATACTGCCGCGAAGAGCGCGCGCTCGAGCACCTGCGCTTACACTGGTCGTGTGTTGTGCAGATCAAAAGGTTAGGCCCTTAGCAGTGCAGTCGATAGGATATGTCGACTATTACGAAAACAGGAACGGCAGAGGATGTGGAGAATTTAAATGGACCCACCCGTTTCGAGAGCGTCGTGCCGCAGAATAGGTCAGTCTTGTACCGGCAATTTCTGGTTTGAGTCGGTCCGCAAGCAGAATAGATTGCAAGGGACACTATCGCGAATTCTATGCCCGATGCAAACCTTGTTAAAATATTTGTCACCACGCCTTTGGCCGAGCATCAGCTGACTCATCGGCAGATGTGGCTAATTCAAAGCACACCCCTTGCGCTATTCGTACATGGAACTGATACAAATCGATCAATAATAGTTTTTTTACGTTTTCTGGATACTGTCTGGGATTTTTCCTGTCATTGTTCGATTGCACGATAAACACTCGAATTAATCGAATTCTTTTATTCTACTGTAGATTCTTTTGTAACAGTTAGTTATTTACTTATAAAAGTCGATTCATTTATCGGATTCTTGCTCGCTATCTGAGAGTTAATACTCTTTCTACTGGTTGGTCAGCCGATCGGTCACGTGGCGCACGAAATGCGCGCCGACAGCGTCGCAAATTTCAATTTGAAATACTTTTTTTCCTTCACAATATTAAATCCATTTCTTATTGTCCTTTAGCTATTTTTTAGAATAATTGGAATTATTAATTAAAGTTATGTTAAAATAATGTAACTTGTAATAATTTTCTTGTTTTTTATTTTTTTATATTTCAAGGCAGGATTTACTGAAGTGGAACGGCTGGGGATATAAGGATTCTGAGTTTCGGGTTAATAACAAGAATATCCTCGAGTTTACCGGTGATAGGTGAGTGTTTATATGCATGTCTATGTTTATACTTAGTAAATTTGGAGGAATTCGCGAAAGTTACCAATTTTTAAAAAATTTGATTTTTTTGTATTGCATTAATGCATGCATGACTTGGTATTTCTCAAAGAATCGTTTCTGCATTCCTATCGTTAAACAAATGAAAAGAATACTAATTACACACACCGAGGTGAGTTGTAATATCTGTTTTAAGATTAAAGTAGTAGCTACTTCGGTAAAAAGGAACGTTCAAAAAATAAGGTCAAAATTGTGTAAAATATATTTGCCATACATATATGAATTACACGTATTTTATTTTATACATACACTAAATATATTTAGTATTAAAACAAACTTTTGAGAATTAAAAATTTTGATCTAATTATATGTAATTATTTTACATAAAAATGTTATTATAAAAAGAGGCAAACAAAATCAACTAGGATAAATAAAGTATCGTATACGATTCCTTTAAGGAAATTATGAATGTATGACAAATGTTTTCTGCTGCATGTATTCATTGATTCCTGTGCGAAAGTATTTTTTCCCTTTCTCCATACTTACACTTCCCTTTTCTCAATTCCTTCAATGATCAATTTTCGTATTTTATTAATTTTACCAATTTTAATAGTTTGTCAATATTTCCAATGTTAATATTTTGTCAATTTTGAACATTTCTCTTAAATAAATACGAAATATTCATATGCTATCAATAAGCAAAAAAATTATTTATTTCCTGTGCTTTTCTATTGCTTCTACATTTTATACGATAAATAGCTATTTTATCTCGGTAATTCGCATGCAACAAAATTGTTTCCAAATTAGATGCTCAAGAGTTTATACTTTATACATTTATCTCGCAAAGGTAATAGATAACTTTTGTGACTTCCTTTGAAGCTTGACTATATGTATACCTTATCATGTGCAAATTTTGATAACTCATATGGCCTAGTTTTTCACCTAACTTTCTTAACCATCCGAAATTTTAGGTAGTTATTTTTCTTCCTGGTCCTAATTCATCATTAATACATTATTTCTTATACTGATGTAATATACGCAATTAATAAATTTTACGCCCTAATCAATATTACGAGTGTTACAACGGCAATTTAAATATTCATAGAAGAACGAAAAAAAATTATTTAAGTAAAAACAGGTGAGATAAGATTGAAATGGTAGAATGATATAAACTTAATACGATCGGATACGCATAATTTTTAATTAAATAGGAGAAGTCAATAAATTCTGCCAACAAAAACCACGAAAACATTTACTTATACAGATGGTTCTGTTAAGATTACGAAGTAATAGCCATATACCTACCATTCATAATTTTCACAGTATCTCAATCGTAACATGAGAAATTAAAGATATTTATTATTTAAAGATATTTATTTGAATATTTATACCTGCGTTATATGTACATGGCTAGTGAGAACATTTTTAAACCTGTATTGGTATTATCTAAAACTTATTGTTTATTTATTAAAGTCTTTCCTGATTCAATTTTTTAAAAAGATACGATTGAAGTCCTTTTTAAATTATGTACTTTTCAAAAAAATTTGCTCTAATTTTAGTGCTTTTTTGCGTAGTTATAATATCAAACTATTGCAAATTCACTATCGACGCATTGTTTAAATTATTCATTTATTTAAAAAATAGTTAAAGACTCGTTGTATGTGCTTTTTACATTAAGTTCTATCATTTTTTTCGTAGCTTCGTCGATTAGCAGTTCTTTGTTGATAATAAATTTCTACACGAAAAAAAATGTACATGTATTGTATGTCCACTGTAATTGTAATTACGAAATATGGAAATAACTAAAACAGTTAATTTTATTCCGAACTAAAAGAAGTGAATACTATCTATGTTTAATAAATTATATTAAAAGTCTTCATAACGAGTCCGATCCTATAGTGCAAGGGGTTAATATTCTGACTCCGCAGTTTGCCCATGCAGTGACTAACAAAGTCATTACCATTCCCTTTAAACAAACCTCGTCGATCAACAGACTCGCTGCTCATGACCCTAGGCTTAGTGTAACAATATCTGCTATAATTTTATAATATGATATTTGATGATTGAATAGAATTCATGCCACACTTAACTTCTTAGCAATTTATTAAATACAAACAAATTTAGCAATGTGAAAACTGTTTTTTGATAGCACGATTTCGTGGTATCTTTTTATTGCGAATGCTATGTAAATCGCATAATTAGTCTGTGAATTGATCAGTGTTCGTACGCAGGTACGGCGAACGACTGTAATAAGGTTTTCTGGGTCAAACCACGAGACTTTTTGCACTCTATTAATGAATACTATAGAACGACTAGATATAAACCGTTCATTAATACTACATGTATAAAAAATAATAGATACTTCATATCTAGTAAATAATTGTATTTTTTCTATATTTTCATTAGACACCAATGTCTTTTCTTGCTGTAATAAAAATTCTTGCCTCTAGATAAGTCTTGCATTTTTCATTTTAGACAATCTTTTATTTAAGGTGGAAGCCTCAAGTAAACCGTTACAATAAATATGATTTTGGTCAATTTTTTGCCGCTTTCCATTCATATTCTTTAAAATTACAAGTTACGTAGATTTTGTTTTCATTACATTTTATCGACGTTTACTTAAATAATAAATCTTGTCCTCCTTGAATCTCCCGGTTGATGATGCTGATCGGCGTGGATTCTAGCATTTTTTCCCTTCTATATTTATAAGTTGTAAGTTAGTCAAGTTTTCGTATAAAAAAAATTGTAATAAGAATTTGCGTGCTTACTATTCACTTTTTATTTATTTTTTTAGTTTTGCATACTTTCTTGTCGACGACAGAGCATCATTGGTTTATGTTTGGTTTTCTTCCACGGTTCTTGAAGTATTGTATGAAGTATTCAATTAAGGTTGTTGTGAAAGTGCTGAATACTTTACATTTACTTGTTTAGCAACTTTGCAAGGCGCTAGGAGTTAGTTAAATGATTGTTTTTTTTTTGTTAATATTATTCGCAAATTTGACGCTTAATGAATACCCAGACATTATGATCAGTTTGTTCGGTGTGTAATAAGTAGACTTAGACTTCTTAAAGAAGGAATGGAATCCTTTAATGACTCTCGTTTTTTATTAGATTAGATTAGAATTAATTAAATTAGAATTTGTTAACTCGAATCATATAATTTCAAAAAGTTCAGAAGGTGAAGTTAACAGATGGCTGTTAATAAAAAAATAAATTATTGAACAACCGTTGAACCTCAGTTGAGAAAAAGTCATATTAGCAGTGGAAGTAGTATTTGCCGATGCATTAGAATTCTTGTGACCATGTTGAAGTAATGGTATTGAATTTGGCATCAGCGTTTACCGTGTATTTCTTGGAAACTTATTGATAAAGTTCCTCGAATATCTCAGATTCTAATTCGCATTCAGATTCTAATCTTTTTATATCGTTTACTTATTCTATTCGGTAGATGACAGAAATGTGCCCACGCGAATGTTATTTTTCTAGTAAAACGTTCCGCTTCACGCAAAACGTAATCATAATACACCCATGAATCAGCTGATATCGTTGTACTCCGAGGTCAAACGGCAATTTGTTACATTAATTGCGTATTGTTTGCAGAAGCATGGCAAACTTAATATTTTATTGTATTCAGATTTGAATGTCGTAAAAAGAAATTCGTATTCGATGTAAAAATATTCAGAGTTTATGTGGAAATTGTAGGAAATGACGCGACTTATTTATAAATTATTTATAACTTATTTATAACTTATTTATTTAGAGGTAAATTTGACTTTTATATATTATTGTTTGCTTCAAAAATGGAAATTAGTATTCTTGAACCATGCTTATTTATTCCATCGACAGCATGTACCCTATGGAATTTCCTTAATTAGAATGCGGCGAGCTTCGAAAAAAATCGCTCATTCGCAGAGTCTCACTATTGAGCTATCTAATCTTTTTTTTTTTGCTATTTCGTTGGTTTATTTTGCATGAAAAGATACCTTAGACATGAATTATAATTGTTAGCATCGAAATGAAAGAATGTTATAAAATGACAATTACAATTGCTTATTTTTCTTAAGAAACTATTTTCTAACTATTGTAATATATTTATATTTCACTTTGAAGAACATATTTACTAAAATATATTTATTTTTCTTTGTACAATTTAGAAAATTCGGTACAACATTTTGTATGCTTCGTTCTAAACATTAATCAACTCCAGGAAAATTACTTTTCATCGGGACACGTTAAAATGATGTATAATAGAGGAGACCAACGAAAATTCTTAAGATGACACAGACGTGTTAAGTTATCTTTGAGCAAACATGAAGTTTGAACAAAATGACGAATTGTCAATTAATACTGCCGTTATAATTTATTCGAATTTATTAATAAGCCAAAAGGATTTCGATCATTGCATATAACATTAAGGTACGTGTGATAATTCGCACGCACACGTAAAAAATAAACTCGCAACGTTTCCGAATCTTGTATATTTCGGACAATTTTTCATATGAAATAATATTGTCTTCCACAAACCCATTATCTTATTAAAACAAGAATTCAAAGTTGGTTTTAGACATGAAGTTTAAATATGAATAAGAAGAAAATCTGAATGGAAATAGGAAGCTTTAGTATTGAAGTAAATAAACGTGGAATAAGTTTCAGCAGTATTACTTTTGTTGAATAGTACGACTTTATTAAGTCAAGGTTTTTATTAAGTCAAAAATTGTTGCTTCTATTCACTCGAATTCGTATAGAGGATCTCTCCTTGTATAAATCAAAATATACCATCATCAAGGAACTATCTTCAAAATCATTATCTGATGACCTTTCAAAACATTCGAATAGACATGACGGAACATAATGTTTGGGGGTTTCAAAGATGAAGCGATAGATAGATAAAATATATGTTGAAAAATAGTGCTACGATAGAGTATTGCTTTTTGTAACAGATGCAGATACATAATTGTTAAAGGTCGTGAGAAATCTTAGGGTATATTGTACAAATATTTGAAAACCTTTGGAAACAGATATTGTTAAAACCTACACATGAAAAATAATCATTACTAAATTTATTAACACCATGGTGAATATACTTCAAAAATAAGAATAACTTTGAAAATTCTAGACGGTGCATATACATATACATATAAAAGGATTAATAAATATTCTCGTACCATACTGGAGTACATTTAAATACACATATTCCAATCTACGCGATTTTTAAATAAAACATATCTATTTTGTATAAATACATTTTAAGTAATTTAAACACCACTACGATAAGAAATATCGCTATTGTCAACATGTAAAATTGTGGCACTTAATAGTAGGCCAGCTGCACGATATGTGCAGTGAACGCATTGACGGTAACGCGAAAACTTTAGAAACCACAATCAAATGTAGAATAATATGACTTATATCTATATATTTTTTAAAATTAAATCAGTATTGAAATATTAATATTTAATAATATTTAAGCCAAGTCAATAACAATTGACAGTTACGTGGTATGTTTGAAAAACGCATTTGTTTAGCTTAGAAATGTCTATAAACAATAATTATTCGATCGAAATGGAATAGAAACATCGACAATGAGAAGATAGTAAATACAGTAAATTCTCCCCAGTCGTCCCTCAGCTTGTAAACAAAAATGGACAATTTGGGAAGAGAGGATACGATTATTCGAGCTTTACTACTTGTTTTTATAGTTTCTTATTGTCAACAACTATAAGAACGAGCCGCGAGGCTCGAATAATCGTATCACCTTTTTCTAAGTTGTTCATTTTTATTTACAAGGAACAATAGGGGAAAATTGATCGTATACGTCTATTCGCATAATTTTTGCAAACCACTTGAGCTAAACTGCTATAATTTTGAAACACTTCATTCCTCAAGAGACATACATACATACATCATATCTTATGAATTTGAAAAGTGTCGGTAATTGTGTAGACTGCAGGCGATCAATTCTGTACGACGTGACGTGAAATAACTCATAAAAGAAGTGCCGTTTTTTTTTCTCTTCACTGGAGTTAAAAGTACAGTGAAGGTTTGTCCTTTATTCAGAAAATGAATTCTAATGAATGTGAACGAACACCGCTATTTCTTCGAAGTGTTAATTGCCAGTCAGATACACGAGGTCCTCATATGGGCTTTTGTGGTATGCACGTTTCACACCACCATAAGAAACCCCAACAGAGGCACATAAAGAAACGAGGGAAGCCATGAAAGGGTCAAAAGTGCTATTAAACCCAACACGCCTCGCGATGGTCCTATTACGCAATCCTAATCCTAACCATTGCGCAGCATTACGGTCACAATCTCGTATTACTACAACAAATTTTATTTCATTTTTCGTTTTATTTAACACGTTGGTGTTACGTTTGACGCTCGTGTTCTCAGTAGAACGATGGTATAAGCTGCCATAAGTGTGGTACATATATTATTGATAAGGATACAATCATATTTGGCTACATTGTTTAATGTTTCTTCATCGTATCATTATCTTGAACATGATCGTATCCTGTCCTGGTCGTAACCGCAAAGTTCGCGTGAGAGTTAATGCGATAAACTATACATAGAGTGGCTCACGAAATTATTCCTAGGCTCGCTACCGAAATTTTAAGCAATAAATATAGATACGTTACACTTGATTTGCCAAAGTAATGTCGTAACTATAAGTAATATAGTAGATGTAATAATATAGTAATATGTAGAATATAGAAAAAATAAATGTAAACATTCTCTATAATAGAAACGAATTATTCAAAGGTTAACTATTGGAATAAATACTGAATTCTATTTACATAGTTGTCTAACAAATTATTTTTATGCTTAAAAGCAGTAGCACTGTTAAGTACTTATACTTATAACTGTTATTAAAGTGATCAAAACACTAAAAGTGTGAAGAAAGTTAGTAATGTACCAAAAGGAATTTCGATGTACGTATGCACACGATGTGATGCCATATGTTCAAACATCTGGACGTGCAGTTCCACTAATTAGATTCGCATGCAATTTATATTTGAATATATGAATTTCATCTTTAGTATTTCATTGGTAACTACTATCAATTTTCTAGTTTCCTTTTAGAACATTGTTGAAGCTCAGAAAGTCAAATTATCAGATCGTTATTTTTTCCATCTTAATCTTTGTCTAAATACTTCCTCCCTTTTCCATTCATTTATTTTTTAATTTTTCTGTTGTTTCTTTGTCAAGCGAACATTACTGCTTACGCACGTGTTGATCGATGAAAATTAATATTTCTTTCGTTGTAGTTTACCTGTACTTAAATGAAATTTAGAAAACTACGAAATGAGTGAATGCTTACCTTTTAATGTTACGCGTTCACAATGTAACACGAACTACGTCAAAAACACATCAAACGGATATTTACCTTGTTGCATAACAACCGTTAAGTCGCGACGTTCCAGGGATACACCAAACGACATTGTAGAATGCAAACGAAAAGAGTTTCACATTGCGTGCATATCATTTTATCAGAATACTATTCTCTGCTCGCCATTACTCGATCATCATATGTAAAATTTATTATATATAAAATGGAGAATTTAAATCTTCTTTTCAAAACTAAGTTTGCAAAAACTGAGGCTAATAAAGACAAATAATTTTCGAATTCGTATTCAGTCCATTAAAAAATGTGTTAATAATTATTTATCCAAACTTAAAATTGTAAACAACATCACCCAGTCCTAGAGATTCGATCAGATTGTCGGTGATGACACGTAGATTAACGATTAAAATTACTATTGCTACTGAACAATTTGAAGAACAAATTTATGGATCACAGATCTTTAAAAACTTTGTAAGTATTGTACGCAGAGTAAAATTCACATTCATATGGGACCTTGATATGCTGTAATGTGAAGGAAGAGGTTGTCTAGCTCGAGAGAAGCAATTTTAGAGAATAGAAAGATCGTAGCGATCATAAATTGCAGGCGTGTTGGATTGTTGCATCAATATGTGACTGTGCAATCTCTTGACATACTGTATTATGCATACGTAAATATTAAGGCGGCCATGTATGCAAGTTGTAGAATATTCAACAGTCGATTTTACTCAGTATTTAACATGCCGGCAATATATTTCATACATTGTAATTTCGTTTCCTATAAGTGTTAATAATTCCCATAAGTGTTAATAATTTTCATAAGTGTTAGTAATTCCCATGAGTGTTCTATCAGATCTTATCAGATGAATTTCTAGATGATGACAAAACTTGAATTCTTACGAAAATATATGCATCTGAGTGTCTTCCGTATATATAGAATGTACCTCATTATTACTGTAGTACCAAGAATACATTACCTGTCCAGATTGATTTAATTATCCATTGTACTACTAGAAATCATGTAATTTTCGCATATATCAACCTAAATAATTGATATCAGAGATTCTGTTTGCCGTTCATTTATTTTTATTGTAACTAAATTAATAAGAAGAATTTGTTTGATTGAAGTGCATGTTTTGTGGGTTATAGTATGTATCTCTCTTGACTACGCATGTAATATAGTATGTATCTCTCTTGACTACGTATGTAATATAGTATGTATCTCTCTTGACTACGTCACTAATTATTTACGCGAAGCTTCGCTTTTTGTTCGAGAATAAATAGGTTAACGGTGCAAATGTGCCTTGACTAGTTACTCTGCTGCACAGAAAAAGGGAACGATGCATAAATGCTTTCTAAAAAAATTTTGTCAAATATTGTTGCATATTTTACTCGGAATGGTTGACAAAAAATGCGATTGGCAAATTTCAGGAAATTTTTTGAGCTAAAATAACATGGTTTACGGAGCGCTTTAAGATGATTGTATCAAATTTTATGTCAACCCTTTCTTTCTAGAGTTATCAAGGTTTTTCTATAGGTAAACATACAGTTTTTATTTGTTCACATTCTGAAGAAACTATATGTTATGATGCTTGCCGAATTCGTCTCAGCATCCTCTGAATGATGGATAGAAAAAAGTCCTCAACTATGTTACTTTAACTCAAAAAGTTTCCAATCGAAACACTAGCAACAGAATAAATTAAGCAGATCACGTTGCGTGCTCCAGCCTGTATATTATGTGTTATTTTATGTGCACTGATATTTTTATATAATTCAATTTTAAGAGACTTAATCATCGATCCCCATGCTCAGGTACTTAAAATCGTTGGCCTTTGAGTTCTCCATTTATGCGTTTCATGCAAATCTATAGATTGACATTCATTTTGAGGTTAAATTTACATTTAACCGAGGACGCCTTTAACTCGTACTGAGTGTTTGTAAACAGGAATGTTGTAAATTAATCTCTAAGAATCGGCATCGAGTGAATTCGCGGTTCTCGCTTGGTTGTCATCAACTCTCGAGCTTCGGTTCGATGTACGACGGCTTTGAAGCTGTTACACTTGACATTTTTATTGCTATTTTAAATATACCGCATGTTCCGATTAGAATAGTCAGCCTGTGAAGTGTTAAACGTATTATAAAACACCGAAAAGTTTCTTAATTAGTACGATTTGCTAAATCATTCCGATCTGGTTTAAGGAGTCCGTTTTTTTTATGCAACTAAAAGTTCCTCTCTTTTTTCTGCTTCATTATGATTGGTGTGTGTAATTAGTGTTTCATACTGAATTAAAATATGTATTTGAAAGATTACGTCAATCGAAATCAAAGTAAATAACTAAAAAGGTAATACGAATTTGAGATAAAAAATCTTAATTCAAGTATTAAGATCAAGTAAGTAAGATCAAGTATCTTAACTTGGCATTTTGATAATGTAGGTGTAACGATATGTGGTTTCTCATGAGATATGATTGCATTCACGATTCGTCGAAGCGATAAGATACACTTCTTAAGAATAAGCGTGTAACGCAAAGAAGCTAATTTAATCGTTATGATCTTCCTGTACTATTAACTTGATATCTATTTATAAAATATAAATGGAGCAATCCATTCAGTATTTTAAAAAGGAAACGTAAGACTACATGAATATTATGCCTTACCGATACTACAGATTAACTTATAATTACTGCACATACAGAAACATACCCAATCCGCAAATAACAAAATAGGTTGCAATGATTTTATTTACTTTTTTTCTTAAGACTAGAATTATTAGAGTGATCAATTCTTAAATTTTTAACTTTTAACTAATGAAATTATAAAGCTGCTTTTGCATTAAACCATGAATTGGAAATATATGATCGTACGAAAATGAACTTGACCATATACGGTTTAATTTTTTAACAACGAAATCTCTTATTCAACTTGTGATGATCTCTTTGTATCATCTCTCATTAATCGCAATATAATAATTTTACTGTACTTCTACAATGTTTCATAATGGAATCGTAATAAAATTATATATTCTTCTGAAGACTAATAAATGCATCATTGAGAAAAATTAAGGAAGCTAGAGAATGAAAATTTGATTGACGATAGATAATAAACATATCACATCTGCACAATCTCACATAGAAATGCATCCAAGGTTCATTGTGTCGTAAGACTAAAGCGTATATATTTATTAACGATCTCGATGCGTGAACACAAGGTATTCTGAAAATTGTCGACTGATATCTCCCCTCGAGTGACTCGTTTCCTCACTGCGTCGAAAACGGGGAGTAGAAAAGCCTAATGTTAGTGAAATAGAGTGGCAAGATTAAATCGAGAATTGTGGTTCATTCATTGAAACGTTTATCAAAAACTTGCTCCACTTTGATTTTCTCAATGTAACGTTCTAATTCAAATTTTGTAATGATATATAATGATATATAAGTTCATGTATTGCACTTACCTTTTGTATAATTTATACGTAAAATTTTACCTGCTTAGATTAGGCAAGCATATTATTCTTGGATCACCCTGACAAAATAACACTTGTTCATAGATATTTTAAAACGAAAAAATGTTTTTTGCATATACGATAATTCCTCCACATACACAATTATCGATTTTCAAAAAATCATATAACAATAAATGTGCACTAATTTTAAAACTTCAAGTCTTATCAAACTTATTTTCCTAAACCACCAAAAAATATTGCGATTAATTTGATTTTAATATCGGTTATGTGACGGTTATTTTTTCGATTCTATAAGGTACGAGAAAAATTTTAAGGACTTAATAGTAATCATAGTAATCATCAAAGAATAATTACTTAATGATACACCTTATGAAAATTTGAAGACATGGAATTTAAATAGCATGAAGGAGCACATTTTATAAGCTACATATCCTTTTAGGTGGACGTGTATATACATATATAATTTTTCACTAACGAAGTGAAAATGTTTCCAGATATCCAATTGGTAACCAGGAATTGCCGTATTTTACGCAATGGGTGAAAGATGTTTTAAATGTCAATATAGCCGAAAAAAATATATCTCAGCCAATGCCAACAAACCTGCCAGATTCGATTCTACCGCCGGAACTGTTAGAAGCGATTCAAGATTTAAACATTGAATATTCTACAAAAGGTATCGACCGGCTTATTAGAGCACACGGACACACACTGAGAGAGATATTTAATCTGAGGTATGGGTCATTCCAGCGGATACCAGATATTGTTATTTGGCCAAGTAAGTACTATTGAAAAACTTTACAAAGTTCCACATGATCCTTTCAGTTCGTATGAACATCGACCTACGTTTTTCGATTGTTTTGGTACCCAGTCAGTTTTTTAAAATTCATTTATTTTGAATAATTGGCTTAGTTGTTTGCCCGAGTAAGAATTTAAGAAAATGTTAGCGTTCCGTTTAGCAGAAACAGTGACCAACGTTTCTGAATTATTTCATGTATCTTAAATTATTAATAAAGTTAATTAACATTTAATTATGAGTTTGCAGGATGTTCGACTGCGTGCGGTAGTCCTTTTAAATTCTACAAACCAAAACAAGATAAAGATAAAGAGAGATGAAATCGTGGAGGTGGCTTTGTTTTCAAATGATTAGCAATTCTAAATTCATCAATAGCTATGTGCGTGAGTCGAGTCATGAGGAACGTTAATAGTGACGTACTTTACGAAAGATAAAGCTTGTAACCTGGTATCCTATATGTAATTTAAAAAAAAAAACTCACACGAATCATTGCACGACATCAAACTTAATATCTGCTTCAACGTTATCAAATTATATTTACCACACACTGCGACTGTGTCGATTCAGAATATTAATATCGATCTACGTTTTTGTATACAAAACATGATTATACACCAAAATCGAAATATAGATCGAAGCTTAAAGATCTGGTTTTATAACAGCAAGTAAATCGAGAAATGCAGATTGTTTTCTACCCAGGAAATATATCCAACAGTCTGTTTATGTTGGCAACGGTTGCCAAACTGAGATGATGGACAAATCCTATGCGAAAGATTAAAGTGTTACGCAGGTCAGGTAGACAGCTACGGTGTTTCGCAACTAAAACGTTGACGCTTACCGAATATTCTGCAACCACGCCTCACGGCAATAGACTTTAAAACTGCAGTACCTTTAAAGTGAAATTATCTTATCAAACCTCATTCTATTGCTAGTCCACGTCTTCTTTTCCTAAATCGTTTTCGTAGAATAGATACGTGTTAACTTGATACAGACGTTAGATTCATACTGATTAACATTATCAACTCAGTGGCAATAGTCTTAAATTCGTGAATTTATTTATATGTCTTTATTTGTTTCCCATATCTTCTTGATTAAAGCCTAGCTTAATTCGTAATCTTTTTTTGTTCTAAGCATAACTTATCTATCTGTAACTTGGGTAAAATTTTTCTAAAATATCTTGCTTTTTTATTTAAACACAACTCGTTTTTTAAATTTCTACCGTTCTTTTTAAATTTCCGTAGCTACCGGAAATTTTGATTTGTTAGTCATTTAAAAATAAAACGAAGACCGTAATTTATTTACTTTTGATTTTCATACTATATTGGGATGTAAAATTGCAGTCAAAAATTCATCTTGCCTATACTCAAATAATGCGTAAATTCTTTATAATTATCTATATTAATACATTTTCCTTTTTTCCAGATACATTAACATTTTCTTATTTACAGTTGTCTTATTCAAATTAGCTTTACTTTACACTGTTATTGATTAGAATGACTGTGGGAACAAAAAAGTTCTCAAGCCTTGACTTAGATATACACTGTACACTATACTTCCTGAAACCATACATCTACAACAACATGCTAGACATCGACAAATTACGAATAAAGTAGAAAATTAAAGTTATATAGCTATGTTACGGTTTACGTGTATAATTTTCATAATTTAGTACCTACAAAAAAATTAATTATTGCAAATATGTAGATTTCAGAAAATCGTTAATAGATTTATGTTAAACCGATTCCGTGCAAATTTTTATCGAAAATCGAAACAAATCATTCAGCAAGACCTTTTTAACAAGAAGATAATTTATTCCATATTGTCGGAAGTGCAACCTAGTTCTCTAGATTGATGTTGCAGTTCTTTTTATATTTATTTACCAAATTGCAATTAACATTTAAGCATTATATTTTTAGAGTGTCACGATGATGTCGTTAAGGTGATTAAAGTATGCACTCGCTATGGAGCTGTTTGTATACCATTTGGCGGTGGAACTAGCGTCAGTGGTGCCTCATCTTGTCCGATAAATGAGCAGCGAACGATTATTTTGCTGGACACTTCCCAAATGAATAAAATATTATGGGTAGATAGGGAAAATTTAATCGCCTGTTGTGAGTCTGGAATTATTGGCCAGGATCTCGAAAAACAATTACGGCTTCAAGGACTAACTTCTGGCCACGAACCCGATTCTTATGAATTCTCTAGGTACATAAAATGAAATTTTAAATAGTTTATAAAAATATATGATTACTTGGTAATAAAGTTTCATTCTTTGGGAATGATTGATTAAAAAAATAAATTTCATGCAAATTACAATTTTTAAGCTATGGACCGCGGAATGATGGCTAAAAAGTTCTTGTAGACTATTTCTACGAGAACACCTATATCGAAAACGTAAAAATAATGTCATTTTAATAACTTCAGAACAGTCTATATCAAGATTTAGAAATATGAAAAGTCCATTTGAAATATTAGAAACTATAATGTAAATCCTTTAATTATTACTCGTATAATTGTTTTTATTTTTGGAAAGAACAGCTTAGGAGGATGGGTGGCGACGAGGGCAAGCGGTATGAAAAAGAATCGCTATGGGAACATCGAGGACCTAGTTATACGAGTGAGGATGGTTACTGGTAGAACAGAGGATACTGATATAACGTTGGAAAGGGGTATTATGGTACCCAGAGCTTCATGTGGCCCAGACTTTGACCACATGATTCTTGGTAGTGAAGGAACCTTGGGTGTCGTTACAGAAGTAGTAATGAAGATTAGGCCGTTACCAAAAGTAGTCAAATATGGTAGTATAGTTTTCCCAAATTTTGAAACCGGTGTAGCAGCAATGCGTCAGGTAAATATCAATTGTCAGTAACTTCATATAACTTCAACATAACCATTATGATAGGCAACATGAATAATTGTTCCTTCATTGTTTTACAATTTTATTAACAATAACTTTGTTCAATAAATTTTAACTTCTACTTGAGTTTTAATAACCAATAGGTGATTTTTTGTTGTTGCTTCAGTAACTTATACAAAATATTTGTTTTTCACTGTTACTTAGATTTTTTATTTACGAATAGGTAGCCAAAGAACGATGTCAACCTGCTAGCATACGCTTGATGGACAACGAACAGTTTCAGTTCGGGCAGGTGTTGCGACCAGAAAGTGGTTGGGGTAGTTTAATTTTGCAAGGGTTGAAGCAAACCTACATCACCAGGATAAAAGGTTTTACCTGGGACCAAATATGCGTTGCTACTTTGTTATTCGAAGGCGACACAACAGCCGACGTGGCAGCTGGAGAACAAAAGATTTATAAAATCGCGAAAGAACATAATGGTGTGCCTGCGGGGGAGACGAACGGTGAACGAGGCTACTTGTTAACATTCGTGATAGCGTACATTCGAGACCTCGGATTGGATTACTATGTTCTGGCAGAGTCGTTTGAGACGTCCGTCTCCTGGAACCGTACGTTGTCACTCTGTAGAAATGTGAAGTCGCGCGTAGCCAGAGAGTGTTATAAGAATAAAATCGAACATTATTTCATTTCTTGTCGTGTGACGCAAACTTATGACGCCGGATGTTGTATATACTTTTATATGGCGTTCAATTATCAGAGTCTCGTAGATCCTGTTGAAACATATGAAGCCATTGAGCATTCTGCTCGTCAGGAGATACTTGCTAGTGGTGGTTCTTTGTCTCATCATCACGGTGTAGGTAAATTACGTTCCTGTTACTATGCGGACGCCGTCGGAGAAATAGGTGTATCGCTGTATAGGGCAGCCAAAGCACACTTGGACCCCCATAACATTTTCGCAGCTGGAAACTTGGACCCAAAAAGTATATCGAAACTGTGAGCCAGTAAACAACGAAAGGCATTTCACAATAGTTTGAAATTGCAACACTCTGGGGATCATTTTTAACTCGGGATAATCATAATTCTTCTTAAGAGGAGACCGGTAATTTACAAAGACAATCGGTATGTCATGGTTTACCGACATGTTTCAATGGTATATAAGTGGTGGTGAAGAAAGAGACTAGTATTACAATATATAAATAAACATGCACCCTGGTGTTATTTGGTACAAATACGGAATTGTAATTGTATCGACGTTTTTATAAGTTATTATAAATAAACAAGACTCGCTTACTTATAATACATAATCAATTAGCAACTTATTTACTGCGAGTTTCCTTTTTTTCAACAAGTAGTTCTTGCATCGTTTTCTTTTTTCCTAATAAAAGAATATTTATTGTTTCAGTCCATAAAGTTAGGGTGTAGCGGGAATCATTCGTTTTGTTATCGTTCTTGCTCCTCATTATACTTAGCGCTTAGATATACGGACAACTTTGCTGGATTATTATGTGTTTGGTGATACAAATTGTTTTGAATGAAAAGCTCACTGGTTATCAGCCTTTAATGTGGATAAAAATGAATCGAAATCATATTCATCGTCATACTGCTGCTGTTCCCATAATTCAGGAAGGATATCCAGAATTGAACGACTAACACCGGGCACACCAGTGATTTTAGACGTAATTTCTCCTTGTTTGTCTGACCTTTTTCCTTTATTGTTTTCCAGTGAAAACAAATCCAATATCTGTAAAAAGATTATAATTAATAATTACAAGAGTAATCTACAAAAAACTATGCAAAATGGTTTCTTAGAGACCAATTTTCTTAAATTTTGAATTAACTGAAAATTTAACAGATATAATACTGTCCAAAAAATTTTCTTATACATATCGATACAACAAATACGACTCCCAAATATATTTAATAAATGAATAATGTTTAAAAAGAACGAGACCCTTTGAGACTGAGTACTAAAAATGAAATTTCCAAAACGGTTTATAAAAATTGCAATCAAATTCATTTGTTACAAATTGCATAGAAAAATTTTTCCTATTATCATAGCGATATGGACTAATATATACATTGATACTTTAATAAAATCTGGTCACTGAATATTACCTGGTCGGTAGCCATTGTTTCCAAAGAAGCATTCTCTGGTGAGATGACGGTATTTGCCGTAAGAAGTTTGAACTTTTGAAGGCCCATAATCTTCTCCTCCACCGTAGACCTTGTGATGAGCCTGTAAACGTTAACTACTTTCTTTTGTCCAATGCGATGTGCTCGATCCATCGCTTGAAGATCCTTCATCGGATTCCAGTCATGCTCCACGAATATGACAGTGTCTGCACCAGTTAAATTCAGCCCAAGCCCTCCGACTTGAGTTGTCAATAAAAGCACATCGATTGACGGATCAGCATTAAATCGCGCCACCACAGAATGTCTTTGAGTTGCTGGTACACCACCATCAAGACGGAGATACGTGACAGTTGGCAAATGCGTGCGAAGAAGATCTTTCTCTACAATATCCAACATTGCCTTCAATTGACAAAAGATTAAAGCTCGGTGCTGACTGACTAATTGTTGATGCTGTGGCGACTGATTCTCTGGCGGATTACCAGTGGATGCACAATTACGATTTTGTTGTGGTTGTCCAATCCCACAATCCAACAACAGTTGCTTTAGTGCTGGCAATTTAGCTCCATGCTCTATTTCGGCTAACGTACTTTTCTGTTGCTTCAGCGAATTGAGAATCTAAACATTTACAATCAAAATAGAAAAAAGAATCTAAACATTAGCCAATCAAAAATGTGAATTGATCTAACTTAAATCATAATAGTGCCTACCGCTTGATGCAGTGGATGCCGTGGGTTCAAAACTAGTTTAGGATGATTGCAAACATTGCGTAGATATCTCAATGCCTCAAACACATGACCACCTTGAGGATCACTTGTAGATGAAGTACTCGATGTGGCAGACAATAGAGTAGCGGAATGTCTGCTGCGGAAGTCTTCATACAACGTTCGTTGCAGGGGTGATAAATCGCAATAGTAATCTTGAGTAATCTTAGGTGGCAAATCTTGGAGAACATCTTCTTTATTTCGCCTCAATAAAAACGGCAGTACCTATTCAGAATATGTAACTTTGTTAGGTATAAACGAATATATCTGATTGAAAAGTTTACACCAATAAGAGGGTAACTTCTCTTGTTACATATCTTACTTCATTTAAAAAAAATTATCTGTTGGTTAATATAAAAAAGTTAACTCGAAATAATAAGTATGATGGTTTCACAACAGTAAAATTTTTGTTATTATAAACCACATAGATTGTTATAACCAAATCTAGGTCATGGGCGGTTGTAATACTTTTTCCTTTCTTTTTTTATTAACAACCTAGATATTACTTGACATAACAGCAAAATTCTTGTGACTTTATAATGGCAGATAAGTAAGTAATATCTTTATATAAGAATTTTTATTATAAATGTAACAAGTTATTTCGTTATTGTATTTCAAATTCAAAAGTACTGCTACTGCCCTCGCTCTACTTTACGTATAAAAGCATAGAAAAATATTACCTGTCTGTGTAGTGCTTCCATAGCTAAAGCGCCTGCCTCTTGTTCTTTGGGCCCGGCTTTTGGTTCCCTACAAGCTAAAATAGGACGCGAATACTTTGCTGCAAACTGCTTTTCTGTGCCTAAGAAACCTGGCATTAGAAAATCAAATAAGGACCACAATTCGAGAACGTCGTTTTGTACTGGAGTTCCTGATAATATAAGTCTATGGTTGGCGTGCAATCGCTTCGTTGCTTTAGCGCTTTTTGTTTTTCCATTTTTAATAACATGACCTTCGTCAAGCACACAGTAATTCCATTGTCGCATCTCAAAATAATCAATGTCCTTGCGTACTATGTCATAACTTGCAACTACCAGTCTATGGTATGTGACTTTCGGTCTTAATTTGTCGCGATCAGGTGGCGTACCAGCAAACTGTAAAACTGACAGATCTTTCGATTCGAAAAACTTTTCTGCTTCGTACACCCAATGACCTGTTAAGGTAGGCGGGCACACTACCAGACTTGGTGGAGCATGAGGATTACGGTGGTGATCTAATGCTAATATGCAAAGCGTTTGTAACGTTTTTCCAAGGCCCATGTCATCGCACAGGACGCCATGGAGTCGATATCGGTTTAAGAAGTTCAGCCAATTGAGACCTTGCCGCTGATAAGAACGCAATTCGGCTGCAACTGGAATTGGTAGTTCTGTATCCGGAATACTGCGTGGATTTAACAATTGTTCTAAAAACCGTCGCTCCTGTGCTTTCTTCTCTCTGAAATATATTTAAGATATTAAAACGGGCGTTTTGAATTCTTATTTACTACTTCGTTGTCCATATATAATATTGACACTACCAGAAAGAATGAATTTACTTCTCATTAATAGTATGGATGACTTTCATTAATGAATAATACAAGGATGTAGAAATGCACGAAGCTTCATAGAAGAATACAATTTGAATATTTATTTTCATTATATTGATGTTATATTGATTGTTTCGAAAATTTTAATATTATGTGTAGGCAACGAAGTCAAAGATAAGAATTAAAAAAACAAATTACATTAGTAAAGCATCGGATAATCACAATGAAACATGGAACTACACATTCGATTTGTCTTTGCTGCATAAAAATTACTTTTCAAAAAATACAATTTCTAACTTACACTAGATCTGGAGGATCAGCTATTGCACCAGGATCAAGAGGTAGAAGCTGAACAAGTGTAGCAAAGGTTGCACTGCAAGCTAGCCTTACAGCTTGATTTTGATCACTCATACGCCCAAGTAAGGGGACCATAAAAAGTACAGCATATGGTACAATATTGACACCCAAACTTTCAACGAGGCAAGTTAATGCTTCAGCTGCTCCTTGCCTTATTGAATCTACTTCACGTGGAGTTGTTACAGTTGTTGAATACAATTTCTCTCCACCGGTAACTTCTAAAAGTGGTATTACTGTACGTGTAATGTGTACTATTACCTGCAAAATAAAATATCATTATAAATTAATTAATTATTAGAGAGTAACGTGTCCAAAGAAACAAAATTAAGTCAGATGCTAATACGAGAAACTAAAAATTATACCTTTTCTGTATCTAATGCGGCTAACACGGACAAACACCTTGATGACATGTGCCTCACAGCTTTATATGGATGAGCCAACAGTTTACACAAACATGGGAGGCACTCCAAGACTGGTGGAAGTAGAGCATTATTGAGACTTGGAGTCATAACTTCCAAAACTTGTAAACCAAATATCAATTGATTCACTTCTTCTTGAGAATTTTCATGTCCAGTGACCTTTTGTTCTTCTCTTATTACGTTTGGAAGAATTAATTCCCACAAATATGGTAGACGAGTTGGCAATTGATCACCAAAATGGGTAGCTGTAAAAATAAATCAATACATTGCTAAAACAAAAAATTAATTACATCAAAGAATAACTAATAGTGATTATGTGATATCTAACCTATAGCAGTCAGTGCCAAAGTTGCTCCACGACGACGTGTCCTAGCTGCTTTAGCTTCAGGTTCTTCACAAGCAAGTAATTCTTCTAAAGGAATTTCAGTATTAGGTGGCCGACCTGGTCCTCTTCCTCCACCAAGTCCACTATTAGCTCCTCGATTATAAGCTACTCTTTCAGCATGTTTCTGTCTATTACTTAAAGTAAGAATTCCATCAAAAAGGTCCGTATCCGTTTCACAATTCACACGAGGCGTAAATTCACTATCCGAGCATAGGAATGTACATAAATTGGTCGATATCTGTAACAGAAAGTTTTTGTGATATTACTCAAAGGATACTGTACTTTTTAATAACTGTTACAGGATCTACACACAGTGGATATTTTACATTGTACAAAATACATAAGGTAAAATATTGCATAACTTAACTAAACAGGTCACAACACTTTTTCCAACACCTATGCATCTTAATTCACATGCATACCTTTGCATTAGGAGATGGTTTTCTATCTAGACAAAGTTCAACCAGATACGACAAATGTTTTGCAGCCAGTTTCTGCAGCTCTTCATTTTCCTCACGTTTAATAGCTTCCATTAACGGTTTCACTAATGGATTAAGAGGCAGCGGAGACGGAGGTAAGCAATGCAACATCGTAGCAGCACCAGCCAGTGCTGACATCGACATAACATTGTAAGCCAGTTGTTGCGCTGCAGTGTCATTAGCACCCATTTCCAAAGCTTTCCGCCTTTCTTTCAAGGTCTCTATTACCTTCGGCTTTAACTTAATCGTGCTGGGATTACCGCTAGCATTTCCACCTGGTCCTCCTGTGGTATTGCTCATGGCACAAAGGTCTGTAATCGGTTTCGCGACAAGATTCGCGATTTGATCAAGCGTCATTACTCCCGATGCATCTGTTTCGACAGGTACGGGTAATTTATAATGTTTGAGAGTTGCAATGTAATCACGACTGTCGTGTAATAGTCGTGTGAAAGATGTGGCAATTTCATCATAGTAAACACATTCGTTTAAACACCCCAAGAGTTTGTCCCTTTTAAGCAAATACATCATTACATAAATATAACATTATATTAAGCAACAGTCAGATTAAAAGATTCATCTCTATACCTGAGTATATCTGGTATCGCAGGTGGTTTATTATTTACAGTTGCCCAATGGGACATAGTTAAGCCAGCAATGGTGCGTTGCAGCGCTGAACGCGAATTAAGGTGTGCCAGTAATACTTTAGCGTAACAAAGTGCTGGACTAGGTATATCTGGTGTATAAGTGACACCTGGAGCCGGTTGCACTACGTAATGCGACAACAATCCTAACATACGTGCAGCTCTACAACGAGCCGGTATTACGTTTGATTTTCTTATATTCTGAGCTACGGTTTCGATCCCGCCGATGTAAACTTTTAATTCGGACATCGACTTCACGTTTCCAGGTGCGGCATTGTTTCCTCCATTGGCGTCCGTTTGCCCATCGCAAGTGCCAACAAACTGATTGCTCTTAGACCCTTTATTAGGCAAACTTATCGTCATCAATAAATTTGGATTGAACGGCACATGTTCTGGTTGCATAGCAAGACAGAGCCATGTGCTGACAAGAGGACATGCTGCGTGCAGTAACAACTCGAGATCGCTTTGAACGACTAGATTCTCCCAAACACGTTCAGTTACATCTTGTATGGCAGTTATGTGCTCAATCAGTACACGTTGAAAGACGTGACGGAGAGCATCTTGCAACACAAGCCCCCCTCCTTCGCCCCATAACTCCTTCTTGTTGATATTTTGAGCTCCGTCATCTCCGGTCAATGTTTCCAAAGTTTGCAAAGTGGCTTTGCGTACGCTTGAACTAGAATGACTGAGGAATGGCCATAATCGTGGTAGAACCTACAATTATTTTGTTTCATTTTAAGAAAAATAGCAAATATATCAAGTTGTCTCAAAAATTCTTTCAGTTTCATTGTTCGGTATGAAAAGTCCGAAAGATAAGATCTAGATCAGGGTCCAAAGAGTGAAGGATGGAGTAGAAGATCCCAATCAAACTCTAACAACTTATTTCGAATGACTAAACGTCTGAGACAACGTAATATATATTATTTAAGAAATTAATTAAATCCTGTTGTACCTGTGATAATGGTTGAGGTGTAAGATAAGCACGTGCGGTAGGTAGTGACAGTATAGCAGCTAACAGTCCCATGAAACTATTACATGCTGCAGCTAGATCATCTTGTTCACGCAGAAGTTCCCATAAACGAGTTACAATAGCTTCTAATTCCGATGGTTCTAACAATCGAGGGAGAACAGACGCAACTGGTATAAGTGCACTGGCTGCAGCAGCGCCTACATCATCAACTGGATCAGAAAGACCTTTCATGGTGGCTGCAAAAATCCTTGGTAGTATGTCATCCAACAGATCATCTCGTACAGCAAGCAAATATTTCAATGCAAGCAGTGCACCGTGCCTTGCTTCCCATTCATCATGCTCCAGAAGTTTCAACATAACTGATATGATCCCTATGATATCCTTATTTTTATTTTCACTGTCTTTTTGATTTTGCACTAGCAACAAAAGGGAACCTAGAGCTTGAGCACATGTTTCGCGTACAGGCGCAACGACTTGATCAGAAACAAAATCACCAAAGCGATCTAATCCTAAGACACATAATAATCGTAATGCTGCATCTATGATCCACTGATGATGACATTCTTCCATTTCTTCTGTAGTCTGTGCTCTTGATTTACCTGCACCTAGTTTACAAATCAATAAAAATTGTGTTTATTTCTGGGTCATTAGTAAGTATAGTTTTATATACCTTTTCCATGAAGTTTTACAAGTTCTCGTAAAGCAGTCGCAGCTCCATGCCTCACTTCCCACTTTTGACTAAACAAATCTTGACGAAGACTCTCAGCGAATGGCTCTAGAGGCCAGTCTATCGCAGAATCTGGCCAACAACCAGTACTGTCTGGTACTCCGTTATTTGATTCAGTCTGCACATTACTGTTAGGTACGTTTGTTTCTGCTGATATTACTTCTTCTAATTTTAGTTTTTTACAGCCTGACTCTCCTGTACTATTAGTAGGGGATTGAGCATTTGAATTATTGTGATCCTCATTGCTGCGATGATCGTCTGGTTCTCGAGAACGTTGTTTTGAAACTGATTGCCGTGCCTATATTCGAAAAATATTAATAATAGTCAATATATAATAATATCCAGGTAATAATATTATACTTTACCTTACGTCTAGCTCTGTTTATTTCTCTCCTGCTGAGTCCTCCACTAGGTTGTTTCAAAGTTTCACCTACAGAGACCTTAATTTGTGCACTTGAAGTAGGTGGTAACACTACTGGTGTAAGATCCTCAGCGGTAAATAATTCTGATGCATCGACACCCATCAACTGGGGATGTAAACCTAATTTAGCAGCGATTAGTTTCTCCTCTTGATTAGGAATTAATACTTGTTCTCCATCGGTGCTAACTAAATCATATTCACTGCCTTCTGATCCAGTGAGATGCGAACTACGTGCCAAAACCTTTTCCATATCAAAATCTTCCAATTTTAATCTATTATTTGGTATATATCTTTTCGTTTCGCCATCTTTAATTAACAGAAGTTGTAAATCAATAGTTATACACAATAAAATTTGTATTCATACATCGTATGTAGCATATGTTTTTATATATTGTTAGATAAAATGGAAACACATACCTCTATTTGCATAAAACAATATCTTATAAAATAATGTTGAATTGTTCAACATAATTAACGGAATTG
Organism: Augochlorella aurata; assembly: GCA_028455555.1. NCBI lineage: Eukaryota > Metazoa > Arthropoda > Insecta > Hymenoptera > Halictidae > Augochlorella > Augochlorella aurata. Next base: position 3,961,018 of record CM052162.1, read on the forward strand.
TTTTCATGTATTAATAATAATAGTAATTTAAAAAATTTAATTTCTACATACTAAAATTTTCAAAAAGTAGCCTACATATAATGTGCTGAGAAATGGGAATACTCACTTACCTTCTTGATCGTCTTTTTTTATTGGTACTGGATCCCAAGCAGGAACTTGTGCCAATATAGCTTGTACAGCTTGTGCAGCAGAAACTCTTGTATCCCATTGTGGAGATTTTAACAGAGTAGAAACTCTAGCTAATAAATGATGTAAATCATGGGGGTGTAATTTCTGTGCTTCTCCTAGTTGTTGTGCTGCAGCCTTTTTCGTTACTGCATTTGTTCCTGTTTCCAATAATATGAACAATCGATCCAATCTACAAAAATATGAATTAATCACCAAACAGAATTATTTACATCATAGAATTTTTATTATTGTTATACAATGTTTATTAGACAATTATGTTGATAACAGATATAGATCATTTTTTTAGTGTCTTCTCAAAATACAGAAACATTTTAATTTCATGTATACTTCATAGAAAAAATTAATATTATTACAACTTTGAATTAATTACATATACAAATTATTTAATATTTTACCTTGATGTCATGTTTGCAAGTAGCGCTGATTGGAAACAATTGCGAGTACCTACAATCAAAATAAATTTTTATCTTTTTACAACTACCATAAAATATTTGTAACAATAATTGATTCATCATGGCATTTATAAACAATTGACAATATTGCCCTATTAAAACTATATTCTTAAAATAATTGTATATTTATTATGAAATATATTTTTCTCTAATTATAAGTCTTATAGGAAGTGCATTAAAAGCTCCAGCTGTGCAAAATAAAATGGAGTACAAGAAATGTTAAAATCGTCGATACGTTATTTATCGTTTGTTTTAAAGTTGTTACCGATAATTCGAGTGAAAAGAATTAATTGTCAAGACTATAAACGAAAGTCTGCTGCTTTTAAATTGATGAGGTGGAGATAATAGATGACATCTGCAAGAACGCGATCGTCGAATGCTCTAGGAATTTATGTATATGACTATTGTGAACTTCTTACATGGTACAAAAAATCTGAATTAGAATAATATAAGCAGAGTGTAACATTCAGCCAGACGTTACGAAGAAACAAATATGTAGATATATAAATAAATAGTGATCTACAAGTGTATCTAAACGTACCTGATTCTAAAAAATAGTGTGTCTTCCTGTTATTCTTCAGCTCACCCGCATAGCCGTTTCCCACTGTATTAATTCCTCAAAAATCACATTACGCTGTATATTTTGAAAAAGTCGACTGATAGACGGACTATTTGTCAAATTTTTCGGAGAGAAACGCATGTTACAAGCATCAAATTTATACTGACAGCCATATTGCAGGGGAACCTGACTTTTGTCCCCCAATTTTGCTCCCATTGGTAGATCAAACGTGTTTTACCGATCGATCAACCAATCAACGATTTCTCCGTGCACTAATCGCATCGAATTGCGCATACAGTCTCACCTTCTTAACGTCGCACGACCCCGAAAATACAGCAGGATATTTGAGAGCAAAAGAAGTTATTTATCTTCGCTTTGATTGACTGACAACTTCATGATTGGTTGCACTATATTATAATCCCATGTATCATAGTGTAACTAATCCGTGAACTAATTACGTAATGTATAGTGTCTTAAATGTAAAAATGACCAGTTTGAGCATCGCTATGATATTGTCGTGACTTGCGAGTACCGCCTACGGAAATATTTCCTAAGTGCGCGGTGGAACATTGAAAGTATACATAATACACAATGCTTCAACATATCGAGCGATGTCGGGGGCAAAGCGTTCAGTGTAGTTAGAGAAACTGTTTTCCTTTGATTGATTGACGCTTCACAGCTAAGCAGTGCTGCCCTCACAGTTTAGACAAAGAAAGAAAGTGGCGAGTGAGCAAGGGAGCGCACACGCACGAAACTTGTCACACCGACGACCTATGTAGCTTGTCTACTTTACCATGCTTGCGTTTCACTCTATTCGCGCATTCATTTACCTGGTGCTCCATCTGAAATATTCGGCGCGATATTCGACTTGTACTTTGATATTCGACTTGATTCTTGACCACATTTATGACCAATAATTGTTGACTCTAATTTTCTAAAATATTAAGTTTGAGAATTTTTTTATAGGTAATTATTAAATCAAATATGTAGTCTTTCTAAGAAAATATAAATACACGTTTCAGTTTTTTTTAAATTTGAAATGTCGTTATAGTTGACAAGTTGAGTACTGAGATGCCCGAATTTAAAAAATTTGTAGATTTTATTATTAAGGAAATTTTAATAATTGTAGAAATGATCGCCGATTCAAGATGTTCGCAAATATGCTGGACTATGTGGTCGAGAATCCTGAGGCGATAAGTATAAGTTGAGTGTCGCGCCGTGTGTTTCATTGACTAGTGGTCGGTGGTCACCGTGTAGGAAATAGGATTGCCTGGGTTGAATAAATACAATCACTCCTTAAAAGTACTTTCTTACTCAGAAGAATTCCAGTTTATTAATATTCCGCGAGTATGTACCATCTCTCCAGAAGGGTCGGTTAAGACTGACTCGCTAAAACCCTCGGTTAATCCAACTAGTCTACTTCTCGGACCTTTCGCAAACGCTGAAGTTTATGATACCCGCGTGAACTGTTGAGGCCGAAACTAAAAAGTTAATTACTAAAGCGTGTCATACAAAAGGCTAAATCCTTCGCTAAGACGAAAAACGGCTTTCTCAAAAACAACTGTGCTAGCGCGTTCTATAAACTTGCTCGACTATTTGCACGCCAGCTGTTACCAATTGTATGTGCCGATGGCCGCTACAACAGATTTATTTGCAAGTTGAAGCTCCTTCACAAATAGAATTTCACAACGCGTGCCTCGGATGGCGCGTCAATCGAACGAATGCGCGGAGAGTATGAGGCCGCAAGCACGGCAAAGTAAGGCAAGCTAGTGGGGGTGTGCGAGCTCAGGGTTCGGAATTAACTAAGCATGACGGAGACAGAGCAGCACATTTCAAAACCGAGCTCTGCTCGGAAGTGAACGCATGGTTTTGGGGTCCCTAGTGAACATCACTGCTCTATTCGAGTGAAAACACCCTACTGAGTTATTGTACAGTAATGGGTCCTACTTCTGCACGTTTTTCTTACTCCCTAAGGTGGCATGCACATGCATCCAATCCACAGTGGATCCTATCTTAACAGTCAATCGTTAGCCAATCAAAGGAAAGAAAATTTCTATGTCCGAACATCGCTTACAGATCAAGCTGCGGCTTGGAGGCGTGCAAGAGTAGGATACAGTAGTATATTGTTCTAGGGATTTCTTTTACAAGGAGTTACCCACTGTACCCGCAATAACCTATGAGTGGCAATGCAGTACAGTACAGTACGTAGTACATATTAGGTCGTCGATACGTTCTGACGGAGGTTTAATTATCTGTTCACGTTCTTATTCTCTTTTTGATTGAGAATTTGCATCATGTCAAAAATACGATTCGGGGAATATCCTCCGGAATATGATAGACAAATACACGGCCCATATGATCCTGCTCGGTATTACGGAAAACGTGAGTTTTATTACCTCACGAGTCCGCTGCCTTCTTAATTGAATGTTAATTTTAAAAAAATATATACATACATATTTACAGCTGATACACCATTTGGTGAAGTGAAACTTGGAGAGTTACCTCAATGGATTGGACGACGTAATATGGGACCACGCCAATTCATGGGTTTAATTTCACGAGGTATTTATTCTCTTTGTCAAAATGGCTATATTATACTTTAATAATTGCGTAACGATTTCGTTCAGAAAGCTATTTCCCACACGGTCCTTCTCTATTTCATTTGTATCATACACCCCATTCTAATATCAGAAAATAGATTTTGGACATTTAATTTTTCCTAATCGAGTATTATAAATCTAGTTATTAAATGTACAGAATTTAATAGTGATGAACACTACTTTCATAAACCCTTTGGACTCATGAATGCTTATAAAAAAAGGTTTGTTACAAAATTATTTATAATAACAAAAAATTAACTCTTTTTGCTTCGGTCTATCCTATTTAATCTTTGTATGATCCTTTTATGAATACTTATTTATTTATTTATTATTTTAGAATAATATAAAACAAAATTACAGAAGGATCTTTTGTACAAATATTTGTAAGAAGCATATGAGAGTTAAAAGACAAGGAATAGTTATTATACATTGTTATTGTATAAACTTATAGTATCACTTATAATATAATTTAGTTTTAATGTTATTATCATATTGCAGGTTTTTGGCGCTGGCAGCATAAATATGTACAACCCTTGAAGTCGGGTGTAGCCCCACTCTTTCAAGTTGCCATTGGAGCATCAATGTTTTTCTATGTTTTAAATTATGCGCGTTTGAGTAAGTTCATTATTTCAAAAGTACCTTTAGATCAATATATTATAAAAGACTCTACAATAACAAAGCATGTTTTATTTTACAGAGTCTCACAGGTCATACAAGTACCACTAAAACATTCGTGGAGACATTTTCAGTAAAAATAGAACACAATGTTACATTAGTTAATAAGACAAATGTGAACGATTCAAAACACTTATAATATAGTGAAATAAATATTCCTTAAACATTTAACTGAAAAACACAGAAGTGTTCAACAGAATCTTCAGTATACATATTATGCAAACACAGACAAGAGCAATGTGCTGTGACATCATCTGGTGGCAAAATTTGGAAGCTATAAATAACGCGAAAACTGGGAGCTCAGAATTAATATTTCAAGGGCCAAATATTAGATTTCTAAATATCTCTAATGACTGGAGCTTAAAGAATTAATTTAACAAATTAGAAATGGAAACACTTTCCCTCCGGTTAAAATTGAATTCTAATAAACTGCCACTACAGTTATCTAGTGATAAAATGTTGGTACTTCGTAATTGTTATATAATATTATAATCGAAACATTATCAGTCGATGAAAGAAATTTTCCTGATAAAAAAAACCTAAACACAGCATAACTTTTTTGTCTATTTTCATTTAAGTACATTATTTTTTACTACTTTATATACGTGTAAGTATAAGGTATTATACTGTATGTTTCTATACCTCACCAATCCTTGAACTTGCAGTTGAATAGCATAGCAAGAGGGGAAATTTTCTCCCCGTATAAATATAAAATTCTTACAATCACTAAATCAGTACAAGAAATATACGTATGTGATGCAGAGCTGACAAGAAGGCGTCTACAAAAAGGCGCGTCCAGTTTGGAGCAAACTTACTGGAACGTACCAGCATTGTTTACGGTCGTTTTCTCTTCAGCTATGAATTCTGAATGTACATACATAATGTGTCAGCATATGTACATACATACTCCTACACCTCGACTTTGCCACATATATGTATGCAATATGTATGTACATTGTAATGTACTGCTACTTTTAGAAGAACTTATACGAAACGGTTTAGGAAAGGGAAGGTTTTAATGAATAAAATCTATTGTTCATAATCTTATTCGTTAACGTTATCACTTTGACCAGTAACAAAATATACATGTTCCTAACAACCTCTTAAAATATTCAACTATCTTACAGGTATTTAGATTTAAATATTTCCAAGAGACAATTTTTTAATAGCAATCTACAGAGATTATTTAATTTTTAAACACGCGAATAAACTGCAAGAACGCATTTTATAGTATATCGTTTAACGTTTGAAAATAATTATATTGTATGTTGAATATTTAAAAAATTTAGAAAATGTAAGGTGTTTCATAAAAATGATATTTTAATGTCATTTCACAGAGATTTTATAATTTTTAATATAATTCTAATTCATATACAATGTATCTATGTACATATACGCATATTCTATAGTGATGTTCGGTAATTGGTGGGAGAAAATTAGCGGATAGATTGTTAGGATATCAAGTTAAAATTAAGTATAAAATTTGCAATTTCAGCTTTGTTTTTAAGCTATTAACGTTTGAAAATTTTCTTGATCCATCGAAAGCAGAAGTTTGAGCAGTGAGGTGCTATGTGAAAAACGAAGATGCAAGAACGGATCACATACCATTATTGGTCGATTATAATTTTAACAACTTGAGAACTATTATAGCACGTTCACTGACATAAGAACCGCACTTTATATTTTGGGCGCCCTCAAACGTGTCGTACAATCCACCAGAAAAAGTTTAATGGCTACCCATGTAATTGCAAATGGCTGACATCTCAATAGAGGATGGGCCTTGATTTCCTATGCCCGAAACTAACGGTTCGAAAAATGTCGTGTAGTGCCGACGCGCGGTATTTTTAACAGTGATTTTCATTGAAATTACCGTTATCGTTTTACGCGTCGAAACGACAATTGGGTAAGTGTGACAAAGTACGCGGGAAAAAATGACTCGTGGCCGGAGACACGCGCCCTCAGTTAAACTGATCCGGTAACCGTTTCCGAGCACGTAAGCGTGTGGAATTTCGAATAAATCGATAGCATTGTGATTCTACGTGATCGCGATCTGAGAATTTCGTTTATTATGTGACATGTATCGTGATATCGTCAATAAAAATACTTTGTACGGGCTGTAACGTGTATAATCACGAGGAGAAGGTAAACAATGAATCCGTTTGCGCGGTATCTATTACACGCCGCGTGCTTTTGATTCATTCCGTTACAGATTTCATATATAATATTGTGTATTTACTGATCTGACTTATTAATTCAACTTTTTTGTTTACGTATTAAACTATTTCTGAAACGAAATATCGATTATTTATTAACAGTACCTTTGTACATGAATTAGTTATGGAATTAACCCTTTCACTTCAACATCTGCGGCATTCTTACCTCTGTAGCATGCACGCACTTATCTTAAGTGTTAACAAGAAAAATGTACGATTATTGTACTACAAATGTTGTTTTTTTCGTCACTTTTGGCACAGTGACTTTTGGAGTAATTGGGTTATTTTAACGTTCACTAAAATATCTTATTTATTTACTTGTTATATTTAATTTCACGTGTCCTATTTAAAATAAATAAGTGATGTCTTCAATAATACGAAAAATTAAAATTGAATTAATAATGTATTTGAAAATTTTAATTCTGTTTTCACATCGATTTGAAAATAAATATATAAATAATGAAAAGAATACTAAAATATTATATATATTTTAAACATCATTAAACTCTGATGTTTTAATTATTTGTAGGGGTAACAGATAAGGACCATTTGATACAAAAGAAATCAATCACAATGCCTGCAGTAAGCATTTGTGATCCAGTAGCGGCCACACTCCGCCGTACTTTGGATACAAGTCAATCCAAAACGTCAGATGACTTATCAGCAAATTTAGTTGGTAGTGCATCTAGGATTCTACAATCAGAAATTCAATATACAGAAGTGGATGATTATCAAACAACGATTTTGGATCAACTCAAAGCCAAGTACATTGTGTTAAGCTTACCAAACTCAGATAATTCTGAGGATAAAGTGAAAGACAATGGAAATTATGGAAAGAAAAATGAAAAGTTATCCAAGGGGCCGAGTTTACCAGAACCAACTACTACTCTTTATTCCTCGAAGAAAGTCACTTTAGGATGGAAAGGCACATTTCCTGTTGGAGCGGGCATGTATAATGTTGGAAATACTTGTTATTTGAATAGTACACTTCAAGCATTGTTTCATGTACCAGCACTTGTTAACTGGTTATTATCAGATACACACCACACATCAAAATGTGAACAAAATGGTGAGTTTCAGTAGATTGTACTTCTTTAATAAGACAAACTGTATTGAATAAAAGTTAATATTATAATTTTATGCTTTTGTATCATATCTTGATAGTAGGTTAGTTTTAGATGCAGGTGGAGAGTGCCTTACCTGTGCAGTGGCAAAGACTTTACAATTTAGTCATCAAAAGTCTGGATGTGCTATTAAGCCATTTTATATATACAATAAATTGAAGCGTGAGTATTTGTGTATTGTAGGATATTCATAAATTTTTCATTTATCTATATAAATACTTTTTCGATTTGTTTACTAGTCATTTGCCGAACCATGGTGCCAGGGCAACAAGAAGATGCTCATGAATTTTTACGTTATTTATTAGAAGGCATGGAGAAGGCTTATTTAGCAAGACACAAAGCTAGTAAATTAGACAGTTACTCTAAAGAGACAACTCCTATTAATCAAATTTTTGGTGGTTATATTCGTACTGAAGTAAAGTGCCTACAGTGTCGGCATGTTTCTACTACATTTCAGCATTTTCAGGTATATATAAAATCAGAATGAGCAATATTTAATACAATTCGCAATTTTTTACTTGCAAACAAATTTTATAAAACTAAATCTTTGGTAGGTAAGGTACTAATGTTTGATTCATATGTAACAGAAATGAAGCATATTTCTAAATCTTTATAGGACTTATTGGTAGATATACGAAAAGCAAGTACTCTGGATGAAGCATTAAGTAGTTATTTTAGTCGAGAGCAGCTAGATAACAATGATTACAAATGCGAAGCTTGTAAAAGAAGAGTTCCTGCCACAAAACAGTTCAGTCTAGAACGACCTCCCAAAGTACTTTGCGTACAGTTGAAGAGGTTTAGCGTTCTAGGTGGAAAAATATCGAAACACATAGGTTTTAAACAAGCTATTGATATGGGTCCTTATCTCTGGAGGGAACCAGGCGAGCCTGTACAACCACTTACATACAAACTGACATCAATAGTTACGCATATGGGTCCATCAGTAAATTGTGGGCATTATACTGCAGTTGCCAAGGTTTCAACGGGCCATTACTATTCTTTTGATGATTCTTGTGTAAGTTTTACTACTCTCAATATTTGTTGAACAACATACTCTATCAACTTTCATTGAATAGATCTTAAATATTCTTGAAATGTGTTTTTTGCAGGTTCGTCCAATTAGTTTGAGTAATGTATTAAGTACAAACGCATATATAATGATTTTTGAGATGGAGCAATCGACACAATCTCAGGTACAGAATCAACAGACTGTTAAATTAAATGGTACATTGACCGTAAACAATACATTGTCTTCACCTGCAAGTCCGATGAATAGAACAATAAGTCCTAAAGCGTCAACGTCTGGATTGATAACATTGAATGGATCGATGAACGGCTCGTTGACTATTAAAGAATGTAGCGAAAATTCGGAGACTAGTTCTCAAGTGTCAGTGAATAAAAATTCAGATGCACAGTTTTCCACACAAAAAGTAACCAATTTTATTGGACCACAGTTGCCACAGAAATTACAAGACAAAACTCAACCGAGGCTAATTATGCATATTAAAAATGGAAAAATCTTGAATGAGAATAGTTTGGTCCCTTATGACGGATCTAGCGAAGAAGAAGATGCTAATTTCGCTGGATCAGTAAAAAATAAAATAAACTCAAATATCACGTCGAAACCAAACACTTCTCCTACTGGGACTAACGGTGTCCAAAAAGGATGTCCAATAAAAAGTAATTCACCTAAAACGGTTCTTACCACAAAGGACGTGCAAAAATCAGTGTTGAAAACGAATGGTAGTAATGTTTTGCAAAATCAAAGTAATGTAGTACAATGTACAAAAACACAAAATGGTTCCAGTTGTAGTACCGTTACAAGTCTGAAAAAGTATCAAAATGGTCAGTTGGAAGCAAATGGTAAAATGGAATGCAACAAAGTGGAAAATAGTAAGAGTAAGTGGCATCAGTCTATTAGAATAAAGACTGGACAAGATGAGAAAGTTATCACAAAAGCAGCAACTAGTATGAAAGGATGGCAGGTTTCGAAGGACACATTTTCTCCTGCGTCGACTGCGGCACCCAATGGATGGTCCGTTACGGATAAGTAAGTGACATTTTAAATTTCTAATTAATTAATACTATAGCTACCAAATTGATCAAAATGATTTGATTCTGATTATTAGAATTGTGTTTTGAATTATTTACTATGGTATACGATTCATATAACTTGTTATTCTCGTTTATACAGGGAAGACATTAATAAAATTAACCACAATAACACTACCCCAAGTGCTGCAGCCTTAAGGGATTTCAATGGAACGAACCATTCGGAGACAGTTTCACATTTATTAAAGATGTCTCACCGCGGTTATGGCAGTTCTACGGGTCAGTACAGCAAAAGAATATTATTGCCGAATCTTCCAGTGAAACCAGCACCTGTTTCTTCAAAATCCTCATCAATTCGTTGCACTTCCATATGTGTCAAACATTCCTTTATTAAATAGTAAGATAAATCTACAAGACTCGAAAATTTGTAACAATTCAAAAGTTTCAAAAGCTCAAAATAATTCAACAACGTTTATAGGAATATATAAGTTTTGAATTGCATTTAATTGAATTATGTAAAAAATGATAATATTTAAATCCGTAATGAAAGTACGAACATCAAGTTCGTTCATCAAATATTATAAAAATTATATTAAATAATATTACTTCATCACCACTAAATTTCAATATTAAATTCATTTAAAAATTATACATATTACTATATCCACACATTACGAGGTAGTTTCGCATTGCACGCCGTAATTTCCTTTTTTAAATGTAATTATATATTTTTGAGTATATTGATGACACTTGTGATTATCTATAAAAAGTATTAAATTACTTATGTTTAAAAACCATTGGTTTAAGAAATATTTTAATTTGAATTTCACGCAGTGCTCTCCGTTGCATAGTAATGTTTTAATTGTAATTTTAAAGTCATAAGCAGCATAGTATCGTTTCTAAATTGTGAAGTATTAGAAGCTGCATCAACCAGTGCACTTAACCCTTTTAGTGTCGGGCGAAAAAGTGGTGCCTATGCGAGAATAACTGGCCGAATTTCACGGTTTTACTAGGATTTGTGAAAATGCTCATAAAAACCAAACCAGAAACAATATTTACATGATTCGAAAAGCAGTATATTAAGGACGAAATAGAGAACAAAACAATGATACTAGTTTTTCTATATTCATTGAAAATTATATAAATAATAAAGGTATAAGTGATAAAAAAAAAGAAAAATTGAGTTCTCTGTTTGAAAACGTAATTGCATATAGGAAAAGCCATCTTTTTATCATAATCTTATATAAAACATTTATTACAAAGTATATACTTTACATTTCAAATATATTTTGTAACAAGATAAATAATATTACATAACAAACATAACAAATAACTCGAAGGTACATGGTAAACGCCGGACGGATTATCTCTTCCGAAATACGTAATTGTTATAGGTAATATAACATTGCTGAAACAAAATTATGTCATAAATATATTTGTGATATAATTTTGCATAATACTTCATTATAATAACATAAATATACTGCTCACGACAACTATCGAAGAAAAACTAATTGATCCTACGTCTCGCTGCGGCAATGCGATCTTATTTCGTGAGAGTCTTCAAACAGTAGTTTATAAAACGCTGTCGACATGTTCCGATAAGGGCCCAATGCCACGGCGATTCACGCCGTAGGTTGGATGTCGCCTGAGCGGTGTTTATGTTAGATTTCGTTAGCTCCAAGCGATAGGAAAAAGTCGTCGTTCACAAAGAGTTAAAACGAAAAACTATTTTTTTTAAATTCTCTCGTAATGTAATTAGACCATTTATAACGGCAATTATATTATATCGGCTCTGGCACTTCTCGCCAGTGCAGCAAGAGCTGATATATCGGCATCCGGCACTAAGAGGGTTAAGTTATGGCTTCATTAGAAAAGATGAAGTTGAGTTTCAAATGATTCTCCTATTTCTACTTGTAAAAATATACTTATAATAAATCATGTGTTGCGTGAAATTGTTCAACTTTTGTTTGAAACAGTTTTTAGCATTGTCAACAGTTTTGAAGATATTCGAGTGGATCGATTCAAATGAGTCACCCTGTATGTATATGCATTTAAAGATATTAACAGCATAATATATGTTTATATGTTTACAGTATTAAATTGGAATGGCAACAGAACGCATTTGGATCGAGAAATAGACAACGACAGACGGGAAGAACGTAAGCGTCACTTTAACATAAATGACGACGATATAGATCGTGGTCGAGTAAAGAAGGTGAAGGATCACCGAGCATATGAAGACAGAAGTAACACGGGCTACAATCCTTTCCAAGAGTACCAGAATGGTAAAACGTGGGACCGGTCTCTTAATAATTATCATCGGAGACAGTATTACAACACTACCCATGGTCGACAACGGCATGGCAGACAATACAGATCTGCACATTACAGATACCATAGTCATTCTCGAGCACACTGGCAACGGGAATAAAATAAAAAGAGAATTATTATTGATGGAAGAAAAGAAATTTAAAAAGCAATCTGATATCAAAAGACTTTGTTAGTTCTTCTAATGCTAAAGCAAATTGTAATTTTTTCAACATGTTGAAGCGAAAACGTGGAAGCGACTAATGCTAATTTAGATAATTGACGTTGGAACTAAATATTCAATATTTAATTGTAAAAGGTTCAAACTGCATGATAACAGTCTTGCACGTTCCTGAGAGAGACTTAAAAGTACTCTGACGTCGTTTTGTAGTTTACACTGTGTTCGCAGATATTGTACTACACAGAACATGGGGGATGAGTATCAGTAACTCTGCCAATCTTGTGTTCAAAATGAATAAAATTAACTTTTGAATGTTATTGATTTAGTCTTGTACGCGTAATATCGGAGGAATGGATGAATGATTGCTATGGTGTTTAAACGTTACATTAATAATTTTTAAATATATCGATAGAGTTTTACACCGTTATGTTATTTAATTTGAATTACGTACTTGAATTTTATTTGTAAAAATTATTTAACTTCCACATGACATAATAATTACTGGAATTTAAAGAACTATTTTATATTAATCTTATGTTATTTATAATATTGAATACAATATTGAAGTAAAATTACAAGCACGGTATGTACATATCGCACTTCACTTCGCATACATTTAATTCTCAATTGAAATGAATCATTTCTCATGAAATTATTTTTTTTATTAAAAGAATTAAAATTCAATTTTGTTTTGGAAAATACCCTGCGTTCTTTACAACATAATAATCCGTCCTTTGTTTTGGTCGACAAAGATACTCCTCCCTCTTCAAACGATAGCCAAAATAGTATAATCAAGCAGCAATTCTTGATTGAGCGTTACATTAAGAGTATGAAATTCTTCGTCAATGAATATTGCAGGAAAACGAGTTCACTATTATAACCGTTAAGCGAACGATTTTTTTCATTAAAAATATAATTAATGTGCATACCTGTGAATATACGTGGATTTTGAATTTTTTATATATTAATATACATATAATTCCAGAGTGATTGAGAAAGTTGTGTATAATCGAAAGGAGAATGTTTAATTATAAAGATAAGTAATGATACTGAGTTATTGAAATACTACTTAAAAACGAAAAATGTAAATTATATAGTTAAGTGTAGAGTTTTAATAATATGGACTTCTTATAGTGCATTAAAAATTGCAAAAGCCATAGCTAAATTGTTAAGCGAAGTCTAAAGAGCCCGGCGATTTTGTCAGCTCGTTACATTGTAATACCTCGTTATATCATTCTACAAACTAAATATGAGCCAAAAGAAGATAACATATATTGAGATCTGGCAATTATTAACGGATTTTACTGACTCTCACTGATAATTTCGTTTTGAATGGTACATGTATTTGACGTATGCTCGCTGGACCTATATCTTAAGTATTAGACGCAATTTAATAATCATATTAGCTTGGTAACGCGGTAAATATAATATAATTATTATGATGTAACCTTGTAGTAAGAGAGCACGACATTACTGCATCCGCTGAGGTAGGATAATGGTCATTACAAGGGGCATGCAAATTCATGTATCATTTGCGAGAACGGATTTGAAGATTTTGTAAAGATCACTATGTTAGTATTGTGAACATATGTGATGCTGATTATACAGTGGTGAATGCCAGATTTAATTTATGTATCAAATATCGTAACAAAAAAAGGAAATAATAATAATTAAAAAGCAATTGTCATCTGTGAGATGTTTTAAATATTAATATATCGAGGCGACATAAGAATAGAAAACGATAAAATCCATAGAAACCGAGATTCATTCGCGCTATAATGGAAAAAGAAGACTATCGCGTTTCCGAGCGAGAATGTAAAGTTTGTAGACGCACGTAATCTATTTTAGCATTTTATTAATGTTATATCTTGCCGATATTGTATATCTCTATTATTTGTAAAAGTATCCCACATATTTCTGGTTATCCAGAAATGGAGTTTCTGCTGAAAAAGGAGGAGATGTCCCAAAGTGAGCTCATAAACACGCTTGAGAGAAATGTGAGTATTTATACAATTTAACATTTTCATAATCCCATAAGTAATTCTGATTTACTTAATTTATTTCGTGACCTAACTGGAATTTCATTGTTGTCATGAGAATGTCTGAAAACAGAATTGTATGGCATACTGACATTACAAAACGTATTCTTGAGTTATGTAGCATAGAAAGCATTTATAGTGGGCGTACAAAAAGAGAAGAGTTTGACAACTATAATTCATGAATATAAAAGAATAGAAAAGTGCATTAACGTTTATTTGAAAAAATAATAAAACAATATATTATAAATAAAGATCAGCAAAAAAATATAAGACCGATTTTTATTTAGGTAGCAATATTGAAGACAGAGAATCATTACAATTTAAGAATCAATCATGAATTAGAATCTAAGCTCATGGTATTCAATAACATTTCACGGGGTCTCGAGAATAAACTTGACTCTTTATGGAATTTAATTGATCCACATCATCCGGGAGGTAATGAAATAAAACAATTTGTCGATAAGATTTCGAATTCGTGGACCTCTATCAATCGGCAGGTAATATTTTATTTATCTACTATTTTTTATTACCTATTCTTTTGGTATATAAGATGTTTATACAGTTATTGTACTGTTAAGTCATTGTATATTGTATTTTTATTTGAAATTCCATATCATCTAATGAATATGTATTTCTCGCTTGAAAAATTGAAGGCCAGCTTAAATTAAGAAAAAAATACTTCAAACAAAAAATTATTAAATACACTAAAATGCTCAATGCAAAAATACTACAAACACAAAAAATTGAAGATTATCTAAATCCCTCTAAAATACTTGTACTTTCTTCTTTTTTATTTTTATTATATTTCAAATAATCATTTAATGTATAATGTTATTAAACTTTGTGCATATTTCATATAATAATTTATAAATTGATTGAATTATACATAAGTGCAGATTTGTGATAAATATTCTAAGATTCGTATGGCAAGTAGAACATTACATGGAGTCCCATTATCACTGCTACTGGATAAAGTAAAAAAGGAAGTGATTTTGTTAAAAGTATGTCTACAAGCCCATGATCCTTCTTATAACCGTGGGCATGCATTGGAAGGGTACAAGTTAATTAAAGAAGTTGAGAAACTTCTGAATAACTTAGACAAATGTGACTATAAGGTAAGGGAGCTAACTAATCTTAAGTTGAGATCAATAGTAGTTAAATGTTTCTTTTTTCTTCGAATTACAGTTACAGCAGTATTTATCAATATCAAATATTATTCCGCATATTACAAAACTAGAATCAGTGGTGGACAGTTATGTTTCCAATATTGAGTTATTGCCTATGCAAAAGTCATTTTTATCTGATTTGAGTACGTTTTCATTTGTTGTGAAGTTACTAACAGGTGAATTGTTAGGATATGAGCCATTAGATCCTAATCACATTTTGGCAGAAAATGTACCGAAGAAACCGGTGTTGATTATCAAGAATATTAAACGTAAAATTATCTGTCATTATCCAACATAGGATCAATGTGTATGTCAGGATCAATATCAATATGCGCACATGTATTCATCTGAACTCCAACAAATTATTTATTGTATGTTTTTGGAAGCAATTTGCATCTACGTGTGAAGTAATATGAAATATTAACAGAAAATGAAAACGTTTCTATCATCTTAATTAATGTCTTTATTTACTTAATGACTGATATTTGGCAACGTGCTGCAAAAAGAATAAAATTTACAGCAATAAATTCTTATCGATTCTATACATAATATATTACTTTACAATATACAAACGTACAGTATATTTGTAGCTAGTCAAGCAGACGAATGACTTAAATATTGGGATTTAGTTAATTAAGGGGGATATATAATAACACTGTACTCGAGGAATCATATAGAAAGGGACCTTATTGAAAATGATGAGGATCAAATTTATTATATGATATACGGAAGCGAAACCAAGTGGTGTTCATGGAATGAAAATGGGACATCTGGTATAATATACATATACATAAAAGTCCAGAATCATTATTTTATCATTAAAATGCTACAGTCCACTGGTAAGTGTGATATCGAATTTTGATATTTGAAGACTAGATTAGAAAATACCTTCAAGATCTGGTAAAGTGGGTGGTGCAAGTCTTAGAGTAAGATCTTTACGCATAAATTCAGGTGGTAGAATTTGTTTATGTTCCTGCAAAATGATGACATCTTTTAACATAATACTATCAAAGTACAGTATGAATTAACCTTTTGAGGACGAATGTCAACATATTGACAATATCAAGTGTATGTAAATAAATATTATTCGTATCACAAAAGATGAGATCTTAGATTATGTTAAATTTTACATGTAATCTAATTCTCTGAGAAAAATTCCTTTAATATTTTAAGTCTTCGTCCATAAAGGGTTAATAACAAGAATAATTGTATTATTGCTTACATGGAATGATCTGGTAGGACGTGTGATATTAGTAACAATGGGAGCCCATCCCTTCGAGTGTAAACACTTATAGCAAGATCTCGGTTCGCCCAAACATTCTGAATGAAAACCATGACCACAACTGAAAACTATTGCATAATCCGTGCATTGTGACAACAAATGACGACATATTGAACAAATTAGTGATATACTGGCACATGCTTTCCCTGCATCCCTAAATATAAAAATTCAAATAATTAAACAACTTTCAATATCGATTCAATGTTCAAGATTTATGTCACATCACTTAATACCTTAACGATTTTTTCAGTGCCTTGTGAAGCTCTAAACTGACCAAACGTGCAGTAGTTTCCACTAAAGTTTGCTCGTATCGAGAATGTGTAAGTACTCCAGATAGCAATTGTCTTATATCGCCTATCGTACCACTTGTTGCCAGTGGATGCTTTAGAATTTGTTCTAACACAAGGGACAGTGCTGTTGTACCACTCAGAAATTCTAAGACAATCCTTAATAGTTTACCACTTAATTTTTCAACTGCAATTTAACATAGTTCATACTTATTTGTAAATATAAAAACTACATTATTTGTATATTATTATATAAATAATAGTATACTACATTTGATTGAGATATATAATATTACGTATTCACAATGGAACTGCTAACTAAAATACCTCTTTCATTGTTACTATTAGAATGAGTTTTAAGTATGGTCTCAACAAGCGGCATCCAATCTAAATTTCCAGCAGACCTTCTGCACAATCCAGCCAATTGTACAGTGGTATGAATTGTTTCATTTTCTGAAATCTCGTTCTGACAATACTAGAAAAAAGCATTCATGAAATGCATATAAATGAATTACTGCAATAGGGGATTCTTATATATTTATAATTATGAACTGAAGGTGATTGGGAAAAACAAATATCAAATTCTTGTTTGACATATCAAAATCTTGAATCGCCTATTGGTTCTAAAAATATAAAATTAATGTTTAACCGTATTATCAATATTTGTTTCTATACAATATATTTACCAGCTCGAGATTATTTTGAAACTCTTTCAGTAGAATTTCAAATGCATCCTGATAATTGCCCAACTTTTCCAACATTACAGCTTCTGCATCTTTATTCTTTGCTTTTTGAACTATACTAAGTGCTTTGTTCAGTCTACAACCATGGGCACCTTGAATATGATGAACTACCTGTATTCAGATAATAATTAATTTCCGAAATTATAAATTTTCAAATATAAGTATAATCAAAAATTTTACTTACACATTCTGGTTGCATTTCGCACATTAATTCCAAATACTTTTCTAACAATTCAATTGAGAGCTCTAATGTTATGTCTTCTTCTTTATATTGGATTATTTGATACAAAGCTTCCAATAGGATATACTGTAAGCTTGGATTATGTGTTAGTTTTCGTATGATTTTTTCAACACTATGTTGCATATGTGTTGCTATAAGCATCGCAAATTGATTTGCATTGATTTCCACTAGAGCTTCAATGTTAACCATAACAACTTCTTGTAATGAACTCTGAGAAAGACGTTCTAACCAGGGCCAAATATCATGGTGTCTAAATGGATGCATTACCATACATTTACAAACTGCAATCCAATCTTCTCTGGCACTGTACAGCAACTCCGCAACTTGCATACTGTAACATTATGTACTGCGATACAAGTTACTATGTATGATGCTACCAGTATTAATAAAATTATAGAATTTCTTGAAATATAGAATTTTAATGTCACACTTTGCTCATGAACTTATCATTTCCATATTAGGTAGCCATCTAGATATCTCCTTCAATTATAATGATACAAAAAATATTTTGTATGTAATTTGAATCATATTAAAAGTTGAATTCACTAAAAAGAATATTTTGGTGACAAAGTATTTTAACACAAAATATTCTTTACAGTAAAGGAGATAATTAAGTGAACCACCTTGGAAACAATTATACAATTATTAGCCCCTTACCAAGTGATTTTGTTTACATCTACAACGATTAAACTTATTTCTTTTTAATTATTTCATAAAAGAAAAAAGAAAATTTATATTTTTTACATAATAGAAGAAAAGAATATTTATTTAATGTTAAATAGAAATAAATAGCATTCACATTTAGTAAATTTTGTTTAAAATTTTCATTACGAGTTTGACTTGATATTATATGGTAAGAGGTAAGATTGAAAAAGAACTTTTAACTTATACTTACAACTTAGCTCGTTCAGCCAGATTGAGTAATGTATTATCTGATATATTACGCAATTTCTTTGAACGTAACAATCCCAATATTGCGTTTTCTTTATCAGTCTTAAGCTCTTTTGATGATCCCATATTTGAATCAGTACATAATATTTCTATCATCTTATTTAACATACTAGGTTCCAAACTAACTGTATTTTCTGCGACTTCGTTAGCTACGAATATAAGAACCAGACTTCTTTGATCGTCAGTGATACAGTCAGGGTTCCTTGGACTAAGTGGTGTACTAGGCATGATAATATTTAGCAGTACATCTATGAGCCTCTGTCGTTGTCGGAGACCCATTTCAGATGTAAATTCTGGCTCTTGAAATGCAATTGCTATCACATCGAGAAATCCTTTCGCATCGAATTGAAGCAATGTTCTTAAATATGGATACTGCTTTTCGGAGTCGTTAGCTAAACTAGAATGCTGTGAAAGTAAAGCCCTTAATACATCTGTTTTTGCTCTTTGGGATTTACCTTCAGGAAGCTCGTCCCTGGGAAATCCACGACCAGCGAGACAACAACTGGCATAAACCAGTATTGCATTACCAAGCTGTATAATATCTCGCGTTAGTGGATTTATCGAATTCGTTAATGAACTTTGTAAAATAGGTACGAGTTGATGAATCGGAGCAGTAAAATCACCCAGCGCTGTTGTTTGAAGATGTATCAAAGCTTCCCAAAGTCCTCGTTTTTGACAAACTGTAGTCACCTGCAAATTAAAATTAATTTAAACAAAATTAAACACGAATTAAAAAATAATTACAATACAGGTTTTCTCCTACTTGATGAATGTCTAAACAGTCAACATCCAATAGCACTATAATTGCTTGCAAGGAGTCCACTCTTCCCTCTTGATCGTAAACAATAACTAATTGTTGAGCAATTAACGGTGGTAGTCGCGGCCGCAAACTCCCATCTAATAAAGGACTTTCAAGAGCGTGCAAATAGCATGTCTTAAGTCCCTCTGATTCGGAAACTAAATCCCATAGCTTCCCAAATAATAATTCTGTATTCTCTAACTGTATACAATAATCTACACATGTTGTGACTATTTCGGATTCTGTATTTTCGTCTGCAGTGCAACGATTCAATTCTTCCATGTACTGCATTAAAACCTGACACACTTTATCACGTGCTATTTGTTTACGGCGTTGCTTTGAACCACGGAGACCAACGACTGCTTTCCCTTTATCTTGATAAAAAGAAAGACCTAAAGCTAATGCTTCTGGAAATCTTTTCTGAAACAAAAAAAAAAACATTTCAAACATAATGCAAGAAACATTCATATAGTTTTTGCGGTTAAAATTAAATTTCTCTAAAATTAAGGGGATGAAACAAAATCTGTGAAAATCGCCTAGTAGTTATGAAAATGCAAAAGAGTTTAAAATTGTTGGATAATATCATTGAGTTATGACACGAGTTCAAATATACAAACCTGCATTGTTAAATGTCTCAGTCGTTCTGTCCACGTTCGTATACATACTACATGTAAACTTTTCGTACCCAAAAGTAGAAGCTGAGTACCAAATGTAACTACAGTATTATAGCATGCTCGTTCACCAGCTAATGCCATTGCCTAATACCAAAAAGAAAAACATTTATTATTCTCGCATTAGATAAAATTAGTTAATTGTAAAATGAATCTCTACCTTTGAGACATTTCCACCAGTTGACAGACCTTTAAAATGGCTAGAGGCATATGAAATACCAACACGACTCATATCTAAAGTTTCCAAATTGTCCTGTGCTCTTACATCTAATAGATGTAATCTTTCTTGGTTATCCAGTACTGCTAAGGACCTTGGATTTAACCACCGTAAGTTACTTATTGTATAAGGAAGAGTCATTCTTCGCAGCGGAGACAATTTCACTCTTGAAGAAGCTTCGGTGCATACCTAATTGAAAATTTCAAATGGTAGAAAATTTTGGCAATCTGATTATTTAGTGAATAAAGTCATGAAAACATTCTTACTTGATAAAAATGAACCACATCATCTCTTGCAAGTGCAAGGACTGGGTCAATTACACGAGAGGTATCTGCTGCTTGTATAACAACAAGTTGCCAGGACAATTGTGGTGGTGCAACAGGAGCACCAGACAAGGAATGAGTTAATACAACACGTACTCGAGGCCTTATGCAAACTACTAGTACCTAAATACATGATGAACACATTTAACACGTTTTCAAAATTAATAAAAAGAAAGATATTTAAACAAACCTTTGATAATGTTGCCATTGCGACTAATGTATAATTTTTAAGGGGGTGCGATGGCAGATGATTCAGTAGCAAAGGTTCCAATGTACATACTTCGCCTCTAGATCCACTAAATAGACATCTACTGTCACAACCTCGTACTCCCATAACTCTTGTAAAATTTAATTCAAAAACTGATCCTCCGCTGTCACTACATAATGCAACTTTCGGTGAATCTGTGAACTATAGAAGAATAGGTGCTTTTTACTAACGAAAAATAAAACATAAATTAGATACAAAAATTACATGTAAATAAATCTTACTTTGACATGTAGTACAGCTGTATCAAGAGGGTGAACATCAGTGAGTATTCTTAATACTTTTCCATTGAAGCTATCTATCATTAATATATGACCCCTAGCAAAACCTGCTAACACTCTGCTTCCGTCATAATTAAAACACAAAGCAGATACTGAACCCTGATGCCGTGCCTCTTGATCGCACCATCTCAACGTTTGTGAAGAATCAAAACCTAGTACCAGACCATGACTAGTACCAACTACTAGCATGTTTCCTCCAGCAGCAACTGCACTAGCCAAACCAGCATTAACTTTTTCCTGAATACACATATTTATACAATTATTAGATCTAATTTGATATTTAAGAATTCATTGTTATTTTTAAAAACTTACACTAGCTGACACGATTTGTGCTGATATTCCTTTTAATATAACATGCCTCAAAATAGCACCTGAACATGTTGATTGTGAAGTTTTATTCGGTTTATTTAAAGAATTTAATGACAAATGACTTCCAACACTTGTTGTTTCACTACTCCCCAATTTTTCTCCTGCTGTTAAACCAAAATCATCGTCTGTTCCAGACAAGGAAGCACAATCAGGCTCTGTTAATATACTTTCTAAGGAGGGTAATTCCTCCACAGCAGGTATAGCATATTCTGTATTGTCCAGCTAAAAGAAATATGATTATATTATACTTTATTTCTTAATCTAATTACAAATGATAACTACACGTATATTTAAAAGTTTGAGACAAACATTCATTAATTAGTACAAAAAGTACAATATATTAAGAACTTAATAAAAAAACGAATTGTTAAAACTTTAAAAGATGTGGGTTAGTAATTGTATTACTTAAAAAATGCAATAAAATAAACTTCACAACAGAATTATTATAGCTATAAGAACATAACCTGCAACTGAAGTGTCTTACGAAATTTATGTGTTTGCTATATAAATATTGAGAAATATTTAATTACCTCTTCAATGTCTAAATTAATAACCTCTGTTGCCAGGTAGTCTTGGGACTCTGCATCCGATCCCAACCCATTTTCAGCCATTTTTTATTCCACCTGTCATTCCACAGCTGATGTTCATGCGTAAATATAGTAGTAGTTTTCCATTGAATTGTAGAAGAAATGCTTTCCAATAGATTTTCTGTCACTTTTAGTACATATTAGTACTGTAGAGGACGCTTACGCAAGTTAAAATTCTAACGTTTTTTGAAAACGAATTTCCAGGGCGCATGCGTACGTAAATTATTCCTTGCATGACAGTATGAATGCATAGACACACTCTCCGAGTTTGGTATGTATGTATGTACTTAGGAAATAAATTCTTTGAAAGTTTTTTTAAACTGAATATACTGTACTTGTGAGTTGAAATGAAAATAAAAATGTATTGTGTGAAAACCAAACATGTTAGAAAGTTCTGCTTAGGCTTAATAGTAATAAGTAGGAGAAACTTCTCCGAATAAAATAGTGTATGTAGCATATTATTTATGTAGCACGAATTCGCTATACTGTATCAAATTCAATAGACTTGTTAAAAGAAGAAACCATTAAATAACCATTAAACCATTCATATATAAAACTTAAAAAGTAATTTTAAGATAACATTATTTAAAACTTTCTCAATACTCTCCGGTTTCTTTTGAAAAGATCGCTGAATCATATGAGCTCTTACGATCACGTGACAAGAACATCGATAATGTAGAGTTCTACATTCTAGATATGTTGTTCGTCCTGCGACAATGGATACCGACCTATAAATTTACCGACCTACAACTATTGCATTGCAGGTTGCAGCCCGGTAGGCGCATTATTTAAAAGCAAGATTTACATAATAATTTCCTTCCCCTTTTTGCGTCTAATGGGTTGTATATGTTTCATGGAATATTTAAAATATTCTACAGCAATAAGATCTACAAAAAAATAGTTTACGTTTTAAAAAATTCACAATTTCTCATAGACGATATTTAAGTAACTATAATTTGAAAAACTATAATTTGAAAAAATAAAAGAATTTAAACAATTATAGGCTATAAAAACATTGGTTCGAAAATATATTCGTAGTTGAATAGTTTGTATACATTTTTAACTGTCGCTGTTGAGCGCACAGTTTTTATTGTTATTGTATTATATCCTATTTTCTTGTTACATTAAATTGTAATATATGTTTTTCTTTTTAAACCAGCCAGATTTCGGTCATACTTAACGTCATTTAATCTTGTGCTTAAATTGTCAAAATGGTAATAACTTTAGTCCCGTAGTATGAGTTTGAATGCACGTGTTTTATACCCCTTAAATATAGTTATACACATAACCTAATATTTCATCAACTAAAACGTCATTTATAATAAAAATATATCATTCATCCATAACAGTATCTGTCCTATAAAGAAAATTTTATACATTTTCTTCTAAAATTCGTTTACTTAGGAGACATACATATGAAAATAAGATTACTTTCAGTATTATTAGAGTATGTGAAATATGTATGTAAGTACTACGTGCCCGAATTATTACGGATAAATATTATAAATATTACTTGTTTACACGCTATAAATGGAATTATTTTTCAGTAGTCATTACATCATAGTAGTCATTAATTAAAAGTTTCATTGCCAATAACATAAATTACAACTACTTTAGCAGGTACTAGTTATAAAGGTCGGCATTGTATTTTGGAAATAAAATTTGCGTTATAGGGAAATAAATTATCAGCTTATAAGGGATTGATATAAATACTTCAGTTGCTTTTGAAATTTGTAAATGTCATAAATATGTGAAGGTCAGCACGATATTTATTAGCATCACTATTGTTAATTGTTAAATCTAATAAAATGGATTAAGGCTGTATACATTCAGCCGCCAGGGGAATATGTCATATGTCACGCCCTCTTTTCACCGGCAGGTGTACTCAGAAGCGATTCCAGTGACGTACGTGAGCGTGCGCAAGTCCAGTGAGCGCCTAACGTTTCTCTATTTCAGTACACGGGGCGCGTTCCGACGAAGTGGTTGTACACGCTCAGTGTCGAAAAAGCTCGCGCTCTTGGAGGAGACCGAACGTCAATAAATATCGATCGAGGAAATCACGTGACTTGAAGCTGACAAAGGGATCACTTTCGATTCAGTGTTTCCTTGTTGATTCTACGATTTTTCAGCGGTCCACCGATATACGAGGACTTAAGGACATTTCTCGTGGGTAAGTTGACAGTTGGGTAGTTTTTGTTGTGACGGTTCTCCAAATCATGAGAAGAATGCTTGACAAAAGAAAGGCGGTTCGGGTTTTGTCCTGGACCTGTCAGAAACTCATATATTAGACTTTGCATGAACCGCGAGGATATTGTAAGGCCGGTTAAAGGCAGTATATATGCAGATCGGTGACGGATTAGGTTGTAGCGGGAAATGTAGCCATCTACCGACGAGCGCAGGAGGTAGCCGTCATCCGTGCTTGCATGAATCTCGATCTATCGTTTTTTCCATTTATTATTAACACCGAAGTGAAGAATACGAATACATTAATTATTTAAACATGTTTTTCTTTATTTGTGTTTCGTTGTTCGTGTAGTAAGCGACGAAATCATTTCTGAAACCTTAAACGATCGCTACATTGTCTGTAGAATTATTAATGATACGAAAGCTTATTTTCTTATACCACGTACAGTGACATGTACAATATTTCTGCTACATAGAGTTTTTAATTTGTTGTTTACACTGTATTCTTTTACTTTTTACGCTCTCTTGATTGTAGTTGTAGTTACAATTTGCTTTTTGAATATGAAAAGAAAATTGGGGTGGAAACTTTAATATTATACATATTTACAGATTCTAAGTCAAGTATGTTCGAGAAGAAAACTGAATCGTACTGTTATGACTATTCTATATTACATTAATGCATTACAATTGTATATTTATGTGTCATTAATAATAAATAAATAATAGTGTCCTTGTGTTCGTAGTCGTATTGGACGAAGCAATTTTGTCCTTCACCCTATACAATTTTCTTCGCTGAAGAGAAATTGTTGAATTATGAACAGAGTAAAAATACCTTGTTTACGACATGACTGTTTATTCGTTCGCGTGTTGCAGGGGTAGTATACATGATATGTTATATGGAAAAAGTATTAAATACGACTATCGTGCGATGACATTGAAGGCTGGGGGAGAGATAGAAAAGCTTTCTGTGCAAAGGAGAATAGCATTCAATTTTTATTTTGTTCTCGTGGTTGATTATTAATTTAGAAATTAATATAAGTGTAAGCAATATGTGTTAAATCATGCCATTTTTATAGTTGTGAAATAAGTATTCAGGAAACCAATTTGTGCGTTTCGAAAATACGGTTCCTTTATTGCAGACTTTGG
Source organism: Augochlorella aurata (assembly GCA_028455555.1). NCBI lineage: Eukaryota > Metazoa > Arthropoda > Insecta > Hymenoptera > Halictidae > Augochlorella > Augochlorella aurata. The sequence goes on from CM052162.1 coordinate 3,986,924, forward strand.
TATTAGTAATTTATCTTTTCAAACAGTCGAACGAAATTGCAATATTTTCTAATAACTAACTACATGTGATTTTATATTAAAGAATAATGGATTTAGTACGTAATATGAATTAAGCAAAACATTTGACAATGAGCATTCATGTATTTCAATATATTTCCAATGTTTGTGCTTGATGATATATTTCCATTTGATTTTTAATTGAAAATCTCATGAATTGAATACATTGTTGCAACTATACTCTATCTGAAGAATATAAGATAATATTCATATACGTATAATATTCATAATATAAATCATGTTCGTTTCTGTTAAGATATAGATACAGTGATCTTATATTCGTGCATACTTACAAGTAAACATTTATTTTAATTTTAACAGAAAAGTGTGGGAGGGGTCGGAATAGAAAAGGGACGAGTAAACAAGAAGGGCACTCGGGAAGTTACTGGAGATTAGAAACTATAGAAAAAAATTAGAAACTGGTGCAAAAGATAGTAAAGGTAGCTAACTAGAAAAGGGTAGGTTTCATTACAGGGTAATTACATTCGTTGCAATTCTTTCGGGGATATTTATTCCTGAATATTTTGAGAAACTATCTATATTTATTTTATACATTAGTTTAAAAGCCTTAAAGAATTCGAAATGAAACTAAATCTTTTTACTAAATTGTTTTTAGTAAGTAGTCATATTTATCTCTACAACATAACATTCCTCTGATTTGTAATAAGTACTTATAATAAAAGGAAGATCGTGTTTCGTTATTTTTCAAGAAAGATTTATATTTTGGTCATCTTAATTACTTAAGATCCGTTTCAAAGTTAAAGAAGCTTACGATGTGATTACATGTATACTGTAATATCCTGTTTTCATTATCAATTTTGCGTGATAAATCTCGTGAAAACCCATTTGGCAACGAAAAATGGAACAGTAGCGTAAACCTTTTTTTTATGACCTCGGTGCTAAGACGATGTTATGGTCTTATTGTGCTAGATCGTCGAATGCTTCTTTTTATTGGCGAAAAATGGAACTCTTAAAATGCGTCCAAATAACATACGTGCGCGACATGCAAGTGCTATTATTCAGCATACCGTTTGAAATAAATCAAACTGTGGACTCTCTATTAAAAATTGTTAATCTAGTTTTTAAGAATAGGGGAAGAATGAAAGATATTTAATGTTGCACAGCAGCACAGAGAATAGCGTGTTTATCGCGGATCTCCGTCGAGCATATTTCTCATCGAAATTATCTGACAATCGATTGCTCTTTTCACTTGCCGTGCACCATGACCTACAGGGTGTGGCCGCAGTTTTAAGGTTATTAGGAAGAGAATATAAAATAGGACTTAGTAGTAGTCACGCGATCACTTCTTAATCGCTGCTGCATCTAGTTTCTTGATATTTTAAGTTTTACGAAATTACATTTGATATTTTGATTTAGATACCATTTTTTAAAGAGTAAAGTTGAGGGTCAGAAATGAAATCTTGAATCCAATGTAATGAGCTAGTCAATATTGCATAAACAAACCGAATGGAGGGGTTGTTATGGGATAAAATCGAAAACTCAGTTTTTAGCCCGTTTTCCCTATTTAATAGCGTGCAAAAATTCTATAAAAAATATGAATCCGGTTAAATACTTAGATACACGCTCTGTAATTCGTTTTTTATTTTTAACTTGAAGAACCTTCAGAATTGAGAATAGAACGAAAATCTAATTTTTAATTTTGTAACGTGTTGACTACTGACATAAGAGTTAAGTATCCTATATGTTCTCTGTAGAAAAGTATCTCGCTTTCTATGAAAAAGCATTAGAAAAATTGGGATTCGATTTGCGATACAATTTTCAAATTCTTTGTACAATTTCAACCTATGTGACAGCGAAATAAAATAGTTTTCTATTTTTCATTTCTCTCCGAAGCATTTGATACGAAACAAGCGAATTACTGTGTCTATCCTATACTATTACTTAGATTTGTATTTCCTGATTATTTATCGTTCTTTGTAGATAAGAAAATTTGGTGAGTTTGCTTTATCAGTGTATGATTTAAAGATATTAGTAGGCTTTAGCTATCGATTCAATCTTCTTGATCACTTTTCTTCGTCTCTTACGTCAATTGTTTCGTTATAGACACGTATTTGGAATTTTAATAATGATTGCATAATCTTTTTACGGACGTATAAGATATTAAATCATTTTTAGAATATTTCTGACGCGATAGTCAGTCGATCAGTTTGATCAGTTCGAAGTTATCTGGGTTTTGGAACCAGATTGAATTAATCTTGGAAAAGCGTAGTATAATAAGCGTCGGGTTTAATTTTACGGAATATTATTCATATAATCGATACTTACTTAGAAATGCGCCATGTTTCGGGGGCTTCTGGTATTTTAATGTATAAATACCTTAAATGAAGATAGCTTTACTATCTAAAAACTTGTAAAACGACCAGCAATCGGTTTCTTGAAAAATCTGTTTGTACGATAAATTGATTGTAAGAACGAGAGATACGATTTAATTTGTATACCGAACAAAACAACTTATGAAAATGGCAATTTTTATAAAAATTGTTAACCTACGTATCACGCGTAAAATGTAAAGAAAAATGTTGTCCATCGCGTTAGAAAAAGAAGAACAGATGAAAGGTATAGTTGTGGGTGGCGCCACGGGGGATTCCAGTGATTCGGATATTAGGCATCCGCAATAAAAATGTAATTTATCGTTTGGGAGAGATTAGGTGAAAATTATACTTCTGGGTGGTGCCATAGGGGTGTTTGTGTATACGCACAGGACAATTCAGGAACGTTCGAAGCAGGTGATCGAGGGGAGTCACCATGGCGACCGCCTGGTCGATTCCTACGTCTCTGGTTGGGAAGAAAATCAACGAGAAGGATCCTGCTTTATCCCGACTCATTTGGCAATTGATCTACAATGTGCACTAGCCACGAAAATTCACGACTCGAGGCTCCATACAACCTCTATCTATTGTGGTCGGGATCTTTGAATATGAATACAACTAGGAGACAAATGGTGCTACATTAGATTGACGTAAAAATAATTCTGTTTTTATTTTTTAAGTTTACATCGATGCGGAATATTTAACAATTAACATTTGTCGAATCCACGGTTTTAACAATGAATATTAAACTTAATAATTCTTGTGTAACTGATCTCATTATTATTGTCAGATCGTCATCGTTCAATAATCCTTTTATACCTAAGGTGAGACGTATTTATAGTTTAATCAAATATACTGGGTGTCCTGTAACTGGTGGTAGAACCGGATAGGGGCTGATTCTACGTCAAAAAATAAGTTAAAAAAAAGAATAATATTTTTTCATTTGAGGCCTCGTTTTCGAAAAAAATGAGATGCGTCAAGATCGTGTGTCTAAGTAGAATTGGCATGTTGTGACCCGACGTGCCACTTGATTCCTATTCAATAGTATTTTTTTGTTCAATCTACTTTTTCTCGAAAGGAATCTTGAATGAAGAACGCTTATTCTATATTTTCGACTTATTTTTTTACGTAAAATCTGCGCCTATCCGGTTGTACCATCAGTTACGTGATACCATGTATACGATAAATATGATAAAAGAGCTAACGATGATCCACAAAAATATTTACAAAATAATAAGTAATCTTGTCCCTTTGCCCAATACGAATTTATTTTTGTAACATATTTCTGAATAAAAGTGATTTTGATTTTTATGTTCATTATATGGAATTTATGGGTCAGGTTCACCCACTGTAGTTATATCACAGATATTTGAAATGTTGACGAATCTTCATTGTTTTGCTTTGAAAATGATCAGTCATTTCTAACAGCAGTGATCGTCTTCCTTCTCTCCGAAAGATGGATAAATAATTGGACAGATAACTTAGGTGTTATTTTCAGAAAAAAACTGCATTTCAAACGCACCAACTTATTAATACAATAGTAGACACTGAATTCGTGTGATGGAAGACTTTTTCAAGGGTAGTATTCCAAAACGGGAGTACATGGATTGTAACAGGCAAGAGTCTGATCGATTAAAGAGTGACTCGGATATCGTTCGATCTTTTCGCGTTATCACGGTCGTTCGTTACCTCTGTCCCCAATAAGGGTCCAAGTATGTCTATCCGAAAATATTTGACGGAAAGAAACAATGAAATACCATTCCTCGTTGTGTCCGGTCACTTTTATCCAACCATCGTTCCTACGATCATCCGACAGCCGATTCTGCTCCCTTTGACCTAAGCGTTCTTACGGAAAATGAAATGCCAACTTCTATTTTCTGGTACGCGGTATCGATTACGGTATACTAAGCATTCGCACGAGTTCCATGACGATTAGATGTTCTACAACAAGCTACGAAAGAATATTCCACCTCGTCCAATTACAGTACGATCGATCATGGTAACAAAGATAGTGATTTCGTATAACATGAACCGTAAACGTGACCCTGGATGTGCTAAAATTTTATTTTCACCTTGCTGTAAGTCCCACGTGCGTATCTGGCCTAACTATTATTATATGGCCACGACTCGACACGAAGAAACTATACCGTGCGTTGAAAACCCATTAATCAGTAACAGATAGTTTGCCTGATCCTTTTAAATAATCGTATAGAAAACAAATTGTTCCGGGTTCCTAATCTTTTCTAATAATATTATAGCTCTTTTGCCGGACAAAATATTTGTGTAACACATTAATCTGTTTTCAGTTTAAAAATCTTTTTTTTTTTTGAGATTAATCACACTGAAACATATATTTCTACCTTGGATCCTTCGGATGTAGTGATCATAGAAATTGTAAAGACGAAATATTTACTGATATAGTAATAGCACTAACGTTCGCGTGTCGCGAACGAATTAACACCATTACCATTAACTTCGTTGCAATCGTGACAATCGACTGAAATGATAGCGATGCCAATGTTGCATGTACGCCCTCACCAAGTGTGTCAAAATGCGATAGAAAAATCATGCTAACGAATAACCAATTCGGTAAGCCATCCTCGTTTCCGTATCGTATTTTTTCATATTCAATACAATTTTGAATTAGTTTTTAATGTTAGTAAACTTGACTTACTTATATATAATAATAATATAAATAAACAATATAATTTTGAATTAGTTTTCGGTGTTAGTAAACTTGACTTGCTTATTAAATAGCGTATGACAGAATTTGATTAGTTTTTATCATCGAATGAATGTATTCATTCATTTGTTATTCTAACGTCGCGCGTGTGATATTGAAATGTTATTCAAAGCATACATGTGACGACGAACACTTCGAACATATTATTGAATTAAACCCATACTCTATTTAATTTTATTCAACGATAAAAATCTTAATCTTAATCTAAAATTGTTTTTTATTTTACTTCCACGTTGGATAAAGAACTGGTAAGAGTTTAAAGTGTAAACATTTGCTCTATCTTGAATGATTTCGAAAGATTCTCACGTTCTTAACATTTCTAATAGATCTGGATGATATGATATGTTATTGTTGTCTCACGATAATATGAAATCGTCACTATCGCAATTCGGTACATCAATCAAGTGTATTACAAACATACAAATTCTAATCCATAGTTTATTCTCTTCAAAACTACAAATTGTAAAGCTCAACAGCCTGCCAACTTGTAATTACTATATCTTGCTTTACGATAGAAGATACCAAAGATCCAATGTTGGTCACAATAATTTCTGATTTTGTACACTTATGACAGAAATGTTTTTGCAACGTTTTCCTGTTGGAGCTACAGAGAAATCGCAAACAAATACACAAGTTCTTATACATATAGTTAACATAGTTTTACATGGAACTTAAAAAAAAAAGATTCAGTCGATAATAAAATATTAGAAATCAAAACAAAAATTCTTTAATTTAAAATGTGGAATTTAAATTTAATTTAAAATTCGTAAAGTTAAATAATTTCTCAAAAATGCATTTGTTAACAGTTAACGGGACGTATCATATTCTAGGTTAGCGAACAAATGCAGTTATATTTCACAATTTCCGTTGAAGCAGCTTCGTGATATCAGTAATTGTAAAATAAGGAACTTGAAATGAGTCCGGTAGTTTCAGTATTAATGTCAATAGCCCACGCGGAAAATTTAATCGCTATAGTTGATCGAAACGGAAATTTTCTTAGCAGTGTAGCTATAGGAGATGATATATGATGTCTTATCGATCCACAAGACGTACAATCACGTGGGCAAAAATCAATATCGTGCTGTTCAAGGTAGAATCGAAAATACGATGAAGCTACCGAAAGAATGTCAAAAAATTATGCCTACCGTCTTTTCACAATACTTGTTAAAATTTCTTTTGACAACAAGTAATATCTAGGTAAATTCTTTGATGATCGCTAAACTATTTAAAATTTATATGTATAGAAGAATATCATTTTAAAAATTTTATATCGTCCATCATCGGCGACGAACGCGGTCCGAACGGGTATAGTTTTGGTCACCGGTAATTGTGGATGATAATGTAGGTGAATCGAGTGAAATTATTAATTAAAAGTATAAATTATTACGTTAAAAATATTATATTATTGTAGAATGTATATTAGTAGCGAGTAAAGCGGTGACCACAATTAATATAAAAATTCATTAACCCCTAATAGTAATATAAACCAAGAAATGCTTATTAATTTAGCAAGCTAGGGCCTTGTGTGTGCATATATGTATATGTAGAGCACTAATAAATCCTACATTGCATTATACATTGCATCGCCGATTCCTTTCGCACCTTCCTAAGTACTATTGCTTCGCGTGTTCGAGGAATTGCTCGATCGCATTTCGTGTTGAATGAAATTCGTGAAAACAGAACTCCGTTCGACGAAACATGTTGACGTTCACGGAAGTCTGGCAGCGACGGCTTCATAGATGATACATTACTGTTCTGAGTAGGTTCGATGCTATTACTTTCACAGAAGCCGACCTTACTTGTACTTCTGATATAAGCGATAATTAATAAATTGTTTTAAAATAATATATGTATCTATTCCTAAAAAGCGTGGTCTGATATCTATAACGCCACTATGCCTAACTTTCATTCTTTCGTCGAAGACTTTAGAATTAAGAAGTCTGAATATATTATTAGTAAACTGCGGATCTTTATGCAAAATCAAAATTTTCTGCATCAGTTACTTTTCTTCGATAATTTTAATAATCTCACAGGGACATTTCAGCATCCTCAAATTCTTTAAATTCTTTCATTTCTTTATATTTCATCCATTCATTTTCTGCCATAAATGCATATAGATCCGCGGTCTAATTACCGATAAAGATTTTTATTATTACTCTTCAAATATTAAATGTCATAATAAAAACTGCTCAATTGATCTCAAACAAAATTATTGTTGTAAATATGTGTGTATCTATATGTCGTTGAAAAACGTAGAAATTGTGTTGCCATAACGCCGCTAATTTATAGAATTAATTTTAGTTCACTAAAACGATTTTTGTAAAGCTTGTGTTGTTTCAGGAAAGTTGCACTGTTTCCTGTAATAATTTTTTTTACAGCTTTCATCAGTATCTAATAGGCTGCCGTATGCTTAGCTCGTTTTAGCGCAGATGGTTTTATAGATCCTTCTCCTTTTATTGATTTCTTTTATTTGCTCACATCGTTCAGTGTCGCATGCACACTCTTACACCCAGACACGCATGCACTCCTGGAAATAAGTAATTTTGCATTACCTCTATGGTGAGTAGACTTTATTCTTTTCTTTTTTTTTTATAATCGTTTCTTTTTCTGTTAAAATTGTTCTATTCTTCTATTCCAGCTATGTTTAGTAACTCTTTTCCAATTTGCTTATATTACTAATATTTGATGATTGGATATACCTGATCACTAGACTACGGAGTTTCTGCATTTATGATGCTTATGCTGTTATAAAGGCTTTAAGGACATTGTTATTTCAGTTTTTATTTATTACAGCTTTTAAAGAAAAAATTAACTGCTACCTGACGCTTGTCCCTCTAAATTGTTCCAAATAAGTTCGATTTTGCATAGACATTCGCAGTTTAGTGATCAGTGATCATTGTTCACTAATGTCCACTTTTTGTGAACCTACACTTACGCTATACGTAGAACACTTTACTAATGTTGTTGGAGTGTTTGAGAAACGTTTTTACACGATTCAGAACATTGTAGATAAAAATTCCATTCGATATACTTCATATTGTTTAAAAATGTTGAGTCATGAGTCTCTTGAAAGATCGATTCAAAGTTGTCTTAAGAATATGTCAATTATCGAATGCAATATTGAAGAAACCGCAGTTATTTCAAGAAAATATCGAGGAACCATGCATTTATTTTTCGAATTCTACGCGCTTATGCACTTCCTGGAACAAATTTCCTAAGTACATTCTAAATTATAAATTATAAAGGCGAAATGTGACTTGAGAATTTTACCGCTTTGATTAATCTCTATATATAGATAGCAATGTTAAAAATAGATTATCCCTCGTACGTTGAATAATTCGTTATCGAAAGTCATATTTGACTCTTAAAGAATCAATATTCATTTATATAATGGGTAAATAGTAAACTAAAGAAGTTAGTAGGTATATTGTGGAAAATCAGAAATTCTCTATTTCTTTTTGCAGCAACTATTATTACAAATATTTATTTCTCCTAGTCACATACAATGCGAGACAAAATGATAGAGCACTTTTCCATTTTGTATATTTTATACAATTAAACACAAGGATATTTATTTTGTACACCCTATAGATTGAGTGCCGATAAACATAATACTTCAGAATAAGCATTTTAAAGTTTATGTATTAAGCAATAAGGAAGTTATGAAATATATATATATATATATCGATCTTACAATTAGTGGGTCAAGATCAGAGCTTGGTACATGTCAAGTAAATACATAATTGAAATACTATTTACATATACTTGTAAAATCAAATAATTGTTTCAGCACTTTAATTTAATTAGTGCTAACACAATTTAGTAAATAATCTCTGAAAATAGTTCTATATCTTTATTTCAAATACGTACTATTTTACCCAGCACTGGGCAAAGTGGAGAGATAATAATAAAACATAAAAATTGTCTTTTGAAAATATTTTCTTAACAATGATTTCTGCTGTATGCGTCTAACAGACACACATAGACAGTAATAGCTTTACATAATTCCTCTGTTATTTGTACTATTAATAGAAGAAAAGTAGGATTTTCTTCCTAATCTAATAATCATTTAACGATTGTAGATATAACTGTTTGAAGAGTTAGGTAATGCTCTATTCTCTCACAGTATGTCTAATGCTGCAAAGTAAAATTGATTTTCATTTATCGATAAGAATAGCGGTAAGAATCGCCACAAATGGATTAACACTTTCACCAATCGGGCATTATTTTAGACAACAACGTTAAAAGAAATTATTCAAGATAATTTATCGGTTTTCAAATTAAAGGGCTGTAGTCATTGGAGGAATGATTAAAGACCATTTTTTAATCTTTGCTCATTAAAGAATTATTAAATCACCATCTGTTATTTGAGTGTAATCACTGATTAATTATATAAAACATACAAATAAGTAAAGTGCACCTTGCTTTAGTGTAACACTACCATTAAATACTATTTCTTTAAGATATTAATAGAAAATCGTCCCACAGGACAAGCAAGTGGTCGAAGCGTGCATGCTGAAGCGACCGTCGTTTAGTGACCCACCCCCGATCGGCTGGGAAGTCCTTATGGTAGCTGAAGGGCGTGGACGATCCTTCCCCAGCGAGATTCAAGGGCTGAAAGGTTGGCCTCGCCGTTGGAGTCACTCGGCCAACACCTACATTTAGAAGAACCATGACCGATCGAAACGAGAACGTCTTATGCGATCAAGAAGATGAATCGAGCGGGCAGTCCGTCCCGTACAAGCCACCATGCAATTGGAACAACAACAACCTCTGTAGTAACGGTTCCGTGAATACGCTCAAAAGGAACGGCATAAGCTTGTCAAAAGATCAGAACCATTACCAAAGACCTTACTACAAAACAGACCAAAGCAATTCGATCCACCGGCAGCATAGAAAAGCACCGATAGTTGGCTGGCAAAATGGCAGTCCGACCGTATTCCCTAGCACACCGTGTCACACCCCGGATCCGGACTCTCTGGATCCGATCGATCTATCCCGGTCACAAAGCCTCGCTTCTTCCACAAGGAGCTCCGAGATGTGTCAGGACTCTGGGAACACCGAAGACCTCAGCAGTCTCGCTGGCGAGAGGCTTCTGCCATCCACCCCCGCCCGCACCATAGATAGAAGCCTCGAATCCCTATCACCCGACAAGGACACCTTCCTGACAGCCTCGCTAGAACTGGGTAGAGAACTAAGCAAGAACCTCAGTCTCGTCGACGATCTACAAGACAAAATCGATCTGCTCAGCCCGGGTACCGACTGCACCGAGGACAGGATACCACCCACACCTATCGATCGCAGTTACCTAACATCACCAAATCTCACCTTAGGGCCCAGCCCTACCAATAAAAGTGTGCCCAACTCGTTCGACACTAGTCCACTCGAGAAAGAGTACTTCAGCCACGAGGATGACTATAACAAGAAGTTCACCGACTCCAAAGCTATCATCACCCCTAATCCTGGTTACCGCGAAGACGACACTCGAGACTCCATTGATTCGGACAGTGTCCTGGACTTGGAGGACGAAGAGATCGGCAAGGCCAAGCAGAGCAAGCCTAAAGTACCTGACGGCGGATGGGGCTGGGTGGTTGTGTTAGCTTCTTTGGTCATTTCTATGATCGCTGACGGAGTGTCCTTCAGCTTTGGGTTATTGTACATCGAGTTCCTGCAGGAGTTCGGAGCTTCGAAGTCGAAGACGGCTTGGATCGGGTCGCTGTTTATGGCAGTACCGCTGCTGTCTGGTCCGATTATGTCCGCTCTGGTGGATCGTTATGGCTGCAGAAGTATGACCATTCTAGGTGGCTTGATTTCCGGGTTTGGTTTTGTGCTGAGCTGCTTCAGCAACACCATCGAGGTAATGTACTTGACTTTTGGAGTCATCGCGGGTCTCGGTTTGGGTTTGTGCTACGTCACTGCGGTCGTGAGCATCGCTTATTGGTTCGATAAGAAGCGAACCCTAGCTGTAGGTCTGGGTGCCTGTGGCACTGGTATTGGTACGTTCGTGTACGCCCCCATGACTACTTTCTTCATCGACGAGTACGGATGGCGGGGCACCTGTCTGTTACTGGCGGGTACCTTTTTCAATATGATCGTCTGCGGTACGGTCATGCGAGATCCCGAGTGGTGGGTTATGGAGCAGCAGAAGCAGAATGGTAACACCCCGAAAAAATCGGTAACCAGGTCCGAGTGCGATAGGTCCACCGGCAGCGTTGCCGATGAGTTCCCTGGCATTGAGGAACTTAGGAAGATGTTAAAGAGCGGTCATGCGCCTGAGTATTTGTTGCAGATACTCAGTACTACCACCGAGGACCCGCACGCGGATAATGGGGATTTTAGATTCAGGAGCGTCGTTAATCTGCCTACTTTTGTCAGGCATAACGAGAAGGTGAGCACAAAGGTATCTCCTCCGGGGATTTTGATGAAATTATTCAGATGAATGCAATTTTTCAAACCATTTTTTGGAATTATCTTAAAAGAACTATTCGAATTTTTGCACTAGTTTTTGGCGTATACATGCAGGGTATTTGCAGTAAAAAAAGAAGTTTATCAAAGTGAACTTTAAGAGTGAAGACACTTTCAAAATCTTCTGAAGGAATAAATCATTTCCAAATAATTTTTTTTCTAAGAATTACCTATCCAACATTTAAAAGCTTGGCGAAAAGGATAAAGGAATTATAAAGAAATATGTATTTTTGAGAATTGCAGGTGCCCATGGAGGTATTAGAACTGTTGGCCAGTAACCCAAGACTATACAACGTCATTCTGGAGAACTATCCTAATCTTCTGTCGTGTCGAAGTTGTTCGGATAAAAAGCTGCATGATTCCGCTGGAGAGGTTGCCAAGAAAGGCATCGTCACAATGTCTATGAGGTTGTAGCTTTCGTTAAGAAACGTATCCCTTACAATTAATAATATGGTGGACCACCTAATGTGATTTGCTGGTTAATCATTTTGTTTCTAACGACATAATTCAAAGAGATCTGTAACATAATTGTAAAAAGAAGTAGCTTTGATATCTTTTCTAAATAATCATCTTAATGTGTCTTAATAGTCTCCCTTAACCGTAACGTGCTAAATAATTGCCAGTAAGTATAGCGTTAAACGCTTGAATTTGTGTGAAGATCTGCAGTCTAATAATAATAGAATAATTTAAGGTGACAGCGATTACGTTAGATGGTTCCTGTGTAATCGATCGATTGTTACTTTCGTCTGCCTATAGTTGGAAATCTAAAAGTTAAAATTTTAACATTCCTTGTCCATTCAAAGGATCAAACAAGCAAGCGATGAACCAAAATGCGATGATACAAATGCAGCAAATCATGTCCAAGTAGGGCCTGTATCCGGTTCCGTAAAAAATCATGTAACTAAGAAGATATCCAAGAAAGAATCCGAAGAGGCTAATCCTTTGTTGACCAAAGAACTTGAAAATGTAGTGAGTAAACTGAGACAAAAATCATCACTAGATTGTAGATCTCTATGCAAATTCTCATTTTTGATCTTTCCAACGCATCCTGTTTGAATTTTAAACATTTATATATGTATATATGTATATTATACGTATATGTATATAAATCCAAAGAGATCCGCAATCTGTTCCACAATAAAAGCATAAATGAAAGTTGACATATTTTTCTTCATTGACCATTTATAACTTGATTACGATTGATTATAATTGTAATCATATATTCTGTAGTGCTATTGTAAACGGAGTTCGTAATTCTCTACAAAAGTGTACTAAGCTATTTACGGTTGCGAACCATTAAGATATTTTAATACAACCGTAGTGTCAAAGATTAACTGTCCTTTAATAATGTAATATAATTATATTGAAAAATATATGATTCGATTTTTAAAAAATGCAGTTGACTTTCATATGTTCTCTAGGCATCCATTTGCGGAAAAAGTACTTGCGTCAAGTAGTGTACCCGTACAAATAGCTCCTCAACTTTTATTTGAAACATTTTTGGATATCGCCAACAGTTTTGTAGATATTCGAGAGAGTTGATGTCAATGGGTCACGGTAAAACCAAAAATGTAAAAAATACAGTCTCTTTTATTTCTATATAGTATTATTATAATGAATATCTGCATCGTTCGCCGTGCATATCAAAGTTTTGTTTAATTGTTAACACTCAACGAACTTATTTCGTGCAAGTATTTTATGGTTATTGTGTCGAATCGTTTTAGGGGACCGAAGCACGAAAGGTAAAATCAATTTCCAAACAACGCTTAGGAGATCTGAATTGCGGCGTTGTCCGAACGGACTCTCTACCGTGGCTGAGAAGGCAATTCAACACAAATACTCACTACTTCAAGGATATCAGAGTTCACAGGAACTCTGTTATGTATCGCGGTGCTGCCTTAAATTTGCACAAGTACAGATTAAGAGCCAGTAGCTGCCCAGATATTTATAGAAACAGTATGACTACATTGGCAAAAGAAAACGAGGAGGTACTACGTCAAACCTTTTATTACATTTATTACTACTTATAGATCGAAGGGGTGGAAAACCACACTGCATCCACGTGTAATTTGACGCATTAAAAGTTGCTCGATTTTTGTGCTTATCTTTTCAAACAAAACACGATTGCTATAATTTAGAATATTACAAGAAATTATTTGATCAAGCAAACTTTTTACATTTTCCCATTGAAATATCGTCGTTTTTTGCACCAGTGGTCCTCAACATTTTATGCTTTACTTGCAAATGTGTATATAACTGGTGCAATCACCAGTTAAAAAACTGGTGATTTAACTTAAAACTTTTACGAGTGTAAGCTGTGATCTGTGTACGAAGTATTCATACACCACTTAAAACAGAACTTTTTCATAATTGGATGAAGCGATTTTTTTATGGGGTGTTAGGGGGATTAATAGTTTACTAGATAAAAGCTAAGAAATTGTTTTCAAAAATTGCTATTGGTTGGTAGAATAAAGAAACGATGTTTTTAGTCAATTTTTTTATCGGAGTCTATAATGAAAATTGAAAGAATGCATTTTGTAGATCTCAGTAATTTATGTATATGCTGAAAATTTTATTGAAATCGGTTACCGCATAGGTAAGCTACAACCATTTAAAAATGTAAAAATTATCAGTTTTTCGTTGAAATTCATGAAAAACTGTAATTTTCGCGATAATTAATTGTTTACAGCTCATACCAAGGTCAACCGATTTTAATGAAATTTTCAGCGTATATACAAGTTACCGAGACCTACATATAAAAATTAAAAAAAGTTGTCAGAATATAATTTTTTAATACTTTTATCATGCCAATCAATTACAATTTTTGAAAACAACTTTTTAGCAATTGTCTGGAGAACTAATCCCTCTCATATCCTCCTAAAAATTGGGTCGGTTTGCCCAATTATAAAAAGGTTATTCCATTTTAAAAGATGTACGAACGTTGTGAAATCAATTCCAAAAGAGCGCAGTTTATATCCGAAAGCTTCAAAAATAGCAGTTATATGGTATACATATTGTACGTAGGGTGTTCGACCACGTGTGTCAACGAAATTAACGTAAGTAACGGCTTCGTTTTCAAGATAATAACGATGAAAAGTACTTCCGATCCACCAATACTGTCACTCGTAAGTCAGGTCAGAAAGTGCACAAACAATGACGTATCGTGCGGAAGATAGCAGTAGAAAACTGGCTCATGCATCGCAACTGGACAACTTTAATCGTTAATAACTTGGAAATAAAGTGGTTACAGTAAAATAATCATTCTTGATTTTGTATTTAGATTGGCTTGTAGCCCATCACCCCTTAAAATATTTGATAAACGAGGTCAAATAGTTAATCGATTATTGTACCGGGTAAGACAGACAAGTTGAGGACCGCTTCCTTAAGCTATTAGTAACATTGGAAGTTTGTGTAATTTAATACTACAAATTTATTTATTGTAACTCTATGTGTACTTTTAGAAGTGGTACGGCGAATTGTTAGATTTACTAAAAGGCATGATGGACTTCTCTATGTTCCTGGAGCTACACTTTTTATTACTATCACTGTCAACGATCTTGTTGTTCACTTGGTTTATCGTGCCTTACTTCTACCTTGCCGAGCATCTTACTAGGAACAGTTACTCCGAACCTGATGCTGCAAATCTCCTTAGTATTATTGGCATCACCAATACGATTGGAATGGTAATTCAATTTTGTTAATGGAATTTCGTAAAGGGCCTAGCAGGACAGGGGCGTGAAATATACCGCCGAATCTAATTGATGCGCTGAGAAAACGATTTACATTGAAATTTCAAGTGTTCACCCTTGAAGGATGATGTATCTATACCGAAATATCGAATTAGTGGTATTTAGTTTATTTTTTTCATTTAATTATAACTATTTAAATTGCAAATAGATACAATTTATTAAATAATGTATTTTATTTAATTTAATTCTACGTATCAAAATATTTAAGACCACGTCAGAAAAATTGTTTTTCTATCTTTTTTCAATTATGATGTATTGTAGTGTCCAAAAAATTGGAAATCTGTAAACATTGGTGCCTCTACTGTTCAAACACAGGAAATGATTACGGTCATTCGAAGTTGAAAGAAATTGTGAATAATTTATTGAAACTCTATCATGTATCGCTTTTTTATTATGAGAACGGAAACGATATCGAAATGTAGTAGGCGGTATTGCGAAATGTCTGTTCCTATTTGTCAACAACGTCTTACAAAGGTTAATCCGATCAAACTAATTTCACCGAATTATACGCAACTCGCGAGCGTTTAGCTGCAATTAGCTCGCTCCAGTTACTTTCTGTTAGTGGATGATGGTCATAATACACGAGCGTTTAACGAATCTCCATTGTAATGTGAACCTGGCACTGTTTGCAGATTGGTCTCGGCTGGGCTGGAGATCAACCTTGGATGAATGTTAGCAAGACGTACACCTGGTGTCTGGTTGCCTGCGGTATAGCGACAACCCTAATGTCAATACTAACTCCTTACTACAACCTGTTGATGGTCACCTCGGCAGCGTTCGGGCTATTCTTCGCGAGTAGCTTTAGCTTCACTCCGGTGATACTGGTCGAATTGATACCTTTGGAAAGATTTACAACCGCTTACGGACTTAGCCTGCTTTGTCAAGGTATAGGGAATCTTCTTGGTCCGCCACTGGCTGGTTGGATATTCGATGTGACGGATTCGTGGGATATGTCTTTCCACATGGCCGGTGGTGGGATCATCGTCTCTGGGCTTCTGGTAGGGCTAATCCCCTACACAAAGAATCGAAAAATCTGGGGCAAAGGTCCAATTGAAATGGAACGTGAGAAAGACTGTTTAGCATAGATTGACTATTACCAGTACCATGACAATGTTAACATTTAAGCAACCGAGGGATTCTCCTGATTAATCCTCCGTTTACTAACTCTATTTTCACCGACGCCTGCATACTGGGTTTCCGTATAACCTGTTTAAGGTTTTTATGTTTTAAAGAACAATTTTCAGAAATTCTTGAATACTGTTCCATTTTCCTAGAATACTATTCAACAGTTTCTGCTTTAAAAATTAAAAAAAATGATAAATTACTTAAAGATTTACAACTAAATGCTATATAAATTTTTAGATCGGATTTGTATACCACTGTATAGGATCATAAAAAGAAAAATTCATTATTTGTAACTTTTCATTACGAAATTGAACTAAAGTCGCGATGATTTTAAGTGTTTTAATATTATTTGTTTATGTTAACCCATAAAAAATTAATTCTCTTTAGTGCGTCAACAATTACGAAACTATGTGCGATATTTATCACGACATCCCCACACAGCATGACTGCAAGTTGAACAACTGTAAATTGTTTTCTTGCTCTATGTGTTTATATTATTCTTTTTTTTAAACTTTTTTTCGTATCTCGGAGTAACTATAAAAATAAGAACAGGATCGATAACGGCCCAGTTTGCAGATGAGAGGTTCACTCTAATTTAGCTAATCTTTTTAATAGTAACGACATAGATAGTGGTAATTAAAAACATTCACAGGTATATTAATCAAATGTATTATTTATATGCTTGAAATGTGTTGAGAAGATCAACATTATTAGTCATTTTCCATAGATACAGTACATCACGAAAGTATTTGAACGCCCTTTAAAACGGAAATATTTTTTTTAAGTTGGACCAAACAGATTAAATTTTGGAGGATGACAGAACTAATTTGCTAAACAATTGCAGTTTATCGAACTTTCAATTTTTTTATCTGAACATATAAAGTAAACTAAGAACACATATGCTTTTTGTAGATTTCAATCGATTATTAACAATTTTATGAAAATTGTGGGAAAGTGAGATATGATTTCACTACCTTTAATTGTACTTCATAAAAACGTTAATGATCTGCAAAACGCATTGTCTAAATGTTCATTATAATTTTGGATAGAAAAATTGGAAAAAATGATTTAAAAATTTTTGTTTTGAATAAAGCAATCCTTCGAACATCTCAAAAAAAATTCGAGTTGTTTGATCCAAATTTTAAAAATTATGATTAGATTTGAAAGGGCTAACATTGCGTCTTTTGAGATTTTAAGATATCAATATTTTTGTTAATGGGACCATAATATTTTTATATTGGTAATAGCCAAATGAAAACCCATAATCTGATGGCTTTCGTGCGATCTTCATTATATTGAGTAAATGAATAAAGGAATAATTGGAAGGAGCAAAGCATGTAATTGATCAAAAAGAATCGATTTCTTCAACATGAATTTGGCAAATATATTCTCAATGTTTCAATGCAAGACTCAACGTATTGACAGAGTTATAGCCAATTTTACAGCTTCATGCCATACAAATTAGGACATTGATTATGATGGCAAAGGAATGATTATTTTAAGTATCAAATGTTAAAAGCATGCTAATTGAAATTCATGTATTAAAATTGTTGAGATATGTTGTTTTTACAATTGTTAGCATTCTTAATGGGTATATTGCCATTATGAAAATTATGAACAGTTTTATGGGTCATTGTTAATTATATAGCAATTATTGTTATTAATGTTACTTTTGTTACTAGTTTTATAAATGTTTCTTTCTTGTTAAATATTACTCGTCGAATTTTTTCTGTCAGTGCCATGAGTGATTTATGACTCAACATGAAAGTAGATATTTATTTGGACGTTATATTTTTATTTCATGATCAATTGCAAATGTTTACATACTTGCCAAATTGCAAATATATGAAACAAAGGATACATAAAACATAATTCAATTATGTTATATTTAGGTTGTAACGTAAATAAATATTTTCTAATTCAGAGAATTTAATTACGACTTATTGTATATGCTCGTAACTTTGATCAACAAAAAGGTCAACAAGAAACTTGTAGTTTTTTTCAATAAAAAGGTCAGTTTTAACTAATAAAGGAGCCACATTTTAATAAAACAGAAAGAAACCTATTGTGTGAAAAGAAACCTTTGATGTGACCAAATGAAATATAATACAATTGAAATCGCAATGAATAATGCAAATCTCAGGGAGGGTTAAATCATTTGATTGCTTAGATGTTAACATCGTAGATGTAGCCAATGAAATTGTTAATTGATCTCTTATTATACAACAGTCTTTTTAACTTCGTAGACGATGATACAAAGTATAATATAAAATCGAAAGTAGGATGAATGTGAAGCATTTACAGTTCGTCCAATGTTAATTTGTTTCTCTTTTGTTAAATGTTGCTTAATTCTTATGATTGCCTTTTGTATGGACTGGTAAGAAGAGTACTTAACGGTGATGATTAGACGTCGGGTTATTTGCATCTTCGCGTAAGTTTAATATAGTTTCGTGCAATTTAATATAGTTCAACCTTTTGGGTTTTAATCTGTATTAAAATATAGATAAAATAGCATTCAATTCTTTATCTTTTAAACTTTGAAGGTTCTTTACAAGTTGCGAATGCTTACAAATCCGCAGTCTAATGATGACATTTATAAAACGTTTCACCGTGTATGTAAATACTATATATTAATACCGTAGGATTAGTTCAAATGTGATAAACTGTAGTTAATTGTGTTCTTGGTTGAGCAGAGAAAATTACTAGTTTATTGGAATTGCGTTATTGTGGGAATTAGAATGGTGATCACAGAACTGACAGTACTGAGAACGAGTACAATAAAACGAGTATGTAACGAAAGACATTTTTTGATCCATTCAGAAACATTAATCTAAAAGTAGCTATGTTATATAATTGTGATATGCATCTTAATATTTCAGTTTCAAGAAATTTTAGAGCAAGAGATTGAAGTTTCTGCTTTCAAGGGTCAATAAAATATTAGATAGATTAATTTTTGAAATCGAAGTACACAACGCTCACTCAAATATTATTAGAATAATTTGTTACAGTTTGTTTTTGTTATTATGAAGGATCTATTTATATTATTTTTGATCTAGTCATATGTAACAATTGTGATGAGAGATGGGTGGAACATTAGTTTTCAATATAATAAATAGATGCGGATGTTCATGTTAATTAATTAATAACGAGTTCATTTATAGAGTACGACGTACAGTACGTACTTAACAATTTGTTCCAGCACGCTTCTTTATATTGCGGCACAGAAAGAACGACTAATTAAATATCATTGAATTCGATTAAATAATCGAATTAATTAAAGTTACGCCGTAGTATATATTTGTTTACTAACAAATATCGAGGAGAAAATAATTCAACGTCGAAAGCAAAACTCTATATATTTGAAAAAAATAGGAAAAAGCAAGAAACATAAACAGTGCTAGACACGTTTCAATCAGAAGCTACTGGAAATAGTAATTGAAATAGTTTTCGTGATTTAAAAATTTATACCATACGAAAACGACGTTTCATACGAACCGACGTATTACCTTATCTATCTTTCACTTTCCGCCCATCTCTGTTCCCCAAGCAGCTGCTTATCCGACCGCATACGTGTCCTAAATCGCCATGCTGTGCAGTATACTTTGTACTCATTATCGGACATCACAATGCCAGATATCGGTGGTTGATAATACTCGGTTATTTATGCACCCGGAACTAGAAAGCACCGAATCCATCCGAACTGACACGGATTGAAGCTGTATATCACCCAAACAATGATTAATACAAATTTTTTTCACAAACGAAAACATACAAACGACAGCTCTAGTTTAATACAGTCGGAGCTGAGGAGAATAGATTTCGATAATTAATCAGCATCCTTATTTCTTTAACTGATACAAAATGATGCAAAATAACTCTACTTTAAAATAGTAGTTCAATGAAGAAATAGAATTTCACTTATTCAGTTTAATACGTAACTCATCCAGAGAGCGTTTTAGAATTCGTGTTTAGAAAAGTTCTTTCCGATTTTTGTTTATTACGATATACGTAGAACGTGAAACAATGGAAAACGAAGTTATTGAAGATTCGTTTCTTCTTTTTCCGCACGTGGTCCTTTGGCGCAGATATAAACATTTGCCTTATAAAGTCCAGCGACGAGTCAAAGAATTAAAACTACTCGAAACAGTGCAATGATGCTGTTATATGCCTATACTGTTATAACGAAACGTCCCAACTGTGATTGTATCCATTCTTAGAAAACGGAAGCTAGGAAAATTTTGGTATTAATACTATAATAATCTGTGCACGCCTATGTAACGAGTATTCATGGCGTTGTGAACGTGCAATTATATTAATTAGAAGGTAGTAGTACATTCCAGGGTTGTGGAGCTTAATATTATATCGTGTACACTGTACGCAGTAATTGGTAAATGAAGAAAGATAGAAGTCTGCTAATCTCAGAATATTTCTTTATTTTCGTTAATATTTTTGCCTTTAACGGTTTAACAATTTTCCAAGAATTCGATCAAAATGCCCGCTATTTTAGAGACGGGTACATTTTCTGGCAGGTTTGTCTCAACCTTACTTCGAAAGAGTTTATTTTCGTAGTATTTGTAATAACTAGATTACGGATCATTATACAAAGTTAAAATTTGTTGCATCGATTGCAAAACGCCACATTTTCATCGATAAATACCTAGTTGTCATTGTCATAAATGCAAAAAATCCACAGTCTAGTAACAACGGAAGAATGAATCGATCATTTGTCGACCGTTGTATTATAATTGACTCAGTGAAGTAGATTTTTAAAAACTTCCTTAGAGTATGCAAGGAGAATTAAAAGTGATATTGTAATGTCACGTTCGACGGCGACCATTTTGTTATTTTTTCTTCTTACCCATCTACTCGCGTAATGATCGTATGCATATTTGATATATATTTTTTATTTTTCTTTGTTGAAAAATAATTGCTCGACTCGTTACAAATTACTTTCTATTTAACATTGAAACGTTATTATGAACATGTATAAATTACAGATAGCGAGCAACAGAATTCGTACAATATTTTTGTAATCGCTTTACGGAAGAAATTGCTATATTTTAATATGTCCATCTTCGTTTTAAGAATCTAAATCCCCAAACTATTTTAATTCTCGATGTTTAGCCTTTAACTACAATTAGTAAAACACCCTGGAGGTCAAAGATACTACAGGACAAAGTCATGCAGTTGACACGAAAATGATGAAACGTGTTAACGCAGCCAGTTTCAACTTGTTGATTAAGTGTACAAGTTTATAATTAAGCAACGGCAAATTCATTTTGAATTCAAATCTTTTTGAGTGCCAATCCCAAAATAACAAAACCATATTAAAATTCTACTTTGACGTATACTCGTAGAATAGAATTATTTTCAATACACTTACTATTTCGATTAATATTTAAATGATAATGATACGACATGCTTCTATACAAACATTTTTACTTGTAAAAGTAATGTGTATTCGATAGTTGGGTACTGAAAAACTACTTTCACGAAAAAACAGAATTTTAATGAGTTAGTCGATATGTAATATCACCCAATTGATAACTATATACCTATCTTAATTAATTGCGATTATCTATGTACTAGTTATATTAAAAATTATATCGTTAATTGTAATTGATAATTAAATATTTCAATTGCAATCGTTAATTGTTAATTGCATTAAATATTGTCCAACTCTGATTTATGCAAATACGCTCTCGCATACACTATTTTATTAAAAATATATTACATATTATATGTAGAAATGGTTGTATTAAATGAGTAATATTTATGTATACATGGAAGTACTCTCAATATAACGAAGGGTATGTAACATGCTTCCAAATATGAACTAGTCAACGAAAGCGATCAGTTTGTCACAATAGCGTTCAATTTTTCATACGAGTGTTAAATCGATGTTCAAATTACATTCGAAGGAAATAATTTTTCTGTCTTTTGCAAAATTTATAACATTCGTCCAACAATAGCACATTGATATCACTTCTGAACTTTGTAGTCGTGACCTAGCTGTTTATAGTCTACACACCTAAAAATATTTTAGACAATTTTAGCAAAGCTTTTTTAATAATCTGGATGTGATATTTTTCAATGCAAAAAACAATGTATTGTTACAGGATTAACTTATTTTAATTTGAATATCGATTAACAAATATATGCCAGACGAACATGAAAACAATGAATTACGAAATGATAATCAATTATACTTATACAACTGTAACGTCGAAGTATTTAGTACGTGAAACATTAACTAGCTTAATGAACAATAATGTGAATTTACCAATCTTTGTATTACGTTACGTATTATTGCGAGGAGAAGAAATTGTTAAAATGCCTGTATAAATACATTCGAATGTATATATTTATATAAATATATACACACTACATACATATAACCGTATAGTCTAATATGTTTTTCACCTTCTTTCATAAAGTTTTGTATGACCCAGTTTTCAGTTCATGCATATTTTCCAACATTACAAATATATTATCTTCAAATCATTGCCCATTGCAATATTTTGCAATGGGCAATGGTCAAATAAGTGACAGTTATAGTAACACAGCATAAATTGATTATTTTTAAATAGTATTTAATAACTATTCTATTAAGTTCCGAAAACGCATGTATTTTAGGATCGAGCAATCAGCGAGATCACCAAATTAGAGTGATCTTGCCGCATGAGCAGCGATTTTCAGTTCAGGGCAAGCACCGATCGGTGAGCACTAGGGCCCATTACTGAAGGCAACGTGCCCCTTTCTCAACTCCTCGTGGGACTCCCCACCACTAATTTTGTTTTGGCTGAAGAGGGTGGCTGAAATCGAATGGAATGAGCATCGGGCGATCGGCGTATAACAACAACGCGTGCGAGTGAGAGGGAGGGTGGCATGAAAACGTAAACACTTCGCTCTTTCTTTTCTCACGTCTCCACTTCGCTAAACGCTTGCCCTTAGCCCATGGCTTTGCCCATAGCCTGTGGCTTTGACCTTGTCCGCCACGAGGCCTGTCAAACAGCTTTGCTCTAGATCACAAAAATAAATACATCAAGTTGTTGTCAACGAAATACTTTCTTCTTATTTTCTTTAGAAAATCCTTTAAATCCTCTAATCCTTTAAAAATGGCTGTCGCCATATTGACGCTACCAGACATATTGTATAATCTTTAACATTACACGTAAATAACTTAATTATAAACAACAAAAAGTCAACACATATTTTTCTTATTGATACAGTATATATGATCGTAATGTATAACCCAATTCTTTAAAAAAAAATATTTTCAATATTTGAGAAAATCCGCGTTAGAAAACCGTCGACTTCGATTGTCATAACATTTTTCATAAAATTTCTGTTTAAGAAACTAGGTGGTGGGAACTCCAACCACACTGGCAAGTTTATTCACGCTTTTCGGAAATGTCCTCGTAATTACGCAATGTTCTGGGCCAATCAACGCATCCCCCATCACTCCCATTCGCACAGCTTTTCCATACCTGTGTAGAGTGATCGACATATCTAAAAATAACAATGAAACGTTGACATTTTATTAGATTGTTGAAATTCCAGGTAGAAAAATAACTAAAGCAAGACGACGAATATTAGTATGTTTCACGAGTCATTAAGGAGCACAACTTTATTAACTGAGTAAAAATCAGCAAATTTTTAGGTATTTTTTATATAAAATTTATAGAATACTCTCATGGCATGTGTCAAAAGGATACGTTATTACATGCTTCACAAAGCAGAAAGACTATAAAGCATCTATCATAAAATACAGGAATATTATGGCGTGATTTCGAATTTATTATTTCGTCGAAAACGGAAGAATTGGATACAGCATACAGATTTTTTTATCAAAAATGTTCGAAAGTTGCCTTACTTCATATTGAAAAGACCAAACAGATAAAATTAAATAGTTTCGAAGGTCTAGTAGATAACTAAAAAATAATTAAAGTGTTTTACTGCTTCTGGTTGTTTTGAATTATTATACTTACTACAGTTGCCTCGTGGCGGTCGCCAATACATTACAGCATCGACACCTTCCACATGTAAATCTCCGTCTACATGCGTTAAGGAGAGGGAATACCTTCTGGTCAGCTGATTTAACACGATTTTCAGTAAAAGAGAAGGTAAACAAGAGGTAATCAAACCACTGGACGTTTCAGCTGCTGTAATAGCGTATATCGCTGACTGTTTCGATCTCACCTCTCTTACGTTCCTCTGCACCTCCTGTAAATGTCATTGTTATTATCCCTAGCAACAAATGATGCAGATCAAAGCCGAATAATTTGCTTTCGACTGGACGCCTAAAAGTTCTGTGGAAACTCTTGTTTTTACGGAATTTTCCAGAAAATGAGAACTTTCATAACGATTTTATAATAAAACCGTGAAAATCATTGTCCAATAAAATTTCTTTCGGATAATTCGACATTATGTTGTCTCTTACTAATATTCTACTTAATAATAACCTAATATTCTATCTAATAACCAACCTGCAAAATTTCGATCAGGTCATCGTCCAGCAATGGCGTTCTCGTAGGCAGTGCAAGACATAGAATACCTCTGGCTTCATGATTCTGCATGAATACCGACCGCTGTTTGACAAATTTTCCAGTAGCGAGCACACGGTCCGGTATCACAACGTGGGATTGCTTAAAATATTGTTTCAAAGCGTCCACCGTAGCAGTCAACAAAATTTCAGCTTCGGTAGCTCCGGTCATGTTCGAAATCTTTTGAAGAACATCAAGCTCTATCTCCTCCGACCATGCTACCACTTTCCTGCCACATGGAGAGGTAGTCTGCAGGCGATTGGCTTCAGGATGTGTCAGAAACAGCTGTTCCAGGATCGTTTTTGGAGCTTTGATCGCAATCGAAATTATAGAGAACGTTTCCATGCTGGCTTCAAACACCAATGGAATATAGTACCACAGTACGGCGGTCAACGTGCCCGGGTAATAATGTTTGTGACAAGACCTTAGAGCTCTCAGTTCCTTGAATAACAATACCGGCATTTTTAATGCCACGACCTCTGCCAAGCGCCAGAATGAAAGAATGCCATCGAACAGAGCATCCACGGGGTTCAAAGACTTTAACAGCGCACGGGAGATCGCTGTGAGTCCGAAGTTTCTTTTATATGCTTCTTTTTGGAAGATTGAGTAAATATCAAAGATCCTGGACGTTCCTCCTTTCTGGTACAGTCTACAGTACGGAAGAAATAATTAATGTTTTACCTAAAAACAATCGTCTGATCAAAGATTAATAATTGAGAATTTATTATTATATAAATATTTAAAAAAAGAACATTTAAATTAAATATAGTATGCAACGAAAATTGATTTACAATAATTAATTATGTTTGAATACATTCTCAACAGATAAATTCTGAAAACGAACGATTTTTCCTGTGATTTGGAACAAAATAAAAATCAAAATAATTAATCACTTTTCAAATCGAAAAAAATCATGTTTTGTACCTTATCACTTCCTTCAGGAAGGAAACCAAAATGATCACGGCGATTTTGGTAAACTGAAATGTGCCTATCTGTTTCTTCAGAATCTCTGGCCGCTCGATCGGATCATTATTATATAGAAACTCGTTCCAGTAATTGGTGAAGCTTTCTGTGAGCTTCTGATAGAGCTTTGGCAAAGCAGATGGTTGGACGTAGAGATTCGTGAATGGTGATTCGGGCTCTTGACACGTCCAAACTTCGTTGGAGCATTGTAACGGGAGAAAGTCTGCTAAAACTAGATGCTCTTGTCGTAGCACTAAGTGGTGTGCCCTCACCAGACAGATTTGGCACTCTTCTCCATCGAGGGTACAATTTATTACGTGTACTTGCCACGGTGATTGCCTAAATGGGAAGAATTTCGACGTGAGATAGCTCACGTAATCCTGTAATGGAATGTAATTGATCAACTTGTTACTAATAATTAAAGCACATACTCCTCCGAAATATTTTTATTATCGGTTTAACCGATATATAATCGCAATTCATTACAATACATATTTAATTAGCTATCATTCAATACGATTAATAGCTAACTACAAAAAATGTTCTTCATTGCGAAATGAATATCTGAGTACCAAAAAATTAATTTTTTCGAATTTATTATTAATTATAATAATTCGAAATGAAGAGAAAGGTCTATACAAATCGACAAATAGCTTCCGAAATAAATAAATATTAACTTGACTATTGCTATTATTTACATGTCGATAGTATCTTGTGTTACAATAAGAACTATTTTTTAGATGTATCACAATCATTGAACTTTGTATTTCAAAATGGCGACATTTCAGACCAACCTGGATATTAGTTTCTGTGATAGGATGGCCTCTGAAAGAGGATGGCGAATTTAACAAATGGTTGTCCACTGAGAAAGCCTTCTGGTCCTTCCACACGTAAAGACCCCATCTCGTCGATAAGCTCATACGGAGGTATCTTCTGGACGATGTCAAGCGCACTAAATGTCCTCGAAGTCCTTCCGCGACTGAGCGGCCTTGAATCATCAAAGTATAAATGCCCTAAATTTGTGAACAAGTTTACGAGTTACATAACATCGTCACCTTAACGCCGCTTATCTGTAGCTCAATCGACATATTTAAAACCTACGTAATTACGGAAGTCGTCCAAGATTATTTGGATACTGTTCTCCTCCACAACGATCACGTTTGGGTATTTCCATTTCACAAAACGTATCCAGCACTTTTTCGACCATGACAGCGCTTCAGTGTGTTCAATGAAACACGAAACATTGACAGAAAATAATATTAGATTAACTAGGTTTATTTAACAACCGTCAACCTATTTAGTAATCATTTAATGCCATTCAAGTTTAATGACACACATATCATTTTGTTATGACCTTAGTCAGAGACAAACTCTCTGTATCATATTTCATTTTATGTCTTTTATCTTATTAGACAGTATCTGAACCAGACGTAACATATACATATAAAATTGTATACATATATATGTTATACATACAATCAAATCAATTGATGTTATACAAGCCATTTCCCGCCATTCACGCGAGACAATTAATATTAATTAATCGAATTATATTACATACGATTGATAATTATTAACCGAATGTATTTAATACGATTAATAATTATTAATCGACAGTATTTATTTACTTATTGATTATTTGAATATTAAATAAAATTTATAGCATAGATTAATATAGAACGTTCCCATGAATAGAAAATAAAACGAATTAAATTACTATTGTTATTAATTTTTCCATCCTACTTCAAATGCGCTATTTAATTTCCATTCTATTTGAAAGACACAATTGCTCAAATGAACTTACTGTTAGCTGTTGCGCGAGATTCTTGGAAGACGAACTAATCAAATGAAAGCAACATAAAATAAAGAAAATTATTGATACTGCAGATATTACATTTTAAACGTAGTTGATATTGATATACGATGCATTATTTATTTAAGTATAATAATTGAAAGTGTAATATAAATTATTATTTAAGTGTAATAATAACTAAAATGACAAAAATTAGAAATTTTGCAAAATGTACAAATAATTAAGTTTTAAATTGATCGTATGGATTGTTGGAATTAATTTCATTGATAAGGCGAATCGTGTCTCGAATTACAATTGGTTGTTATCTTATCGTTTAATGCAATACGAAAATTTGCAATCTATCATTTCTAACAATTTCGGCTTCACAACACGGTACACGGTACTTTTGAAAAAAATAACGCATAAATCCTGAGGCTGTTTACTGCCCTAGACTAATATATTTTTGCCGTCTCCCAATGAGAAGAAAAGGTAAGAGGAAGGGTGAGCGTAAGCATTTAAAATACTATAATAGTTTTAGCATTTTTATGAAAGCATATATTATTTGTTATTTAAATTTCTTACGTCATAACAAGATTCGAAATAATTAAATCAGTTAAAATGTAATATATTACATAAGAAAAATTAATATGTTTTTAAGTTCGTATATGTAGGTGTGTAATTGTATTACTTAGTAGTAACTAATTAATGATTAACAGTCTAGTTAATTAATCACAAAAGGTGAACAATTTAAACGATTGCATTGATGCTATTACAAGCTTCAGCTTTTCAATATTTGTTAAACATTTGGCCAGTAGATAATTTGTAACTTTCATCTGCCGTGAGAACATTCAACAACAGTAATTACCTGGATAGATGAGAAGGAACACTGGTACCATAAAGAACAGCAGCATTAAACTAACACCTAAGTGAAACAGTAACGAAATGCCAAAAATATCCATGAGATTGAAGGCGGTCATGTTCTCCAGCGATTTCTCAGACTATCCTGGAGCGAAATCTTCTTTACGTTTACCGGAAGATCACCGCGAAAATTGCTCGGGCGACTGATCAAGAATTTCTGCAAACTGTAGTAGTCGCGTGTTCGAGATTCCGCGATGCACTGACTCGCGCGTGGAGAACGATTATGTCCGCGAAGCTGACCCCCGACCCTTTGCAGAAGGCCAGCCAGACGCTAACATTGATATATTGACACATCGTGTCAGTGGCACTGTTCTCCTCTTGCCTGTGCCCCTTTCCCACAATGTCCCTCGACAAAATCCTCCGGAATTTGTGAAATTCGACGGAGAATCCAATGCTGATTAATCGTCAACCAACTTACCGAATCCAATCGCGGTTTAATTATAGGCGACTGACACATAGATAATCGTTGGATCACTGGTCGGCCTTTGGTCCAGGTTAACGAATCGCGATCTTCAGACTCGGAAAGATGACAAGTATTAGGTGTTAAAACAAAATATTGTCCAATTTGCGAATAAAATGTAAATATAATTAAAAATTTGTTAGAAGAGTAAAGATTTTAAAACATTTACCATTGTTATTAATGATCTCGCGATGTAATGTCACGATAAATACTCGGCTGCTTTGAACTAATCGAATTTATTGAAGCTGTCTCGAACGGCGTTAATTGATTTTAAACAGGTTTCTATTGATCTTACTATGCTCTTGGGGTCTTTTTTGGCCCACTCACATTTTTATATTTTTTTAACCCTCGTACTGAAAACCTTAGTGTGAAATTCGTCAATTTTCTATTTCCAGATACCATGAAATCTTTGTTTTCTTTAAACTGTGTAGTTGAGTTGCGAAGATGAAACAGAATTTGTTCATTGAAATGTAAATAAAAATTGGATTAAGTATTGTCATAAAATCTGTTGTACCTAAAACTATTTCTGAAGAGCGTATAAAGGTTAGCGCTATCATGATCCCGGATCATATTTCGGGAAAATATAAAGAAATTGTTGTTGATACACTTGTTCCCCATTCCTTGAAGGTATTTTATTCCTTAAATGTATTGTTCAATCGGAGATCGCAACAGAGTTAAATGATGTTCAATTAGAGCAACATATAAACTAAATTGCAGCAAATTGTTATTACCAGGATTCTGTCATTATACCGCGAATCTTTCCACCCCCTCTCCGTTCAACAAGAAAAGCAAAAGGACAGATGATAACATGACTTCTGAGTATTCTGAGATGTCGATGTAACAGTATTCGTTCAAGAGTGCGTTACTATTGTGACTTTCATATTTTTATATCTATTATACTGTATACTATTATATTAATGGATACTAAATAGTCAGTTAGTTACGACAAATTTATTGAAACACGTATTGCTGTGGATAAAATATTAAGTGACATGTAAGTGAATTGGACCACTATCGGTCCTAATTTATATTTTTCCATTAGTTTAAATTTGATTTACTTTAAAGTATAAATTTTATTTTAATTAATTTAGGAATGGAGCATGAGATTAATTATTTAACAAACAGTATCATTTATTTTATATCCACAGGAAAAACGTTGAAGCAATTATAATAAATCTACAATTATTTATTGCATTTATAACCCATGTAAGTGTTTAATTTTTGTAATTTCTTTGAAACATTTGTTTAACAAAAAATTACCTTATTTTCTAGTTTTAAGATGAACGTACATTTGATTTTATTTTAGTACGCTTTGTCCGTAACGTTACTAACTATATTTTTACAGTAAATAAAATAATAAATAATAATGTTGAACATTAGATAAACAGGGAGTGATGCGGCAAACGTTAAAGAAAAGTTAAAACTTGTTGAAAAATATAATATTAAAATATTAGTAAATGTTAATATAAATTAATTAATTTATGCAATACACGGATACATGTATGTACCAGCTAGAAGTAAAATGTTACACTATTTTAAGAATAGTATTGCTATTTAGATGGAAATATATAAGTAAACAATTGTTAAGAAAAAGACAAAAATGAATTTTAGTCGATCGTTATATTTTATTAAAAATGTATATTTACAAAATTCTGTATCAATATACATGTATATATTTACACTCTTACAAAAGATGTAACCTGCTATAATATAAAATATGTCATTGCTCATACATTCTAACGTAAATTCTAAATAATATAGAGACTAATACATTCTCTAAATTTTCAGAATCCTTAAAATCGCCCATTCTGCAAATAAGAAGCATTAAATAATTCTCGAAATCGTCTTCGCTACTATTACACCGCAGCTAGAGCACACGATAAAACAGTGCAAATGTCATAGCATTACATTGTATCGCAATTTTATGTATTACTATATTTTTCTCATATATAACATAATGAAATGTCCGCTACACAAACATTAATGTCATCTCTCTTTTCCTCAGCTTTCTTTCATTTTATTCTCATACTCCGCCATCTTCGAGCGACTTATTAGGTTTGTCTCGTTTGGCGTTATGATAAAGATATGAATGTACACGCAGACTGTTGCTGTTCTTGTATTTATTACCACAAAGCTTACACGTTAGACTTTCGAGCGGCCCGTGAATGTAACGGACATGAAGTTTGAGATTCTCTTTACGGGTGAAATGCCGAAGACACCATGGACACGAGTACATTCGAATTACTTTGCCCCTGTCCATTCGTAGCGTTGGTCCCAGCTCAGACACAACACGCAATGTTGTCTCCAATGGTAGGGTATTATTCGAAATACCCTTCACTGTTCTGCGACCTTTACTGTGACAACCTGACTCGTAGGCGAACTCATTCTGAAGAGCAGACATGTTACCACCTAATTGTAAGAAAGAGACAAATTAATTCTGATGCATGCATGGATGCCAGAACAATAGTAATAATGTTACAATATGTATGTTACTTTTAATATTAATATTGTATTATGTACTCATCAGTTGAATTAAAAATTTAATCATTAACTGGAATTGGTAATCAATGTTCAATTAATGTAATAATTATAATTAAGATTAATAATTACAATTCAAGTATCTAATTATCATTCACATTAAACGTAAAGCATATATTTAAATATAGAACTACCAAGTAGTAGAACTTTGTTACAAAAATAGATAAATTTTATATGTTTACAATATTTTTCATCTTTTTAAATTCGAGATATAGAAAAATGCTTAAAAAATATTTGATAAATTTACTAATCTGTTATACTAGCTTATAACAATTTATATTTGCAAAAAGATCCGCGATCTAGTTACAAATCAATGGACTTCTATTGCAATTATGTTCGTTGTTTCTATTATTAAAATTTAAATATTAATAAAACTGATAGTTATGATAAAGGCAAACATGAAACAGATTTCCAATCGCATTTATATTAAATACAAACAGACATTATGATTTTAGACAATTGTTTCTTTAATCATAAGCAATCATCAAATAGAAATGCCCAACTTTTTCTTACATTAAGTAGCTCAATGAATATTTGTTACAGTCTTTATGTAACAAGCTGCAACTTAATGTATTGAACTTTTGTATAAAAATTAAATTCAATTAAATATATTTAGTTTTGTATATTACATAGTAATAAAATATAATATAATAGTAATATACCAATATAATAGTAATATACCAATAGAATACTAATATAATAGTAACATTTCAGGTAAAATTTGTTGATTTTTGTTTATATTCATTGAGAAACTTTAGTATTTATTCATGTCATAATATTTAAATTAGTTAAAACATACATAAAAAATTAGATTAAAAGCATACCAAATGATTGAGTTTGTGAATTCTGATCATAGGGAACTAACTGCATATCTGGTACAAAATCTGTAAAACAAAAATATTTGTTTCTATTGCATTTGATTCTAACATTTTCTACTGTCAAAGGCAGTATAATTATTTAAAATAGTAAAATGTAGATTTGATATGCCAAGTAATAAAGCATATACTGATTCAGTAATAATACCTTTCGCCAGTAATTAATGTAATCATAAACTTATTGATTACAAGAGATAATTTAATATTTTTATAAATACAATGCACAGAACTGATACCTTTCCTATGCAAATTGTCTTCAGGTTTGAAAAATGTTTCATTAGAATATGTCCTATATACTGTTTCTGGATCGATATCAAGTGTATAATCTAATGGTTCTTGTTTAGGTGGTTCTGTGTAACTAGTGTCAGCTGTGCAGTCTAATGGTTCCTCTTCATTTCTTTGTATCTCTATACTTCTGCAACTATTATTTGATGGCATATGCATGTCTTGCTGATTATAAGCTAAGTCAGAAGCACAATCTTGCTGACAACATGTATCATTGGTTGTCATATTGTTCTGTATGAACTCCTTACTGTGTAATTCTTCTTTTGATGAAATATCTTGTTTTTCACAGTTTTTTTCCTTTTGTACTGTTTCTTTTGGTTTGTCAAAAGTAGATGCATTTGAATCTGATGCATCAGAATTGATGCTCTTCTTTTCCATATTAAACAAGTGATCCAATTGGTCTGCACCTTTCGAAAGACTATCTTCGAACTTCTAAAAAGTGTAAGAAATAATTTTGTATTTTGTACAATACTTTATGAAATCTTTGTAAACATACCTCATCAGATTCTGTAGTTAAACCTTTTATCTGCAAAGTTTCTGCTACTTTTAAAAAACTTGCTATGTCTTCTTGTTTAATGTTTACTTCACCTTGGTACATGAAGTGAAGCATTGCAGACAAATCACGATAATTGACATCTTTTAAAATCACGATTGGATGCTTACAGGAATTTCCCTAGAGCATTAGAAAAATTTTACTGTTTTGTTGCTGGTAATATAAAAATAAAATAAATTACAATATACCTTAAAAAGCTCTCTGAAATATGTACTACAAACTGATAGTATTAACTTATGCGCACGTAATATTTGACCTTCTGCAGCCAATGTTACATCAACTAGCTGTTCATCCGTTAACAATGTATATAATCCAGAGGATAAGTTTCTTGGAAAGCTATTCCAAACTAACGAAAACTGTTCTCCAGACATTCTTACTACAAAATGAAATTGTTTACTTTGTTTATTTAAATGATTGAAATTAACATATTAATATAATAGATTTTATCCTAAATAATACCATGTATGTTAGTGATGCCTCTTTACATGCACTTCAGTTAAACACTAATGTTTACCACATAATTCTGTGGTTATGAGGTGAAGCAACAATCACAGAATTAGGTGCTTCATAAAATGTAATAGCTTAGGAATGAAAGAATTACTGTCACCATAACAAGATGCACTGATATACGGTATAAGAACAACAAACATTAGAATTCATTTAAAAAGTTAACCTTTATTGAAACGCAATTCGACGATTTGACGAAAATAATTCACCGAATGTTCAGCTCGTTCGTTATGTAAACAATATGATTTTAATAATTGCAATCCGCATAGACAAGAAAAAGTCACTTTAATTTCATTAATGCTATTCTCTTTTCAATTTTTAAATAAATGTATAAAATCATTTCAACTGTTTCCAGACAGTTCATGTCAATTTCTAAAATTGTAATTTATAGTTTACAAAACAAATATTTCACGAATCAAAAAGTGTTTAGAGTGGCATAAGATGGACGAACATATGAATTATTCGAGATATATGTATGTAGGTAATTGTCGTGCTATTTATTTATGTATGTCCAATTTTTATTTCACTGACATCATTTTTTTATCGAATATTATAGTACAAACGGAAATATATTTTATATCGGTGGTATGACATTATTGACAATTATCATTTCTGTGTGATACGTCAAATTATAAAATAGACATGATAAATATTGAAACTGCCATCTTGCAGCGGAAAGTAACTCATTTATGTTGATTTATGTATTCCTACATTTCAACCAGCAATTGCGATCTTATAAATATAAACATTTATAAAACTTTATTAATAAATTTCATATTGAAAACATATTTTATTATATAATAAGAAAAGTGGTAATATGTAATATTAAATTTCGCACATATTATAGTGTTAAGTAGAAACTTTAGTACGTAGAAACGTATACAGAATGTAGTTCAGAATTAAAATCATTCTTGAATACAATTTTATGATGCAATTAATTAATCAATATGACTACAGTTCAAAAGAATAAATAATAACAAGTGTTAATTAAAGAAAGTGATTGATGATTTATATCGAAAGCTAATTAAAAATACATTACGTATCAATTATTAATCATTAATTCCTAGTTTTCAATAAAAATTGAATTAAATTTCTTAGCAATGAAGCAAGTTACTTATTTGACAATAAAATAACTAATATAATCATTAATCTACGTAACGATAAAATACCATAATTAACCGCGATTATCATCAGCTAAACTAAAAATCTAATTATGAAATAATAATCATATATTTCAACTATAATTATTAATTGTAATTATACCAAATGAACAAAACTTTCTAATATATTACTTAAAGATGATTTTTGATTTATTAATAATTGAAAGCTGTTACATTATTAAACTGTGTAACTAATATTCATAGTTCATTTGTGTAATCATCAGTTTCACGTAATCTGAAACATTTCCATAGACCATAACGAGCCTCCCAATCTACAAAAAATAAATCTGGCTTATCCCAAAGTATATGATGTGCTGCAAAATTATATTGAGATTGAATAGGTGGATTTAAATGTGGAGCCCACTGTGCTCTCTCCAGCATAATTTTGTTTACATACTCATAAAATACTTTGGCTTTATGAATCCAACATAAAAGAGACATAATTGCAATTATTGTGGCATGCAAGTGATAAGATACTTCAGCTTGATGTTTTGCTTTTCTTAAAGTCATGTCTTGAAGATTCATTATGAGACAGACTATAGCAGCTGCTGTAAATCCACATGGAATTTCTATTGCAAACAGGCAAATTGTGCAGTATGTTGTTTCTAAATTCATACGTGATGAGCAATGGTTTATAATACTTTTTAAAATACAGTCATGTAAAATCTCCCTATGAAGTTTACAAAACAATTTATCTTCTTTAAGACACTCCCCTATTGTCAAATCGAATTGATTGTTCTCAAAAAATATTTTTGGTGTATCAAAATTCATTTTGTTGTCTTTTCTGTCAATTAAATATTGTATTACTCTATTACCCAATAAGCTTGTTATTTTGCTTTTTGACGCTATCATATCCATGAGTAATGGAAACACTTTAGGAGTCAAGGTCTTTTCGTATAATGCAACTTCATGCATGTAAGCTGTATATTCAAGCGTACTTCCAAATTCTAAAATAATTTCATCAGTCATTCCTGGCTCAACAGCCCATGAGCACATATATTGCACTATAATCAAAAGGTGATCGTTGCACAGATGTTTTACCATGTTTATAATGCACACTTCTAGGCCTTTCTTTAATGTTGCATATGGAGTAACATGATTATTTAATTTAGTATCGGTCATGCTTATGTAAAATAGGTTTAGGATCCTTTCAATGACTAATGTGGTGTCATAAGAATTTGGCCATTCATATACATCCAACAATTCATACAGTATTCTTATAATTCTTCTTGTGTGTTCTGGATTTATATGTGGACTTTCAATTTTATCCCATACTATATGGAACATTAATGCTCCACTAACACCACTTTCTAACAAATTACATAACACCTCAAAGCAATCAGTCTCAAATTCCCAGAGCTTCTCTTCATAAATCGTTTTAACTACTGCTTCTAAAATTTCCTTAGACTTTTCAGGAATATAAATTTGTAATAAATTCTTATAGCACTCTTTAGCAAAACGTCGTTTCCGCCGTCGTTTCCATTCGCATACATTGTGACGCAGTGTTCTATTGTAATGTAAATAAAATTTAAGAGTAAATGTAATTATAATATCTGGATTGTAATTTAATAGATGCTCTTGTAATGAATTTTTTGTGATACTCCATACATGGTGTAATAGTTTATCTTGATCATGTATTGAATTTGCATTTATAGAGGTGGCACATGCTGTATATATGGAATCTATTTTATTTTTCAATTCTTCATTTTGAACCATTGTGAAGTGATATAAAACACTAAAAGTATAATTTTGGTTAAAAATAATTACAAATGAATATAACTGAATATGCAGTTTATGTCTTCAATCTGTAAAAATATACACTACTTGTCCATGTTGCTTGTTTTATAAATAGTGTTAATATTTTTTTTATAAATTTTGTACCAGTTTTAACCTAAATAACAAAATAGACAGATTTGTACATAGAACTTAAAAAATTTTCATTATGTATTTACATGTATGTATACATAACATTTTAAGATATGCATTGAAAAGACTACATCATACTTCCTACCTTTTTACAAAGTGAAATCATATATTACATAATTTCAAGTATTGAAATTCAATTATTCTTATAAGAAATAAATATATCATTTTTCATTATATGTTGAAATTTGTATCTGTGTATAAAGTTTTTGATTTTAGAAAGAAAATAACAGGATTTTTGCTTAGAATAAATAACAATCTTTTTAGAACCACAAGTCGCCACCTACGTCTTCTTCTGGTTGCGACAGTTGCTGTGTTTTTTGTTTTAGTTGCACATTGTTTTCTGCTTCGTCTTCACTTTCTGAGACAGCTAGATCATCTTGAATCTTGGTCTCATTTTTGTCATCTCTTGCTGGCAATCCTGCCAGCAAGAAATCTGAAGGATCGTAGTTTGGATCAACGTCCATGCTTTCATCTGTAATTACGAAAAATATATGTATACATTTCTGATAAACTTCCTAATTATACATTGTTTTAACATCAATTTTGTGTTTCGATAACCAATAAGTAATTCTTATAGAACCAGATACAACAATCATGAATTTGGTAGTTTTTTTTGTCCATCACCCTCAATTTTGAAGAATGATTCTATAGACTATATTTTTTTATAACATTATAGATATGAGAATGTCTAAATAATGTTTAAATTAGCCAGTTTTTTAATAATATTTTTATATTACCAACCTTGCTGAAGCAATTGTTGATCCGCCATATAAAATCCAACATTACCCAACTGTACCATAGCTTCAGCTGCTTGTTGGCTATCATCATCTGCCAATACAACTCCTCCCTCTCGTACTTCATTCAATTCAATTGTATCCATCTCAGCATGTTCAGATTGCTCATCTGTACCAAATGGAACCTCATCAAACTCATCTTCACTAGAGAATTGTAAATCTAAAATACAAAAATAGTCAATGTTAGATTGGTAGTAAAAATTATATGTATATTCAATGGTCGAACTTAAATGCTTGCTATACCTTCTTCAAGAACATCTTTTTTCTTTGAATTTACACATCTACTAGTATCACCTTCCATGTCTCCTTCTACATCCACAAAATCAAAGTCCTCTATGTTTGATTTTCCAAATGGATTTTCTGGCGAACTTGTTTGACTCTACAAAGAACATCAAACAATTTATTTAATCTGTGCAATAATAAAATAAATATGCAAATTTTAATAAATTAGTACCCCTCTGAATTCAGGCTCCACAATAGTATAATTTTCCTCGTCTGGACCAAGCCACGAAGGATCTATATCTGCTTGTTCCATTGCACGTTTTTGTACTAATAATATATTATTTTCTAATTGCGTTAAATGATCGTCATACTGCAAATTATTAATTAGTAATAAGTAGAAAATAAAATATAATTGAAGTGTAACATTTAAACATTCGTTTACTTACCTCATCTAACGTTTCTTTGCAAACTTTTACGAGCATTTCAGCCTTATTTGTATAAACAGACTCTTTCCCATTATATATTGTACAATTTTCCAAAATTTGTTCAATGTCTCTGAGAAACTCGTGTCGACTATGATATTTGTGTGCTAAACCAAAATAGTTTAATCGATTTAACTAATATAACGAAATTAATAGTGTATTTCTACATTAGTAATGTAAATGAACTTACCCGACACTTTTTTAGATATAGTCTCCAAATCCATTGGTCGTTTTATTACAGTATAATAGTCTTTCACTAATTTTTTATTTACTGGTTTAAGGAATGGCCAAGCTTCTGTCATAGATTTTAATTTATTATTAACAACATTATCCAAGATGAATGTCAAAGCAACTTGATCGTTGTCATCAAGCAGAGGATTAATAGCTTTTTCTAATCTCATTAAACGATCTTCTTTCTCGCCAAGCCTTTCTACACAAGTCTCCAACATACGTTTAGCGGCCACTGTCAACGAACTCTTTGCTCCGTTATACAATGTTGAGTTTTCTACGATTTGATTAACATCGGCTAAAAATTCTTCTCGACTTTGATATTTCTTTAATCTCAAATTCTCACGGATGGTTTGCAAATCCATGGGTCTTTGAATAATTTTATAATAATCGGGAACAGCCTAATAATGTTTATAAACACATTTTGAGAATATAGATTCATATAAAATAGTATAAAAAAATGATCTTATTAAAAAGAAAATATACCTTAGCGTTAACAGGGAACAAGAAAGGCTGTACATCTGGTAAATCTCGCATCTCATTAAGAATACTCTCTAACATTGTAGACATGACAACAACAGGATCTGTTCTACGTCTATTGGCAGGTCTTTGTTGTCGCTTGAGGTAATCACAGTGATCATCTCCAGTGGCTCTTCTGCGTTTCTTAGAGTTGACTGCTTCTTTAGGTACTTTTAACAATAATGTGCGCCTCTTCATTTCTTCAGCATGCTGTGAGTAACAAAACCAAAAAAGTGATGTATCACTTTAGCATTGACAGTCTATAGTATGATTATACATATGTATTAAGTAAATTACCTTAATCAATTTAGATGACAATTTCACCTTAGTTCCATCCACATTAACAAGATCTTGGTCATCTGTATTAAGTTGTTTTTCAATCTCTTCTTCTTGTTCCTCAGTCATCGCAACATTCACTGGTGCAGTGGTTATGCTGTTTTGATATAAGGGACAGGCTTTATTTGTACGCATGTGGCCCACATTACCACAGGCACCACATTTCAATTTCAAATCTGGTTTAAGTTTAGGTTTTTTACGCTTGGAAGGAGAAATTTCAGTTTTAGGATGTTTAGAAGCAGGGGATGTAGACTGGAAAGAATTACTGAATTGAAGGATACTATTCGAGGATGTGATGGTTGGGGTATTGGTATTACTACGGTCGAATATGTTATGGGATGAAGAGTTATTTCCTGTAATGGGACCACCTAGCATACGTTCTCTCTCTTGATTTCGTTTAATTCTACGTAACTGTTCTTGAATTCTCCTCTTCTCTCTCTTCATTTCTTCTTTTTGTGCTTCGTCCAGCGTCGCAAACTGTTTGATGAATGTTTCATCTTTCGAATTTCTAATTTTTATATACGTATCTATTACTGCTGGTTTCCTAACCAGTTCCACCCTTGTATATTCTTTCCCTTCTGGATTTCTAAATGTTCTATAAATCTTAAGAACCCTACCCTGCTGTGCATTAAAATTATTTACAGGACTATCTTCCTCATCGTCCTTCTTCTTTTCCTTACTCTTTTTGTCCTGTTCCTGAACCTCACCCATCAACATTTTACGTAACTCGTGACGCTGTTGTTCTTCTCGTTCGAGAGACAACTGAGTACTAGTTTTCTTATTAGAAAGCATATTTTCTATATTCTTACCCATTTCCTCTATGTCAGAACTGTCTTCTTCTGAACTTTCACCCTCGTCTGTACTCAAGACCTCGTTGGAAGATAGCACACGATTTTGTAAATCAAATATTCTCTGACATTCTTCCTTGTATCTTTCTTGATGCTCAGCAATGGAGAATCGATTTCCTCGTGAGAATTTGGTCATACCTTCTTCTCCAGCCTTAGCTTTCTCCGTGGACAATGTCCTAACAACATCTATAACTTCCCATCGTGATAACTTTTTAATTTCTTCTTCGGGAACACCAAATTTACGAAGCAATGCCTTTGCATTATTCAAGGACAGCCTTCTTAAATCAGCATCCGTTCCGGTGACAGTTCTTTTTGGTTGCGCTTCCTGTTCCTCCTAATTAATATTTGAAAAAAAATATAAATTATACTGTATAGTGCTGGATAAAGTATTGGTACTGTATAAATTTTACAGTACAAATATTTATAAGTATTTTATACATTCTAGTACATTATAGAACAAAATATAGTAACTACCTTGCTTATTGTTGGTTTGTTTGGAACCCTGACATACGAGAATCCTTCTCCGCAGCCTGTTGGATCTGCAGGTCCTGCTAATTGTAACAAGCATTTGCCTTTCATAGCCTGAATATATGCTCGTGTTGTATTCCAAGGTGCAACTTTAACTTCATCATCCATTTTTAGCTGCATTTCTTCGTCATCATCATCTTGAGGAGTAAACAAGAATTTTTCACCATAACCCGCATCTTTTAATCTTTGTTCTGCGGCAATCATGCTAAAATATGCGCAACACTGTTCTGGGGACACCATTGCTCTAATTTCCTCTTCTGTCGGCAATCTAAAATCTGGCTTTATGACCCACCAGTTGGAATCCATTCCTGGTACATAGTAATTTAAAACATTTTTTTAATATGTTACAATGCGTTTTTAATTTTTTACAATAAGTATAAGAATATGTAAATACCGGTTCTTTTGAAGTCTGCACATAATTTCAAGCGTTTTCTGATGCTACTTTCACTATGTGAAGGAAAAGCCCTTTTAATGTCATCCATTTTAATACGTCGAGGTATATCGGATGATTTCCAAAATAATCTGTATATGAATACTTGTAAAAAATCTCTGACGAAATTATTAGCTCTTTTTGAATTAGGACCTGGTACTTCATATAGTGGACATTCTTGTCCAGCTACAAATAAGGCGTCCATTTCCCTGATATAATATTGCTGCCTACGGATAAATATTATTTAGCATATTACAGTACAACTTAAAATTGATCAAGAAATTTAAAATATAATACCTTGTTCTAATAACTAGAAAATCAGTTTCTGGGATTTTATGTTCATAGATCGGCGCTCTGTACATGTTATTTTCAATAGCTTGTATGCTTTGACCAGGTGTGAGAATTCCAAGAAATGGACTAGTATGCGCATATGCAGTTTCTCCATATTTATACTTCTGAGGTCCTTGGTCTTTACCCGCTTTTCTTTTATAGTAATTTTTCACCTTAGAACACATGCCTACTTGGTTCATCAAAGGCGGATGCTCTTCTGAGAATTCAATGAGTACCACTTCACCGTCTTTGCCAGATAAATCTTCTGGGGTTCTCATGAAAAAGACATCACCTCCACCAGATGCAATTCTTTCTTGCTCTCTTTGCTGATGAAAAATATTTTATACATATATACATATATATTATATTCAATATCTATAATTGATATTTATAAACCATCATATTATTTCCATATATGTATAACGAAATATTTGAAAATTTGGAAAACTATATTACTTTCTTAATTACATTATCATAAAATGATAATGATTACTTTTTTAATTCACTGTACATACAATCTTTAGATTAATTCCTGTATATTATAAAAAGATCATAAAACGTAGGGAGAAAACATACCTTAGCTTTCTTTTTGATGTGCTTCAACAATGGCAATACAGAATGAGGTCCAGGATGTGCAAGTGGACCATGACTGAATTTTCTTAAAGGAGGTCTATGGAAATTTCGAAGACGCATTTGTCCCATATGAGTTTGTACAAATGGAACACGCAATTCTACCACAGGTGTACTATGTTGTATTAGGTTACCACCTCCAACCTTCAACCGCAATGTTGTTTCCGATGACCGTGGCATATAATAACTAAAACCCGAACAAATCATCAAATTTTTATTCT
Organism: Augochlorella aurata; assembly: GCA_028455555.1. Lineage (NCBI taxonomy): Eukaryota > Metazoa > Arthropoda > Insecta > Hymenoptera > Halictidae > Augochlorella > Augochlorella aurata. Next base: position 4,029,484 of record CM052162.1, read on the forward strand.
AATATAAATCCTATTTATTAGTTTAATTTATACTCCTGACAAAAAGTATTTGATAACGATAGTGTAAATACAACGCTATATTGTTTATCGTTTTTTATGAATGCTAGAAAATTATTTTGAAAAAATCTAATGCAGGTTTTGATCAAATATTTTTTGTCAAGGGTAGTAAACTCACGTGTCATTCGAAATATTGAAGGGATCTCTATCTGGTGACTTTGGTGGCGGTGGCGGTGTATCCTCTTCCAAGACATTAATTACTCCAGCTTTCCCAAGTAACAATTTGCTCTTTTTAACATGTGGATGTGGTATCTTCACTTTTGGTTGAGGTCCATTATCTTTATGCAGTAATGCTGGATCTATGTCATCAGGAATACCAAGAACAATGTTTTCATCATTTGGATCTAAAGTGAGAATTTTAGGTTTTGGTATCTTTCTCATGTTTTCGGGATCCCAAATTACTTCTTCTTCCCATAGACCATATACTAGTTCCTCATTTTCTACAGGAAAAATGGAGTACCAGGTATCGTCATAATTTTCTTCTCTAGACTGTTGTTGATTTCCCTTGTTCATGCTCCTGTTAAAATTTCAGAAGTCAAATAACAATGTACAAATTACATATAAGATATTCACACATTTACTAGTCAGCATTCTTCGCGCAAAATATAAATTTTAGTAAAAAGCGGTATCGTTCTCAAAAGAAGACGTTTTAGATACGCTCAAAGTCTGTAGAGTTATAATAGAGTGAATAGTTATTTTGATTATTAACATATTTCAGGTTTTTCGTAAAATAAGCCATAGTACATATGCATATTATAGTTTAGATGCATATAAAATATTAAATTCTATTACTTACATTTTATTCTTCTGAGATTGCATGTGTAAAGGAGTTGTAATTTGAGAAGTAGCTAATCGAACATTCGATGCAACTGGGACTGGCGCACCTTTTCCCGGCTGACTAAATGCTTGGGCAGTTCTATTTCCACTTGACGGTACCCAACCAGCTGCATTATTTTTACTATTTAATTTCTGTAACACCTTCAAATAGATTTAGGTCCTTAGTTAGACAACCCTGCACAGGTTTTATTGCAGTATTTTGTTTCAAAATAATATTACATACTTTATGCTTTATGTCATCGCCATTCCATATAACATCATCTTCCCAATGTAATTGTGATACCATTAAAAATGCATCATCAGAAAATTCTTCAACAGCTTCTTTATCATTTTGTTCCTCCGTCTATTGAGAATATAATAGCAACATATAATACAGTATGTTTATATAATACATTGAACTTTCTAACGTTCTGCTCGTTATAATATTTTTAATGCAGATAATTCTATACCTTATCTGCAAGTTTAAATCCATAATTAAAACCATCTCCAGTTTCTGGGACTTGAAGCATATCGTACCAAAGTTGTGCAGGTCCAAAACGCCAATCTGCTACTTTTGGCCCCATATCTCCATTTTCTCCAGTTTCACCTGTTTTCCCAGTTTGCTCTTTGTCTTCTACTGGTAATAGTAGCTTATTTTCATCATCAGAACAACACATATCTGGATTTGGATCTGGTCCATAATTCAATATCCAACCCTAAAATAGTAATTTTATAAGACAAATTTACTATTATCTTAAAATAAAATCATGACATACATTATACATCTATTATGCAAACCTTAAACTTTGGCTTTTTTTCATCCTGATCAGAACCAGAATCTGAATCCCTAATATCGTGATGCCGTTTCTTTTTCCGTCGCTTCTTAACACCCCTCCATACTTGTGGAAGGCTACTCGGTTTTCCTGGACCAAAAAGTCTTGAAAATCTTAATACTTTATTAGCACGAAAGTCAGGAAATAATTCAGCCACGTCAACATTAGCATATTTTGATGGCAACATAGAAGCAAGGGGGGTTTCTAATTTCCGCTGTCGAGCAGCTTCTGCCTCTTCTGCTGTGAGCACTTCTTTTTCCTCTGGAACTGGAGGAGGAGGCATTAATTGTGTGTCTGATTTATTAACCACTTCTTCATCATCTGCATCATAATCATTTTCTTTTTCACTTCTTCCTTCAAATGTGTCTTGTTTATCTATGTATAGAAACAAAACAAAAATGAATTGATGCATTAATAACTATATACATAAAATTTGATTATGTAAAATTTATATTTTGCCATAAATTAAGGATAGCACCAGTATTACTTTCCTGTGTTATAAGAATTATTAGATTTTCAATTAAGTAATCTCAAATAATATGTGAAAAATTATAAACAAATAGATGTTAGAATAATCAAATAAAACCAGAGTTACTATTAAATATCAAAATTATGAGAGACGTCTACAGTCAATATTTATAAATAGTAAATGTTTTATGACTATACTTATTAAATACTTGTCATACTCACTACTATCCTCATTTATATCCTCTGCTAATTCATTGATATCTGAAAAATCAAGAGCACTAGAAGACTTCTCGACATAATCTTCATCATTTTCATCAATAGTTTCAAATTCTTCGTCTTGCTTATCATCATGTTCATCCTTTTCATCAGTAGCATTTTCATTAGGCATCATTTCACGAATAAATGAGCTGAAACCAAGGCGACTAAGCGAAGCTAAATGTTGCTTCGCTTCAGGATCAAGAATATCATCTTCCAGTTGACCATTATCGTCAATGTTTCCGAATAAAAAACCAGTCATATTGATTCCGGACATCAAATCTTTGTCACCTTCTTCCTCGGAATCAGCCATCTTTTTAGTATTAGAAGATCGAAAGAATTAATGTAACAGTAATTTATTGCTAACAAATCGTTGTATCCGAGTACACAGTAGATCACCAGAGATACATTTTAATACCACAGCTTCTAATAGCGAAAATATCAAAATATCACATGAATATATGTTTGTTACTGTTTACATTTATAAATGCTTGATATTTACAACTATTATAATTATTTACAAAGCTCCGTTAATTACAAAGTTATAATAAGTTAACGTTTTGTTTACGTCAACTTCAACTGTCCGCCATGTTCTCAAACATAGAATGTAGTACAGACAGTGCTACCCAAGTTTCTGCAAGACCCCGATTACAACACGCTCCGTTAGCGACAACAGGAGTAGAAATTGCTTTGCTTTGATTGGCTGACGAATCACTACTAAGCAAGATTCACTGTGCATTGGATGCGCAATAAAATGGTGGGGATGTACGTTTTCGAGAACCTATGAGGTAACAAATTTTATTATTTCAAGCTTCTTTAAAAATTTAATTTCGCACCGCGTGTCTCTGATGGCATGCCAACTAAATAGATGCGCAAGCACGGTAGAGTGAAACAAGTTATATTGTTCGTCGGAATGACTTGTTCCACATGTAGTTGTGTTGATTTCATGCCTTTTTGCTCACTCGCTATTTTCCCTCTTTTTCTTTGACTGTGAGGGCAGCACTGTTTCATCAGTAAATCGCTAACCAATCAGAGCAAAGAAATTTCTATATTAACCCTTGCTAACGGATCGGCGTTACGGTGATCGGAGCTACAGCCTGGAGGTGTGCAGGAGGAGGACCCGTTGCTGTAAATGCATTGAGGATACGTTGCGTAAAAATAGGGTTGTGAAAATAAGAACTTCTGGTAGTAGAGGATTTAGTATAAAGTCTTTGCGGGAAAGTTGTAAGCAATATGCACAACAAGTTAGTCAGACAAGAAAAGGTTTATGGTTAGGTAATGCTTTAAAAGGAGAAGATGAGGAACTTTGTGAATATATTTCACATATTGAATTTAGTACAGAAGACATTAAAAATCCAATTTTTGGTTCAAAAATAAAAATTCTAAAGTTGGAAAATGCTATATGGGGAAGACCCGAAATTGAAGAAAAAATTATAGTGTAAAAATTAGGATCTAGCTAATATGTCCAGTATTTTGAACGGAGCAGGAGCTCAGGCTGCAGAAGCCTTTAAAAGCTTGTATACTTTTTGGTTTAGTGAGGAAGGAAATAAAACGCAACATTTAAAAACTCTAGAAAGGAAGGAATGAATCTAGCTAATATGTCCAGTATTTTGAATGGAGCAGGAGCTCAGGCTGCAATAGCCTTTAAAGAATTATATGATCTGTGGTTTGATGGAGAAGGAAATAAAACACAACATTTAAAAACTCTAGAAAGGAAGGAATGAATCTAGCTAATATGTCCAGTATTTTGAATGGAGCAGGAGCTCAGGCTACAATAGCCTTTAAAGAATTATATGATCTGTGGTTTGATGGAGAAGGAAGTAAAACGCAACATTTAAAAACTCTAGAGGAGGAAGGAATAAATCTCGCTAGCATGTCTAGTATATTAAGTGGAGCAGGAGTTAAAGCTTCTAAAGCCTTTGAAGATTTATATAATGTGTGGTTTGATGGAAAAGGAAATAAAACACAATATTTAAAAGCTCTAGAAAAAGAAGTCTAGCTAATATGTCTAGTATTTTAAGTAGAGCAGGAGCTAATGCTGCAAGAGCTTTTATAGATTTATACAACCTTTGGTTTGATGCAGAGGGAAAAAAGACACAATGTTTCAAAATTCTAGAGAAAGAAGGAATGAATCTAACCAATATATCCAGTATTTTGCATGGAGCAGCGGCTAAAGCTGCAAAAGCTTTTAAAGACTTATACTGTATTTGGTTTGATGAGCAAGGAAACAAAAAACAGCATTTAAAGCACTTCATTAATAAAAAAGATGGAGAAAAATGTTTGGAACTGCGTAATTTATCCAGTATATTAAATGGGGCAGGAGCTAATGTTAAGGATGCTTTTGAAAAGTTACATAGTGTTTGTTTTAATGACGAAGGAGAAAGAACAGAACTTTTAGATACCTTCTATAAGGCAGGTTGTAGACCACGTCACTTATCTTGTATGGCATGTGGAACAGGAGTTCATGCCTACTTTACTTTAGAAAAATTACATAGTGTTTGTATTAATAACGAAGGAAAAAAAACAGAACTTTTAAATGATTTCTATAAGGCAGGTTTTAGATCAAGTACCTTTAGTCATCTTGTTTTGAACTTTTTATCCCTTCCACCCATTGCGACGACCCTATATATTGTAACACGAAAACTGAAATATACTGAGTTTCTTTTCATCACCAAAAGACGCCTAATCTCTGTCCGTCACCTTCCCGCCAACAAGTAACAGTTTAGTGAAGTGAACATCGGCCGAGAAACGCGTTCAGACGGGATCCTTCTATTCCGAATTCACCGATTCGAGAAAAAGTGCCAAAAGTCCCGTCACAAAGGCAAAATAAATAATGCAGGTCTTAAATCCAGAGACTTATCTGCTAGAAAGAAGCAAAAACAAAAGCTGGATAATTCACAACAAAATGATTCTAAACAAGACAGGAAGGGTACTACTAATCAAAAAACAGGCAAGATGACAAAATTTGACAAAAGAACGAATACAGTCGGTTCACTATAATAAGAAGCAACAGCTGCACTTGTTAAAATCCGTACCATTCATTGAACCAGTAGAATAAGCACTTTAACTTCGTTTGTAAAACGTGGAGTTAAGATTGATGGTAAATGTGTAACAATTACACGTAGTTTATCTCAAGCTTTATTTCGATCTTTTAAAACGATCTTCATTAAAACAACTGGTTGACATGTCAGTTGATTTTATACTTACTTCTGTCTCTCTTATTGTTAATGCTATTTGGTCAGAAAGTCAGTTATCAAGACAAGCAAACAACAAATCTAGGACCTATTTAAATAATCCAATAGTGGTCAAACAACCAAGATCATGTCAGAAAATTTCTTCCCGAACTTGTTTTATTTCATCCAGTTGAAAGCCAGTAACTTAAGCTATAACATCAATAGACATGCCAGTCTTAAGTGAATTCTTTGCAATTTCGACTTTCTCGGTTTTTCGACCTTTAGCTCTGTTTTTCATGGCTGATTCGGATGCCTTCTTGTTTATCTTCTTGTTTAGCACCATTGAGTCCTTGAGCAAGAACAGATTTTTCATCACAAACACGCTTGATCTCTTGTGCATAGGCAATAAATTCTTGTTCTGACCAGTTGAATCTATTTAACTCCTCATATGCCTTTTTAATTATTATATCACTACCAATGATTTTTTCCAGCTCTTCTTCACTTGTTTCATCAGCGGACTTAAAAAAATACATCCACTTCTCAACTATATTTTCCAGCTGATCTTCCATTGTTTTTGGAAATTTTGGCAATTCAAGAAATATAAAGTAAAAATGTTGAAAATCGTGTGCATTAGTACCCTCATCCCGAGTAGTATGCTTTGACTTATACTCAGGTTTAGTAGGAGATGGAATACGATCTGCTAGAGCAATAAAAATAATTTCTTATACCCCGTTTGCATATCTACAAAGGATATCAACAATACATTGCTTTTTAGCAGCGGGACGCTACGCTTGGGGTCGCGGCTGCGAGGTGCTCGCGAGACGCTCGTAACTTTCTCGTTGCTAAAAGTACCCGGGAAGCGTATATACATACATATAAAGCGAACCGCGCCGCATTATCGCGAGACCGACAAAGGCAATAAGACTCCAAGTTCGAGGCTGTTTCCGACCGAACCAAATCGTCCGATATCTCGATCTAGCAACACCAGTGGTGACGTAAATCGATCCGCACTCTTTTCTGCGACCCTGTCGCAAGAACTTCTGTGGCTGCCCCTGTCGCGAAAACAGACAGCTTCCATCTTTTCCACTCCGATCGATCCTGGACTAGCGATCTGCGATACTCTCTTTAGAATGTAAGCCCGCGTAGATAATAAGCTAACCGTAGCGAACCGACCGAATGCATAAATCATAAATTAACCAAACTGCGCGTTCTGGGACACTCTTTACCGAACCGTCACTGGACTGTATCGTCTTAAATTCTTTCCACATTCAATTGCTGTATAAAATTATTCGGAGACTCGAAGCCTGGGCACCGGTTGGACTGGCTATTCCCCCAAAGTTACCGTCACAAATGGTGCCCGAACAGGGATGGTAGAAAATGGGGAACTCTCAAGAACTCTTGAGACCATCAGTGAGTCCGCCGCTGGGGGTTTATTACGACGGAGGAAAGGGAGTCGAAGACTTCTTCGACTGGCTCAAGAACCTACAGGACAGCTATGAGGTCACCTGACGACAGGTGATGCGCTGCCTGCCAGGAATTCAAAACGCAGTACCGCGCGCAGATGACTCCGCATTGAGCGCGGCGACTTGAGGGACTGGGAAAATCTCGGCGAATTGGCTCGTGACTACGCGCCACCGCTCGGATCGCCAACGGCACCAGTAAACAAACCCTGCGCCTGACGTGTTTCGTCCTGCCGACACTGTGCCAGGAATTCCTTCTCGGTGTCGACGCGCATCGAGCTCTTGCTGCTAGCTTCCGCTAGGCACCTATGAATGGGCTTTCCAAGCGGGAGAGAAGGCCGCCGCCGTAGACCAACTGGAGGTTGACCGAATGCTCGATTGAGTAGGTACAGGGATTAAAACAATTCCTGTAAGAAGAACTTACCCGACTCATCACTGTTTGAGGAACTACCCACGTGACCAAACACCGAATACGCGTAGGTGACGTGGAACCGGTGAAGCAGCGTTATACACCCCACAAGCTGGCCACTCAGACTATCTTCAACGGAGAAGTGGATAAAATGTTACAGGATAAGATCATCGAGCCTTCCGCCAGCCCCTAGAGCTCTCTGCTTGTAATTGCCCGGAAAACCAGCGGTAAGCCGCGATTTTGTATCGACTTCTGGCGGATGAATAAGGTAACCGTAAGGACGCATATCCATTAGCGTTGATATCGCCAACGAAATTTGGCAAGTGCCGCTGGAACCGAGTAGTCCGCCGATCACGGCATTCACGGTTCCGGAACAAGGCCTATACTAGAACAATCTCCGAAATGTCCTACAATTTTGCTGGACAGAGATTCGCTACTTGGGATATTTCATGACCAGCCCAGAGGTACGCACAGACTCAAACAAAGACCAGGCCATCCGGAGCATATTGCCACCAACGAGCCTGAAAAAGCTACGCCTGTTCTTGAGGATGGTATCCTAATACCGGCGCTTCTTTTCGCATTTCGCTGACACCGCAGAACCCCTGCGCCGCTTACTGCAGACGCGATGAGGATGGAACAATCCCGAAGAACATGCCCAGCGAAAATAATGTCAAATTAGCTCCAAAATGTTCTGTACCATACAGGTCCGCACGCTCCTGGAACCAACGGTAGTGACTATCCAGGCCGGGAGGAGAAAATGCCATCGCGTCCACCTAAGACACAAAACCCTGCGACTTTTACCCTCCCCTTTTAACCCCATTATACTGCGCATCCATCTTCGCGCAGTTGCTTTAGAAAGAGAACGGGAGATGATCGGGAGAGATAGAACGAAACCAGTGGACTCTATGAATTTGTACACACAGGCGAGAAATCTAGGCCGTCTCACTTTACCGTGCTTGCGGTCTCACTCTTTTCGCGCATCCGTATGCCCGGCGTTCCATCTGAAACACGCAGCGCAATATTCGACTTGGACTTCTCGCCTCATAGATTCTCAACCACATTTGCCAGCGAATTTGCGAACGATGCTCAATGCACATTGAGGTATGTTTCGAATGTATGTGTTTGTAAAGAAATGTCTTGACAAGTTGTGCACGATCAAGTGGAGCTAATTATTGCATTGCCTTGAATGTTAGCACGAGAGAATGAGTTTAATCTTTCATATCTTTTGTAAATTCGTTCTGCTCTCATTAAACATAAAATATTTACTTAATAAATATGTGATATTTTCATTTATAACTTTGATTATCAGATGTCATTTATAATTTTATATTAAAGTTCATGAAACTCTAAAGTAATAACTATTAATTTCTTGTAGAAAAGATAAGACACAATTTATTTTTGTTCATATACAAAGTAATATTAATTTTAGGTAAGATAAAAGTAAATGTAATATTAATACTAAGATTGAGTTATAAAATGTGAAATAAAATTTTACGAATATCTTCGACATTACATTATTAACCCTGAACTGCCGAGATGAAGTCCCAGAGACTTCATGAATTTACTTAAATCAATAATGTAAGTACAATCTAAATTGTCTTGAATGATGGATTTAAAAACGTGATAATTTTTCTGCTGAAAAATTCAAAAAAATTCAGATATATAAATATCCACTTCGCCAGTCTAGGGTTGAATATTAACATAACTTTTTAACAATGTTCTTCGTCACTTCCTATCTATATTGTTATAAGAAATGAATGTACCTAGAAACATGAAATTTATTAAGTCCATCTGAGACTTTACACTGTAGCCACTTATGAAAATCATTTACAAAGAATTTTATATATTGTATGTTTTATATATGTATTTGTATAATGTAGATGTTTTGTTCTATGTTGGGCAAATGCAACAGAGACAGACAATGTGCCTCGATTTATGGTGTATTTTTAACAATAACAGAACAGTAAGTTTTCATCTTTAGAATTCCAATCAAATTATTATAATAATAAGGAAGTATATTGTAACGATAAGATAATTCATGACTGGATGACAACAAAAATAGCCAAATACTCTGCATAATAATACAGCGCAAAAAGTATAAAAATTATTTTATGATATGACACCATATAAAATAGATGTTCGACAAATCGAAAATTTCTTCTGCCTTCTAATAATCATTTGGTGATTCTTATAGACAGCAGCTTCTAAAACACGAATCCGATAACCAAACTGCTATCCCCCCAAAAACACGAGCTTTTGTAAAAGTGTGTGACTTTGAGCAAAAACAAAGTATTGCACGAAAACTAAAATCGTTAGAAAGGTCATATTGGTCTAAAGGATAGAGGAAATGTTTCTAAATATGTCAGTATTGATATTTATAATACTTTATGTTTTTAAATAGTGTTAAATGACCGTTAAAATTTTAAAAATGTCGAATATATATATTTTCAATACACTATTTTTGCATATTTACGAAAAGTTCTTTACCTGACACGAAATATAACCACGGCATCTGTTTCTATAAACATTTCTGAAGAAGTAACTGTGGAGAAAAAGTGTCTAAGAATTTTTAAATTCGTACGGGTGGAGAAAATGTCTGTCGATCACGCATACCCGGCGTTTTGCCACCACGTGGTCTGTTGCTCGCTTGTCTGGACCGGCAGTGCCGCAGCTATGCGTGATCGACGCCAATAATGACGTCTAATGGGGCACCGTTTGATTTTTTTCCTAACTTTTAACTGTTCTGTCTTTTATTAAAAATTATTAAAAAAGAAATGCTGTAAAGTAACTTAAAAGATAGAACAGTTAAAAGTTAGAAAAGAAGTTATCATTGATCACGCATAGCTGCGGCACTGCCGAGTCAAAACAAGTGAGCAACAGACCATGCAGCGGCAAAACGCCGGGTACTCGTGGTTGACAGACATTTTTTCAACATGTACGAATTTAAAACTACATTTTTTCTTTTCCCTTTTCAGTTACTTCTTCAGAAATGTCTACACAATTAGATGCCGTGGTCAGTTTTCGTGTCAGTATTGTATTGAAAATACGTACTTCTGCATTTCTTTAAACTTTAACGGTCATTTAACACTATTTGGAAACATAAAGTATTGTAAATATCGATACTGACATGTTTAGAAACATTTCTTCTATCCTTTAGACTAATATGACCTTTCTAACGATTTTAGTTTTCGTGCAATACTTCGTTTTTGCTCAAAATCGCAAAATTTTACAAAAAATCGTAGTTTTTGAAAACTGAGGGTGATACAGCAATTCGGTTTTCGGATTTGTGTTTGGGAAGTAACGCTCTGCAAGAATCACCCAGTGGTTATTAGAAAGCAAAATGTGTGTTGGACAGTGTTATTAGATTCAACTACTTTCTATGTCCATGACATAGTCAGTAAGTACAATTCAGATGACATGTACAACTTAATTAAAATACTCGTAGACATTAGGTTCGATATATATAAAAAGTGTAAGTGTTCCACATGTTATGATGAAATAAAATATTTTGTTGTGTAAGGAAAAATAAAAAATAATTCACGTTTTCTTTTTCGGATTAAGCACTGGAACAGAAGTTTCTTTTGACTTAAACTATTATAGGACAATCTTAAATCTCAACACAATCCTCCTGTCTGTTGCTGATAAACTTCTATTGTATCGCCTTCTTCCATTTCGAGAGTTGTTGGTGTATCTAATTCATTTATGGGTTGTCCATCGAATCTAAATCTTACTGCTGCAATCGCCAAACCCTGGTAACATAAATTAATCATAATAAATATAGAATATTAATATCTATTTCACAAAAGGAAAAAGTTATTAAGTTTATAAATTCCTTTGTAAACAACATAAAATAATTTTAAACTATCTATTACTAAGTAATAATACATCATACAATAAAACTTACAACACGATCACAGTAGGCATTCATTAATTTCCTGAGTGGTGTGTGTTTTTTAATTTTAAATTGAACTACTGCACTATCTTGTCCCAGTACTTTTAAATTTATGTGCTCTGATTCTGTTTTAGTTTCCTGTAAGAAAACATTTTCTTATACTATCATTTATGAATGTAGCATTGACTTTGAGGTTACAAAGGGTTACCTTCTTCTCGTCAGACATGTTTACACTTTATAACGAATATACTGTCGTGTTAATAATTAATAATAAAATTGCTAAAAATTAAGTTCCAGACTACTCGCTGGACTCTCTAGAATTCTTACAAACAAACGCTGAAACGAGTAACTCGCAATAATCCCGCTCCTACCTTTATAGCTATAATCACAACGTTTCCATCTTACACAAGTAGCATAGTATCATAGGAAGTTATTGGTATACACGCGTTTTAAAAACCTAACGTGATGGTGATTAATAAACTTTTCTAGGGAATAACATTTCTTAGTTTGGTACACAGTTGTCATGTGATTGCAGTTTAGAGGAAAATAAATGACTTTGCTCTGATTGGCTAACGGTTGAATCCTAGGACAGAATTCACCACGGATTGGATACCAAGTAAAATGGTGAGGATACAAGCGCTTGTTTAGGGAAGAGAAAATGATGCAAGAGTAAAATTTTTATCTTCAACTTTATTCTAAATTTACCTGACATAAAGCCACAACTCGATTCACCCTGCATATATATAATATATTATGGACATTAGGTCGAGAGGGGGGTGACAATCGCGGTAGGGGGAGACTCCATGCACTTCGGCTATTTTCGTGAGTTTCGAGTGATTCTGAGTTAAGCCTAACTTAAAGCTATAGACATGGCTTCAGATAGTTCGCCTGAAGCCAAAACGAATCATCTGTATGACGTCACAAAGAACTGGATATATAAGCTATGCTAGTATGATATAGCTACAATTTCGAAAGACACACCAATGTTCTAAATTTTTCGAACTATTTTAACACCTTATCTACGAATGACGCCATTTGGCGTCAAATTGAACTCTGTCATCGATAAACCCGTTGATAAGGTGTTAATATTCAACGTTAATGAATGTGCGAAAATGTTTAATTTTTCGAAAGCAAATTCAATTAATCAAATATGAAATATTATATTTAGCTAATATCCAGATTAAGAGTAATGAAATACATACTTACTAATGGTAAGTTACGTTCCCATCACTATTTTGATTCTTTTTGCAGCCTTTGAAACAACACACACACACCATTGTTTTAAAAAATTAAATTCACACAACACGATGATCGATAGTGAATATGAGTAGGTAGCATCCAATAGCATCTAAAGTTTGAACTTGAAACCTGATGCCATGTCAGTTTGAAAGATCACAAGATGATTATAGTGTACTATCTTTTGTAAGTCATCTTTGCATCACTGAACTTCTTTTCTGTACACGCACTATACATACGCTGTGTCTAATAAATATGGGGCCTAAGGGCCTTCTAAGTGATACTGAGTAAAACTGAATACAATCGAAGTGCATATAGACTTCCTTACGGCGAATATCATTCCCGCCTTGTCCAAAAGTCAGGGTATACGTATACTCTGTCCATATAGACGCCCTAATCGAGATCGTCGTCATCTTATTATGCACGTAATCCTTCTAGCCACGGTACTGCACATAGGTATTTGAATTCAGAATAAAATAGAAATTGGTACGATTATCATTTCCTTAACATTAGGTTCACAAAACTTGCCAAAATGACGAGTTTTTTAATTTACGATTATTCAGATCATAAAGATACATTTATAAGTTATTTATTCAATATATGTGTTATTTGCGACAAATATACAACAAAAATACGACTCGTTAAAAATCAGAACAAGCGCAAACACTTCGAATGGAACCAAATTCTTTTAATCGAAGGACAGCGAAGGAAGCGGGCCTGAAAGAAGACAATTTTCGACTTTTCTTAAGAGCCTTGGAATTATAAATTAGCAGTTTAAATAAAGGGGCCTTTATCGGAGGAATTGAACAATGGCAGTTCTATGTATATTTCACGCAGCATACACATGCAGATTTCCAAACCGCTTCAGAAAAAACTCGGTAAAAACAACAACGATCAGAAAAGACAAAATAAATTATCTCATACCTTCACGATTAAATCATAACAGGTGGAAAATAAAGAACTATTTGCTAGACTTATTGTTCTTTTCAATCTATTTATTGAAATTCAACATTAACAAAATTATCTATCGCATTGTGTATATACTACACATACAGGGTGTATCAAAATTATGTAACTCCGGGAAATGAGGGGTTCCTGAGGCCACTTGAAGTAACTTCTTCCTTAATGAAAATGCAATTTGCGGCTTTATTTACGACTTATTAACGAAACGCGCAATTAACGAAGGCGAGCGCTGTTCATCCTTATTTTAGAATGTCTGAAAAATATTTAGTAATTTTTCGTATCCGAAATAGTAAGTAGATTAATTGTAACAACCGTTTTAATTATTAATTCAGCCATTTGCAGTAAAGACTAACAATAAGGAATCCCGTCAAACTACGTAAAAGATATTTTTGTTTCAATAATTCCATATCCAAACTCGCTAAATGGAGCGCGTTGCGGCCCGAAAGTCTAGCAAAATGTGAGATATTACTATATTCGGTTTAACTCGGACTCACTCGAATGCATACTTAGGATCATAAAAAGGAGCGAAAAGCGGCGACATTATTCCGATAATTGTTACATTGTGATCCTGATCTATTTTGTTATTTCTAAAATATAGTACAAGTTCTTTTCCCATAACAAGTTTCTGCTTGACTTTCTACAACGTCTTTTATCTTCATCTTCTTCTCATACCGTTTTTTCGTTGTCTTTTCAACGCGGGAGTTTAATATTTTAGTAACTTAGTATTTTAAGGCGTTTGAACTCTTGCCACGAAATTACTAAAATTTTAACTGCTCGTGACATCTGAAGGCAAATTTCAGAATTATATATGTATATATATAGTAAGAATGTAACAACATATATTTGTTTACAAAACAATGTATAATCGGAGAGGAAATTTTATTTATAGCACATACAAACAATTTTATTTGCATTATTGTATATTTCCAACAATATCGACAATTTTTAATTACAGATAAAAATGACATTGTACGAAACATCTCTATAGACTTTATATATTATGGATAATTTGGTCAAATTTACCTGTTGATGACGCTAGTGAATTGAAACCGTTTGATAAAACAAATTCGGTGATACATTACATGTGTTCAGTGAATTACAAATACATTTATTCAAAGTATTTGTGTACAAATTTTGTGTAACAATGATTCATAAAATCAATGAAGGAGACAACTTGCTCGTCAAACCAGATGACGGTAAGCCGCAAGTATTTAAAAGGCAACAAGTTGAATGTACCAATCTTTCAAAATCGTTTATCAGCACGAGAAATGATTACTCAAAACAATTCGCACACATATATTCTACCAGACTTGCTGAATTGAGAGAGATCTTAATTCCACAAGTTAAATCTAAATGGGGTACGTACATTCATCACCATTCTATAAAGAACGTTTTTATTAACGATTAAAATATAACCAGATATGAATTAAACGAATCTGTGTTTGAGTAGGAATTATCCCTATAGTGATATTAGCTGATTTAGAAAATTTAGAAGGTAAAGAATGTGTAATAATTGGTACACTCTATAAACATCAACAATGGAAACCATCAATCTTGCGTGAGCTCAGTGAAGATCATCAACTCAGTATACCCTGCCCTAGATTAAATTACTGTTCTGAAAAAGATGTACCTTATCTGGAAGATGAAATGTTACGTATTAAATTAGTAGGTGAAGAAGTTCATCTTAAAGATATTGTTACTGGTGTCGTTTGTGCTGTGCGAGGTAATCAGAACAATGATGGAACGTTTATGGTAATTATAACTTAAATAAGTAATAATATCTCAACATCTTGCTGACCAGCTCTTTCAAGCCAAAACCCTTCTATTTAGGTATGGCTTTTGAACCCAGAAACGTGGGTATACTTGTAACTGATCAGCAAGGTATTAATCCTTTGGCTACGCAGCACTAAGATATGATATGTATGATATAGTAGTGACAATAACTATTTTGATACATAATATATGTATAAATAGACAAATTCAATAATGTGTATTATCAAGCTTTTATTTTAGAATGTATGTATTAAAATTATTTTATTTTTTCTAAATGAGCATACTGCAACTGATATTGCAGATGCCAAGAGAATACAGACAAAGAGTTTATGATTATATAGTTAATACATGAATAATAGTTAAATATTATGCTTAGGTCAAAGATTGGTGTTTTCCTGGTTGTGCTCCAAAAAAAAATATAATTGAACGCCCATCCAATGGGAAATTAGTGTTAGTGTCTGGGTTAAATTTATCCCAAAGTCATGATAGCTTAGCAATAAGTCTGTTTGTGGATTGGCTGTCTGGAATGGCTGGTAATATAAAAATACAAAAAGATGGAACCTCCATTGTCCGTCTCATTATTGCAGGTAATTGATCAAATGAATACCATAAATATTGTAATGATAATACTAATAATACCATCCTATAATAACAGGTAATACTGTCAGAGATAGTAGTACAACACCTTCAGCAGTGGATACAGTAGATAAGGAAATTGGTACAATCAAAATTATGGACACATTTTTATGCGATTTGGCAAAATGTTGTGCCATTACTTTAATGCCAGGAGAACATGATCCCACAAATGCCATGTTACCCCAAAAACCACTTCATCCATGTTTATTACCTAAATCGTTTAGGTATTATATGTTTGCATATTATTTCACAAAGATAGAGAACATTTTCTTCTGAAAAATACTTCTTTCACTTTCATTATAGACTTGAAAGTTTTAAAAGTACTACAAATCCATGGATTGGTAAAGTTGATGGACGATTAATAGTTGGTAGTAGTGGTCAATCAATCAAAGATATCATCAAAGCAACTGGTGAAACAGATATTTCAACAATTGAATGGCTTGAAAGATCTTTATTATGGAGACACATGTGCCCGACTGCTCCAGATACATTATTGGCTTGTCCATATTACAAAGAAGATTTGTTTATTATGAAAGAATGTCCAGACATATATTTTGTGGGAAATGCAGAGAAATATGAAACAAAATTGTGGAAGGGTGTGTATAGTTTTAAAAGTAATTAACTTGGAATATTCATGAAATAATAATTTGATTAAATAATTTAATTTTCAGGAAGTGAAAATACAGTAGTAAGATTGATATCAATTCCTCGTTTCAGTATTGCTCATGCAGCTGTTATAGTAGATCTAGAAAATTTAGATACACAGTGTATTTCCTTCAGTGATGCATAGATGAGTGATAAACTTTGATATAATAACTATGTGAAGAAAACATTTTTATACTTCTTATATATTTTTGTACGTTTTTAACATTTTT
>CM052162.1:4046429-4081666 GCA_028455555.1 Augochlorella aurata
GTAAGAACTACTGGAATGTACATATTTAAACAGAATGAAACATGTAATTGGAACCATTTAAAGTAACACATAAGTAACGATTATCAACTAATTAATTAACACGTTGCCGCAAATGACGGCTATAGCCGTCGTTTCATCTGGCAGTCATAAAAAAATGGAAAAGTGTGTTTCTGAGCACGATCGTCAAATTAAAAGTGTGCGACAACGTGTTAATTAACTCTTGTATTTATTTAAATTGTAAAGTCATCGTCAAATTTCTGAATAAAAATCAAAGTTTCCCGGAATTGAAGTTTTTGTATCATGGTAAAACAAATAACAATATAAAATTCGAAACAATAAAAATTATTTATGAAATACTATTCAAACAATTATTTTGCATGCATCTTACAATATCTTAAATTTAAATGCATCTCAGTTTATGTTCAATGTATTTTTACTTTCATTAGTAAAAACAAATTTTTAAGAAATAAATTAAGAATAATTTCAGAAACGATTATGTAGTATGTTTCTAAATTTAAAAAACCCTGGCCTGTGTAAAAATATTAATACGTTGACTATCTAATTTGTATACTAGGTATGATTCTTTGTACTGATTTAAAAATTATTTTTTATTGCAATATTTTTGAACAAACAAAATTTTCTCAGTGGATGAAGTACAAACCATAAATGAAATATTTTAAATATTATGAAAAAAAGGAAATATATACTGATCTTTTGTTATATCAATAATTAAATTTACTTTACGACTTCCAACTCGCAACTTTAAGGATTGCATCTATAGTCTTTGTACGACCATATGTTAATATTTGTCTTTAAAGAACTAACATATACCATGCGTTGATAGTATTATGTTAAAAATTAGTATCTTTTTACAGAAACATAAGTAAACACTAATACCAGAATTTTTGTAAAATTCTAATCTTTATGCTATAAATGTATAAAAATTCACAATCTATTCGTTAGGATTTGTAGGATCAAAAAGAGTGGAAAGAATAGTCACTGTTATAAATTTGAATGCTTCAGTTCTGATTTCATTGAATACATTAGTTTAATTTTGGTTACATTCATTCAAATTGTTTCAAAATCGTGTTTCGATAGTCAACGTGTATTAGTAGTCAACAAATTATTGCATGCATTTCAAATGCATAAAGAAAGTAGTACCTCATTTTCGTCTTCAATTACCGAAGTACTCGTGTCGTCCTTTCCTAATCTTAATGTAGGTGTAACACGACGTCGCAACGCATTTTGAAAGGCAGATGAGCGATGTGTGTCCGAGTTGTGTTGATGTTCCGAATCTTGAACTTGAGAAGGAGTCGCTGGTGGGGATGTAATCGGCGACATCATGTCTCCACCAAAATCACTTGCGTGAGGAGACATCGGATCTAAAAAAAATTTAATTATCACTTTTTTAAGGTTGTAATATCACATCAAATTGCTTTAAAATCGGTATTTATGCATTTTGAATGCGTATTTGAATCCACTCGTCTCTCGCGTTGGAAATTTTAAATATTAGGAGTAGGGTAGACTACTATTAAGACTATAAACACACGCAAACACACGCACATAATTCAGAAGTCTCCTTTCCAGAAATAAATCATATTAAATGCGCAAACACCGTATAAATGTATTTTTTTCATCTTGATTAGTTTTAACGAAATAATTAGCTACAATTACTGAAGCCACTCTATACTTAATAAATATTTCAAGAGTTATAGTGACCTGGAGTATTTGCACCACTGTCTGCACGACTATCAGCCCTGCGATTATGACGAATACGTGACTGATGTGGCATATTTATATATGTCATAAAACGTTTGTTTTCCTCTCTCTCACTGCGTTCATGCCTCAAAGCAATAGTCTCATCTGACATATCTTCAAACTAAAAGGAGAATTAAATTATCATCATTTCATTCCTGAATTACCACAAAGTCTTTCATATTAACTTGGATAATCCCTACATTCCATGTACTTACATCACTGTCTTGACTAGGCCTGTGCATAACACCATTCTTAATATCCATTTTTGAAGTTTCCTCGCATAACCTCCACCTATATTTTATAGAAAAAGGATTACATGTTATAATATAAATAACGAAATATGTTAAATATAATTTTAGGATTGCATAACTTACTTTGGTGTCAATATTTCTTTGTATTGTAGTTTTTCGAGCCTAGTTGAAGCAGCTACACTATATGGTATAACAATATTATCAATATCGTATGAATTCTGCCTCAGACGTCTGGAATAAAAACATATATTGTTGAAAAAATTGCTGAGCTCTTTTTGATTATTCAATTATACTTATTACTTTCAAAGCAACTGAAGAGGTTATTGCAATAAAGAAGCAACTCCATTTTTGAGTAATTTTAATGAACCAAAAAGCAATTAAAAATTATGTAGTATTTCGTGATAACGAACAATTATGTTGAATGTGAAACTATATCTTTTCTAATTGTTCCCATAAATACAATTTATGTATTGAAACTGTTTCCTCTTTATGTTAAAGTACAACAAATACTAAGTCACCATTAAAGAAATTCAAAAAGAGAGTGTCTTTGTTGTAATTATTGCTATAATGATTACTATTATTATTGTATCTCTACAGAATGCTATGTGCTGAAAAACTGTAACACATGTTACTTCATGTTAATTTCTTTTTACAGGAAAAGGAAAATTACAGTTTTTTAATGAATTTGTCTTGTTATTGCTAGGAACTTTCTAATTGTGTTTACATTTTACTTACCGGCAGTTTATTACCAAAATTTTTAGTAATTATATTCTATCAAAAAATATTTTTCTAAATTGCCATTATTATTTAAAAACTGATAGCAAATCCTTAGCTTCATGTCATATAGAAACGATTAAATAACCGCCAGCAAGTAATGTGTTAATTAATTGTGAATTAATTACAGATACGAACCCGTGAGAAGTGGAACTCTTTTCCTTAACAGTATTTTTTTCTGTAGAAGTAGTAGTATGATGCAAAGGTGAAGGCACTGGAGACGAATGCTTACTAGAGCTGGAAAGCGCACTAATATCATCGTCATCTTCAGCCGGCAATTTTTGCACCCTCTTTCTGCTTAACCCATGAACACTTCGATCATGGCCAAGCCTACTTCTTTTCCCCTTTAACATTTTTCTCTTGATTCCTATTGAAAGAATTCAATGTATAAGCTAATACAACAAATAAAATGTTTAGATAGAAGAAATAATGCACGACACATACTCGCAGTAAGGATACTCGAAGATGATTTTCTTAATCGAGCAGCGTATTTTGCTCTATGACCTGGAAGTTTTTTATTCCTTCTCTCGTTACTGTCTTTATCCTTCAACCGAGTTATTCGTAAATTTCCTCTTAACATTTTCTGTTGCCATTCCACTGATTTCATGATTGCTTCAAGGTGAGTGCCTTGAGTAATTTCTGAACAATGCAAATATTTAGATATCTCATACTTCTTAGATTATATAAAAAATACCTAAAATATTTAATAAATTTAATTTACCATCAGGAAATGACAACACGGGATGGTAACTAGGGTCAACAAGTGCAATCCTTTCTTGTACAGACATCTGTTCGATTGGATCTTGTGGTTGCATTGGATCTAATCTTCCAGTGCACAAAGCACATGGGGGTAATACGTTGTCGCAATTGCATTTTACTGTTGATGCTTTTGCTGCTCGTTTAGAGACTTCATGTAACCTGTCTACTTGCAACAGTTTTCTTTTCCTATAAAAGCTCCACACAAACGGTCGTGTTCTACTAGCTGGTAGTTCACTCTCTTGTGAATTATAACGTCCTGTAGAACCTGGTAAAACGCCACTATACCCGTTCACCGTTTCAGCGTTATCGAGTATCACTAATCCCTTATTAGCTCTAATATGTCGTTGCAATTCATTATGCTGTCTAATTCTATATTCCAAATCTGATATTTGTGCTTGTAACCATGTCCATCTTGCAGCTACACCTGCGCGATCCTGAGCATACCTCCATGCTGCTCTTTTTGATCTACAAGTAATATTATCAAATACATATGTATATTAAATGTGAAATATACCAAACATTCTTTCTAGTAATAACGTTTAATAAAAACTCAAAAAAGTATGTATATCGTGATTTTTATCTTATATGTTGATACTGCTTTCTCATAAAGTAACTACATCTCACAGTAACTACAATGGACTTCAAAGATATTGTGACTATTGTTTTCATAGGACGCGATTTCTCGAACGCGTTATGACGGTGTATCTAGAAATCTGACCGGATTATAATTTTGTTTCTTTTGCAAATAGGACAAAATACTGTTCTGAATAAAAGTGTTATGGTAAAATCAGTACTCTTATAAATCTCATAAAAAATTCAGTACTCTTTTTTAACGTCTACATGAAAAACTCAAACGTCTGAACGTTTCTCAAAATAAAACTATGGTCTGATACAATTACTACATACTCCCTATATAATAAAATGAAAAAGCATGGAAGATTTTGTGTAACTAATTATAATTACGTAATTACATTAATGATATTAATCGTGTCATAACAGAAAAATTAGTAATATTAATCATGCTATCAAAGGAAAAGTTAATATGGCACGATTTTCTATAACGCGAATTTGTACAACGCGTAACGTATTAATTAACACGCGCTGTATGAGAGTCTATTGTACTTTAATTAAATTTTACCTTCATCATAGAAGAAGAATAATATACTGTATTTAAGAAAATGTTACGAAATAAAATAATTTGAAACCGGCCAAACATATTTACTCGGTTTCAAACGTTCGCATATTTATAATAACATGTTTTTTAAACTACATAAAATTAACATAATCATATTGATAAATCTGAAAGTTATTTTTGAGAGAAATACTATCCATAACTATATTTCAGTGTTTTATTATTATGACAATTGTAAATAAGGTATAAGTGAAACTGTACTTTTAGTTTATGCAAAATAAAGATAAAATATGTAATAATTTAAAAAATATTTAATGTTGTATTTTGTATTGAAATTGTATCATGAAAAAAAATGGAACTCACATAGACAAATGTTGTTGATGTGGATTATTAAATGACTGCATTTCATCACAACTTTCTCCACCACTACTAGACGCAGTACAATCAGAGTCGAGATTAGACTCCACAATGTGTAGTTGGGTGGCCAGTGGTCCAGCCATGTTTTCTACCTCATCACCTTTAACTTTAATTTGGGGAGTACCAAACACTGGTTGACGATTGCCATTAGTACCGGAAGTACTACCCAAACTGTCTCGTGAACCACCACCAAAATATCGACAACATAATCGCTGTCGATTCACATTATTGCTTTGAGCAACACACATTTTCTCAATTTTTTGCAAAAATGAATTCAAACTACTATTAATCTCAGGAAAGTTTCTAACATTAGATTTAGAACTGATATTAACCAATTCTTGAAACAAATATTTTTTGACGCCATGATGGGCAAGTTCAAGAACCCCTGTGTTTTCTTCTGCAACATGCCTGCCTATTATTCTCGCTTGAAGCTTCCTCAGTCTTCTTAGTAGAAATGCACACCTCCTTTCATTCTCGAATTGTTTTTGTGCAACAATGTCTTGTTGCAACTTTAAATTATTAGGTTTTTGTTGGTTCAAAGTTTCTGCAATGTTCATATTATTGCAAAGACTCATGACATCAACATCGTTAAGTAAATCCCGTTCGAAAGACGAAAACCCTTCCTCGGGCATAGGGAACATCTCTACACCATCCAAAGTGCTTGGTACTTGTTCGCTGACACCTGCAGATATGTTTTCTGCATTTTCCACGCCTTCAATAGATTTGATGACTTGCAGAAGTTCTTCTACATTCTGATCACTGTCAGTGCCCATATTGCATTGTTCGGTATCCGTAGTTATATCAGTACTAAAGGCCATTATTTGATCCACATCCAGATTTTTATTGTCTTCTGCAGTTTCTGAACTCACCAAAGGCAAGTCTGCGCTTGATTTTAAGAAACCCATATTGTCCGCTTGATCACCCATAGATGGGTCGTTCATTATAATGTCGATCTCCTTTTTTTCTGGACTGTCCAGAATGTCTGGTCGCTCGCAGTCCTCTTTGATTAATGCCTTCTTTGTAATCAAGTCAGATCCGTGCGTAAATGTAGACAAACTATCAAGATCATTGGCGTATTTCGAATTGATGACATCACGAATAAGATCCTTGGATATACCATGTAAACACTGCTCGTCGATCTTCGTTGGTTGAACGTTTGCAGAAACAACAAATTTCGCCAGAATTTCACGATTCTGACAGACTTGCGCAGCCTGCTCTGGGGAAAGGAACCCACCAGCTGGAAGGGAAGGGAGCAAATTTTCAGGCTTTTGAGGACCGCCTTCCGTCAGAGCAGGGGCCATCACTGCCACTGACACTGCCAGTGCTGCAGCCTCGACATCCAGAGGCTCCCACGTGCGGGCGCGCACACACCTGCACTTCACGTGCACTGTGCTCACTCCCATTCATCCATTGCTAATTTATTATCCTATGCCTTTATTATACTTCCTTCTCGTCTGAATAAATGTCTTCTCAACAAATTTCTTCCTTTTTCCTATAATGTTCCTTAGCTCCTATTCATTTCGCTGTAGACATTATGTTGCTTCATCAGTATTTTCTGTACCCATAATGCTTAACTTCTTTAATCGTGTATGTTGAGCCAATCAATGACATTAATTAATCTGTAAACAAATTATGAATAGTCAATTTAAAAGTACAATTTATATTAATTATGTAATGAGTGGATTTAAAATTAGTACTGGATAAAATAGTATTTTAAATAGTAAATAAAAACGTATTCATAGATTATTGCCTAAGCTGTATTGCATTGGTTAGTTTGAAATAATTACTTATTAATACTTAATAGAAATACTTTGGTATTAATCTATATCTATAGGAAAATAGGTTCAACAAACAAAAATTCCGCTTATATAGGTTTTGTATAATGGGTAATTTATATGTATTTTTCAAACAATAAAGATTAAAATAATGAAAAATTCAATGTTTAAGAACCAATACTTTTATTGATATAATATAACAATATTAAAAGAGAATGGCATGTTAAGGCATTATTGACATGATATATTTGGAAAATAATTGTACACTAGCTTATTTTCATATAAAAATAACTTTTCTTTGGAATACTTAAATTATGGCTATCAAATAAAATAATTGCATAGTTTGTATTTAAATAAAGTTCTACTTGAATAATTTTCTATGCATTTTCTATTGAAACTAGTTGTTAAAAATAACTTCACACTGCCATCATTTGTTCATGTGGAGAAACTATTTTTATTTGCTATAATGATAGATTCATCAAAAAATGAATAATGATCTGACAAAATACTTAAAGCAAAAGCAAATGTTAGTATAATTGTTAGGACATTATCAAAATTTTAGACCTTAAATTTTGTTCTCTTATATAAATAAATTCATTCAAATAAAATCTCATCACAACCTCTCATACCAGATTATTTGTTATTTTATTTCAATTATTTAGATAACACAAACAATGGAATTATCTGACTATGATTCAATCTAACTTTATATAAAATAAAGTTGCTACCTCTATATTATATCTCAAATGAAAATAATAAATTAATTAAAATAATTCAATATTTCAAATTACAATTTTTTATTTTATTCTAAAAAAATTATATTCTTGTCTAAAAGACACTTTCTTGAGGTATTTGCTTTGATCTGTACCTTCAAATTATTCGTGTAATTAAAGCACATGTATTATTAAATAAACAACTATCAATTGTAGTCTTGAAGTGGCAATAATATAATTTTGACTTGTGGAAACAAGTTTTGATTTATATAAGTCAAATTTGTTGTAAATTACAAACACAACTTAATTCTAATTTAGTTATAATATATTAATTATCTGTAATATTTGCATTTTAATGTAAACTTAAATTCTGTACAATGGAATGGTTTTCTTCTTTAGATGAGTAACATCAAATTACAGATATAGGTAGGAAAGAAGATAAACATCAATTGTAATAAAGTTATACAAATAGAGCGATTATAATTCATGAAGGTTATTATGAATAATTATATAAAAATACTAATTTGTATTTTGTTATATAATTTTTCTTTTCATAAGTATATTTCACCAAAACCATAAGTTACATCAACAATCAATGTATTTACATTATAAACAATATATTTACAAAAAATTTAATTTCTTTAATATGTGTTCCATTATTCTAAAACTGCAAATTTTCTTGACCTTGAGTCAATTAACAATTTAATAAAAACAGAGACAAACGTATGACAAATGATCTATTGATTTATTTATTACAAATTTATACTATAAGAAAATAGAATTTCCTAATGAAAGAAAAAAGTAAACTCTTAATTGTGCTCACCTTGTATTTTTCTTATGCAGAAAGGAAGCATATTTAAAATTGGAGAGTATTTGGACTAGCCTTTCTCGTGGGAGTAACATCCAAGCATGTGAGATAACATGAGCGGAACATCAAAAATGCAAGAAAATTTGTTTTCCCAACAAAAATATATATTCCAGTGTTAGATCACTATTTTCAAGTGGTGAACTTCATATGTTGGGTAATCCAAAGTGGTAAAAGACTGCCAGTGAATAATAACAACTTGTTATTAATACATTAAAGTACATTAAAATATGGTGTTTAGAAAATAAGATATAAGAAAGTTTTCTGGTTCAGGAAAGTCAAAAAGTACAAGTGAAAAGGCAAAGTGTAATTACTCACATTAATATATGTAAATTATTACTATCTCTGTACTTGTCATTTTGTGTACAAGAAATGAGTTAAATATTGGGTTGCTTTTTCATGGTATTTCATGGTATTAATTCCTAATATATGGAAACATATTTATAATTTAGCAATTTTAAGAACACTTGAACTGCAAAATACAAACTGCTTGAATATACAAACTGCTTGAATATACTATTATATCAATATTTATTGTGTCATGAAAAATCTCATTATTACTGATATTATTAACTTTGAAGATCCCTGGTAAAAATGGAAAAAAGATATTTGCTGAAGCAATACTGAAGGTGTTGAAAAATCACAGATATAATGCTTATATAAAAAAAAGAGAACTGATGAAAGAATATCAATTTTGCAAGCGAAGGAAAATATAATGTTTCCAATGCTTAAAATTTATTATAAAGTAAGAAGAAGGTTCTATAATCATATGAGTGTGTACTTAAGGTGCTGGTATTAGAAAATTGGTATTCATTGCTGGCACTGTGGAAAAAATGTATGGACCTTTTAAAAGAAAATCTACTGAAAAGTACATATAAAATACGAATGCAAAATATTCTAAATATTGCAAAACAACTTCTTTTTATGATAACTAAGTTAGATAAAAAAGTAGTGAGATCACACTTTCTTGGAAAACTTTATAGATTACATATTTCTTTCATAAATTGTCTCAATATTAACATAATGTAAAAATGTACAATTAAATGTTATGCTTAAGGGAACTTAATCAGGTATGTTTAAGTTACAATAAATAGTTGATAATATCATGAAGTAAGCAACGTAATATTTAGCCATCCCTTCATATACAAAGTAATAAATATAGAAATAATAATGTATCTGAATGTTAATGTGAATAACTGTGAATGGTATAAAAGGAAGATATATTAAATTAAAAGATAATATATTAAATAACTGAAACGGATACATGATCTGTAGTGTAATAGATATTTTGCATGTATTATGCATAGGGTGAGGGTAACGTAAAAGGATTTGATGCAAGTATTATGTACAAGTAAATTAAAGGTACTATACATAAATTTCATTAAAATGACATAATATGCATATGAATTATAAAAAGTAAATTAGATTCAATGACAAATCACAGTCACTAAATGATGGTGGAGTGTTAACAGAAATTTTTCAATTTATATATGGTTAATGTGAAAAGTATGCTATACAAAACTTGTGTTCTACTTTCTTTAATAGCAGGTACACAAAATGAATTGAAAAATGTTGAAAGCAAGAAAATCCATAAGTGAAAATGAACAACTTATTGATAATAGCAATTTTGTGATCTATTCCATTTAAAAAAAAGTTCAATAATGAAAAATATATAGAGAATAAATACCACTATGAATCACCGAAAAAGAAACTAACAGCAATTTGGGGAATTCAGAAAAATCTTTTTGTTTTAGGATTAAAACTAGTATTAATGGTAGCAAAATAATGTAAAAAAGATGTATACACAGTATTATATCACAGATTAGCTGGAGAACAGGAATTTAATTTGCAAGAAAACCATATATTAATAAGAATTGTAAAATATTACGTCTAAAATATACTAAAAAATATGTTGATACAGTGAGCTTTTTCTAAAATATATGGCATTATCCTCGAACTTCAAAATAAATTAAAATTAATTTTAAATAAAATAGAAAATTTAAAAATTTAATAAAACTGGCTTGTCAGAAAATTATTTTTTTATACGTAATGATCACTCAAAACATTTAACAAATACATTGTTGTGTCAAGAAGTTCAGATTCTTAAAGCCATTACACATTTATGGAATGAAGTAATGAGAATTAAGAAATACAATGATTACTTTGAAAGAAGAAATAAGGTAAACAATTCTTAAAAGGTGGCAGTCTACACAAACAAATTAGTATATTCGAAGACCATCTAACAGTGATAATAGTAATGAAAGAAGGATTAACTTTGTAGTAATATACAATTAACATATATATAGAGATACTGGTATGTTTTTTATACATTGTTGGTTGAAATAAATTCTCTATCTGCATGAAACACTATTATATGAAATAAAATCTTTTAATGAAAGTAACGATGATAAAGTAATGTTAACGAAACTATACATGATGAAAAATTGGAGATCAAATTAAATGTAAAGTTTGTTAGTAAATGCAGCGATTTTTTTAAATTCTTGTAGTCAAATTGTCAAAAGTCACCTACATACAATGTGTTAATAGTTGAAACACTTTTGTGACTTAAGATTTGCATTAGATCTAATAAAACCTTTAACATTCGTGTACGAGTTATTTGATTTTAGTAAAACTTATGCATATTGTCTTTGTATTCGCTCTATACTCAATGTATGCAGGAGTGTTCATAGTATCTATAACATTATAGGACTTTTATTCAGTTAAATTAGGAATCATCGTTCGAATATTTTGGTCAGGCACTGTGTTCGAAGGTGCATGATTCGCTTTTGAACGCCACGATACGCAAAGCGTTGCACTGAAATACACTAGAGATAACACTGACGAGTATGCATGAAACAGAGAGACTAATAACAGGTACGCTAGCATCGCCTGACGCATTCCCACGTGATTACTCGTCGCGAAATATATGTAGAAAAGCAAATGAGCGGCGAGCAGCGGCAACGACAGCGTTTCCTCGCCGCGGCACAATCTCGGAAAACAAAGATAAAAACATGCCGCGCATCGTTACCGCCGTTCCCGTTGTTGGGAGAGTAGAGGAAACAGTTCTTTCTCGTCAGCTGCACGTCTATTGCATAATGACGCGCAAGATTTGTATCCCCAATGATGGTTTTCTTCTATACGAATCACTTCGCATTTTCGCTGCCGATGTCCACGTACGCGAAAAACCTTCACACACGCGACTTCCGCAGAGATGTCGAGGACATCGAGAGTAGCCACAGAGAGAAAGGGAAATAGAGAAAGAAGGGAAGAGCTAACGACTAAAAGAGAGAAAAAGAGAGAGACCGACGGATCAAAAGAGAGAGAGGGAGAGAGAGAGAGGATAGAGATCGAGAATGCGCGAGAGAGAGAGAGAATACACTAACGTGTTTCGCCTGACGAATAGCGCAACCACGAGACGAACGTTAACGCAGCAGACGTAGGCGCGTTTACACGCTTGAACAGTGATCGATTCAGAAAAAAAATGAGAATGTAATCGAACGAAAACACACGGGAGAACAAGGCAAGCGGCTTCCTTCGCAGTACTCTTCGTGCGGCGTACAATGGCGGAGCAAAAAACAGATTTGAAGGCAGCTTCTTTTAGGCAGTTTCCCCTCCTATAACGCTCACCTCTGTTCGGGGGCGCTCGACATAATCGCACATACACCCGTGAGATCCACGAATAATCGGGCGTTCTTTGGCACTACGCAACACGACACGGCTATCGTGCAACTCGCACGGATATAAATGTCCGTCACACCCAATGCACGATAATCCCTCGGCCAATTTCTCGTTATGAGAAACGCGCGTATGTACTTCTAACCGTTTTGCGTCACTTCAATGCACTCGTCGGTATGTACACGGTCATACGCGGTGTATACGGTCCCGGCGGTTTCAGGCTTTCTCTCTTCGAACACACGAACACCGACGTCGATTTTGGTCAAGTCACACACGAGCAACGCGAGCTATTTATCAATAATATATAGGAAATTCGACCAACTTCGCTGTTGCTGAAGCGGGATCGACCAATACTGCAGTGCTGCTGCCGGATGTGGCCTTCGTGCCACGCTACCCAATCGGATTCATTTTCTATCTATGTATGTATAGTATGTCGGCGGTAAAGTCCAATTCGCAGCTCGATATGCGACACTTGCGAAAATACCCTAGACACTGCGCACTGCTCTTACCCGCTAATTCCCCATGGACACACCTGCTGCTGAACCAGAAATTTTAACTAGGACGTAAACTGGGATCATGTGTAGCATATATGTAACTCAAGCATACATATTTTTGTTAGTACGATGCTACCACCATCTTGTAGTATTTGTTATTACTATTTAGGTAATGCGCGAAAATTAAAAATTTTGTATTATATACCCCTTACTTATTTATAGTGTTTTTTGAAAGAATTCAAAATTTGCTACTACATTTACTGTAAATTATGAATTATATATTATGTACATTTTCGTTTTTAGATTCTTTTAAAAAGATACTACAACAGAATATGAAATACTGCAAATGTCAACTATTAAAAGTTAATTTATTATATGTTAACTTTAATGCGTGTGCATTAAGTTATTAATTATTTACAAAGCTTTTTATATTTTTTCTTTGTAAAATTAATACAAATTTGTTTTAATATGTTACGCGTATATGACTATATGTGACTATATTTGTCGTACAAGTTACAATGTGTAACTATGTAACGATACATAACACAAATCCCTGTGGTTAAACGCTTCAATGTGAAAGAATTGGAGCCAAAGTTTTCATATACAGATTGTGACAAAAGAATAACACACTTCGTACATTTTATAATACATATTCGTGACAAAGCGTAGAAATATGTTGATTTCTATTCGTATGCTTCTTCAATTATTGTTTACATGTGAACTGAGTAACTGTGACGTATAAACATTGCCCTTCTATTCTTGGAATTGCTGCAGTTGTATATTTCGTGGTAAACTAGTCCGTCAAAATCTGTATTAGCATACATATATTTTCATTTCTCAGTTGAACACGTGTAAATGGCAATGAATAAACGTTTACAAATACAAACATTTTTAATATTATCAAAAGAGAACTATTTTGTATCGAATAATCTATCAATTTTGCGAAGAAATCCACAAAGTTATGGGAAAAGGAAACATCTAGGACGACCTACAGCATTAACAACACGCGATAAAGGTGCTATTATAAAAGCAGAAATTGCTGAATTTTCTAGGATAAAAACGAACGTTAGAAACGAGGGTGTCCTGTAACAGTATAAACATTTGCAACGATAAACTGAAAAAGAAACCACTTTCAACAGAGGCACATAAGGGTAACCCAAGACCGAGGAATTAATTTTACAATCAGAGACCTTTTTCCACTCGTAATTCTCCTAATCGAGTGAAACCCGTGAATGTAAATATTTAATAAACGTTTGTTACAGGTTGCAACTAAAGATATTATTATAAACCATTTATGTGAAGCCTCACGACTTTACCCTATTGTTAACCATATACACTTAGGTGTATATATTATACATACATGCATGATCTAAGGTAGCGACCAGGTCTTCCAGGCCTGGAGCACGAATAAGGCAATGAGTGCGAGGGAGTAACATTGGGAAGTGTGAGAACTAGAACGATCCTATTCCCTACTCGCTGTTACTATTTCCCAATTTCGCTCCCTCACTCACTCATTTTACGAAGTGTTCTAGGTTTGGGAACCTCTAAAAAGTCACCACACATCTCGCTGAAAAGCGATGCCATTCGCTTCCTTGTTTAAAAGCAAAGCTCAGAATTAATTGCATATAACAGAGATAGAGCATTTTCGGAGACTGCTCTGAATGTGCTGCAGGTGAAATCTCACTACATAATGGGATGACTAAATGCCACTCTACAGCACATTTCAGAGCAATCTCCGAAAATGTTTTATCTCTGTCATGTGCAGTTAATTCCAAGCCATGTTTTAGAGTCTATCACCATGAATCACATGATACGCAGTTTCGCTTACAGTCGAGTCCGTCATTACGCTTTGCACTCTGAGCATTTGTCCGGTTAAATAAAGTTACTTTAGATTTACAGTACGGTAATGCCTTACCATAGTATCCCCATACAGGCCCAAAAAACGCTCCGTAATATGGGGGCAGGTATAGAAACTGCTCTTATCTGATTGGCTGACGATTCACTGCTGAGACAGGATCCACTGTGGACTGGATGCGCAGTAGAATGGTGGGGATAAAAAGCTTCTTGAATTGGGAGAAGATGATGTAAAATAATGACTTAATCCCCCCCCCCATATTTTATGGGCTATATCATATCTCAGTCCGAACAAAATTCTAGACATCGAGGGAAGAAAATGATCGATTTGGCGTGGAAAGGCCCATGTATTAATATTTTCTTTATCGACCAAGTCTCGAAAATCTTTGCAAAATTGGAGGTTTCTCACAACTTTTTTAAACAAATTCTCTTCTTATTGTTCTCTAGAACATTGTTATACTTCTAAATATAATACGTATAGCAAATAGAAGTAGGCATTTTAGTAAGAAAGAATGACCAAACTTTATCTTAAAAAAGAATCCGCCAAAGAAGGAGTTTAACGGCAATATTCTTTCATTTTTTATTGGAATAAGAGTAAACATACCAGATTTGTTTGTACAGCGTTCGTACACGTCGAGTCGTACAGCGTATATTTCTTTTACATTTTGTAATTCAAATTTGCCGCCTATCTCTATTGGTAATACTGTATTAATTATACCACACTTACAGCTAAGTTCGCGTGGTCGCGCACAATGTCATTGAAGTTTAAATTAGAGCGTGGTATATCATATACATACATACATAGATTGTTATGGGTTTAATAATCGCTAAAAACGTCAGATGGCGAAGCGAATACAAAACTGTCAATAATGTCAACGATGTTCACAGATTAATATTCTTACAATTGACAAATGTGGCAAAGTGTGTGTAATATAACACTGTCAAAAACAGGAAGAGTGTATTAAAAAGCGGTATATAATAATTATTTTAATATTTTACAAGATGGATATTGCCAAATCATTATTTAATGTTCGTGATCATGAAGGTTATGTTGGGAAAGAAGACCACAACGTAAGTTTATTTATTTATTTAATTAGCTAATGAAATATAAATATTTTCATGAATCTTATGAATGTTGATACTCAACCATCCAGATTTTGTGCATTTGAATTTTTAAAATCTTTTCATATTTTAGAAAAAACTAGAGACTGCTATATCCGAAGATGAATATGAAGTGGAAGCTTCAGGTTTGTGTGGAGAAATTTTATCTCCAGCTCCAGGTGGTCCGTTTTCCGCTTTGACGCCGTCCATGTGGCCTCAAAATATTTTAGCTAAATTGAATCAACCAGATGATCCGAATTCTCAACCAGAGTACAGGTATCTTTTTGTGAATGTATTTTTATGAAGTGTTGTTTTGTTATGGATTAATAAATTTGTAATGTAATGTGTTAGGTTTGATGAGTTTGGTTTTCGTGTTGAAGAGGAAGATGGACCAGAACAGAGCTCAAAAAAGTTATTGGGTATTCCATTTGTTGAAGACCCGCAACATAGGTATAGAGAAAATGATCAAATACATATTTATTACATTATAGCTTATTAAACATCTATAAATATAATATAACCAGATTACAGTGGGTTGCATTATTGGAATTTAGTCACAATAAAGAAGTAACAGAACTTTCATGGCAAAATTTAGATAGAAGATTACCTCGTACTGATAAATTACGTGATATGGTCCGTCATGGCATCCCTCATTCACTCAGGCCCCAAATTTGGATGAGGATGTCAGGTATTATATAATAAAATAATTTAAGAACTACGATAAGTCTTATAAAACTGTTATATGCCACTTATACTATTTAACATTTATTTATTATAGGCGCACTTCAGAAAAAATGTTCTTCTGAAATAATGTACAAAGATATTGTAAAAGCATCAAGCAATGATGCATTAATGAGTAACAAGCAAATAGAAAAAGATCTGCTCCGTATCATGCCTGCCAATGCATGTTTTAGTCATCTCCATAGTACTGGAATACCTCGCTTAAGAAGGGTTATGCGTGCACTTGCATGGTTGTATCCTGAAATTGGGTAAAAAACTTTTATGGACTACCTCTTTTCTATTCTAACAGTGTAATACTATTACCGACATATTCTATAAAGGTACTGCCAGGGTACAGGAACAATAGCAGCTTCTCTTTTATTACTCCTAGAAGAAGAAGATGCTTTTTTGATGATGGTGACCATAGTAGAAGATTTACTACCGGCATCCTATTATTCTTCAACATTATTAGGTAATAGTAATAAAAGTAAATAAAAATGGAAGAAATATAACTGATTTAATTCTGAGTATATGTAACAGGTATCCAGGCTGACCAAAGAGTACTTCGTACACTAGTAGCTAATTATCTTCCTGACATAGATCATGTCTTGGTTCAACATGACATAGAATTAAGTTTGATATCATTACATTGGTTCCTGACTCTATTCGCTTCTGTTGTACATATGAAAATATTATTGCGCATATGGGATATGTTCCTTTTTGATGGATCTATAGTTTTATTTCAAGTTACACTTGGAATGTTGAAAATAAAAGGTATATAGATTTTATATAACATAATATTATTATAAGGTTCAAAAATGAGAAGAGTTGCTTACTGAATAAATCACTTACACCATTCAATAACAAGGTTTAATTAAACAGTTTGAAAAATCAATTTTCTTTCTATTCGATTCACAATAAAAAACAGAAAATGATATTATTTTTTTGAAACAACATAGTGGCGTATATAAAGGTTTTATGTTTGCACTATTTTTTGAAACATGAAGGTACTTAGTGAAATTCTATGTAATGCCTTAATTCCAATTCATTTACGTTACTCTATTCATTAAGCACTTTTATAAGTACTCAATAAGCAATATTCATTTTATTAACCGTAAACCCAGTAAATGTGTTATTTAATGCTTTACAGAATCTGAATTGAAGCAGTTGGAAAACTCTGCCCAAATATTTAATGCTCTCTCAGATATACCAGGGGATATTGATGATGTAGAACAATTATTTAATGTAAAATTATTTTTCTGAATCTCTAACTAGATTTAAAGAAAGATGGTTAGAATACACTATTATTACCATTGTTATTATTGTAGATATCTTTAGAAGTAAGTGGATCTTTGACAGATGTTCTAGTCGAAACTCACAGACGCAGACATTTAGCATACTTAATGGCTGATCAGGGAGGATTAGTGGGTAATCCAGACGCAGTACCAAATTTACCAAAGCAACATCTTAATAGGTATATAATTTATTACTACACGATGTAATGAAAATTAGAATCGTTTTACAAAATTATTTACACTTTCACAAAGGCGTCAAATGAAAAGAAATAAATCGATGTTACAAACATTTTTGTTTGGAAGTTACGATACTGAAGATGACGCAAAATCGAAGAACATTCGTCAAACAGGTATGCAAAATTACTCAACATTTGTTCATACATTTGATCGTATAAAGAAAATAATAATAGTTATATTTCAGAAATATTGGTAG
This sequence comes from Augochlorella aurata, assembly GCA_028455555.1. Taxonomy (NCBI): domain Eukaryota; kingdom Metazoa; phylum Arthropoda; class Insecta; order Hymenoptera; family Halictidae; genus Augochlorella; species Augochlorella aurata. The sequence continues at coordinate 4,064,446 of CM052162.1, forward strand.
ATTTAAGAGAGGCTGTTCTACAGGTCGCTAGACACTTTATCAATGTTGATCCAAAATTAAGCAACACTATACTTATTGCAGATTATACTATGGAAAGTCATGCAAAAGATCATGATAATTATGTGAATGTATCGCGTACTAGAAAAAGAAGAGCTAAAGCATTATTAGGTACGCTAGTGTAAATGATATCATTAGATTTATAATAATTATTAATTATGGCGCATTATTATTGTAGATTTTGAAAGACATGATGATGACGAATTGGGTTTTCGGAAAAATGATATAATAACGATTTTAAGTCAAAAAGACGAACATTGTTGGGTAGGGGAACTTAACGGATTAAGGGGTTGGTTCCCCGCAAAATTTGTAGAATTATTAGATGAAAGAAGTAAACAGTATACGTGTGCTGGAGATGATGCAGTTAGTGAAGCTGTTACCGATTTAGTTAGGGGAACATTATGTCCTGCAATAAAAGCAGTATTGGAACATGGTATGCGTAGACCATCATTTCTAGGTGGTCCATGCCATCCATGGCTTTTTATAGAAGAAGCATCGAACAGAGAAGTTGAAAAAGATTTTAATTCGGTCTATAGTAGATTAGTACTTTGTAAAACATATAGATTGGATGAAGATGGTAAAGTTCTTACACCAGAAGAGGTAATAATATCTGTTTATTTAAATTTTTTAATAATATTACATACTTGTATAAAAATATAATTTGCGTTTCAGTTATTATATCGATGTGTACAATCAGTGAACTTAACACATGACAATGCACATGCGCAAATGGATGTAAAATTACGATCCCTCATTTGTCTAGGATTAAACGAGCAAGTCCTGCATTTATGGCTCGAAGTTTTATGTTCCTGCGTAGAAATCGTACAAAAATGGTAGAAAGCATTGCATAAATTTATATGCAGTTGTTTTTCAATTGAAACATTATTAAAGTTTTAGGTATCAACCATGGAGCTTTATAAATAGTCCTGGATGGGTACAAATTAAATGTGAATTGAGAATCTTAAGTCAATTTGCATTTAATTTAAATCCAGATTGGGAACTACCGGCCAAGAAAGAACAATCTCAGCCATTGAAAGATGGCGTTCGCGACATGTTAGTTAAACATCATTTATTTAGTTGGGATCTTTAGCTAATGACGTGAGAACTATTAATTATTTATGATAAGATAATCGTGTAGTACAAATAAATCCACACTGTTATGTATACTAACAATACCAAAATGTATATTGTGTGCGCATCCGAGCGTATGTACATGTTATAAAAATATAATAGAGCAACACATGTACTATTTTTATGTATTGCACATAAATTATTTGAATTTTGTCATTTGTCACAGAAATTTAGTTACAGAAGTTATAATCATACCACTTCATTGCAATCTCGAACAAATTGTATATATATTTATAATATTACTATCATTATTATCGTCAATTCTGCATAACAAAATTGTTAAAATGATGAATGTATTACATGTCTAATCATTAATATGATTATCATTAAATTTAATATTTTTAACAAATTTTAGTACTAATTTGGATCTATGTATTACTTCTTTAATGTATAATTAAATTATCATTGTTACATATATGTATAATCATCTATATTTCATTAATTTGATCGATCGAATATTAATAATTTTTATATTTAAAAATTTTATAATGGAAGATTCTTATCTTTTAATAGATATTTTTGTGGAAATTTTCTGTCTCTGCGACAACATGGGTCTGTTAGATTATCATCAATAATTTTTAGTTTGGGATGTTCCACCTCTTCAGCAGAGACAAGTAATGAAGTACGCAAATAAGAACCCCAATCGAAACCCTTTCGGCCCTGAAGAAATTTGTATCTTTCAATAGTGGAATGATCAATATGAAAATCATGGTCCTCTAAAACGTTCTCAGTTTTTCCTTTACCAAAAAGAGCGCTATCTATACTACAATCGCATTTTCGTTTTTTAATATAAATGAAATGTAAGTCCATGACATTAGTACCCGTAAAACCAGTTTTAAATAACTCTGAACCTTTCTTGAATCGTGAATATAAATTATATGAGTTATTCTCACTTAATGCGTTTTCAGGAAGCATACGCTCCACTTCCATGGTTTGATATATTAATGGAAGCACCTCTTCCATTTCATCTACTTCCTCTGTCTCAATTTTTTCCTCTTTTATAATATTCTCTGGTTCTTCCGGTTTTAGCTCATCTTTTTTTTTAATCACAAAACCACTTAATTCATGCAACTTGCATATTTCTGGTTCTAATTTTTCTAATCTTTTTTGTTCTTCTTCTTCTTTCTTTCTCTTAGCTTCTTTCTTCATCTGTAGATGCACCAGCATCTCTGAAGTAAACAATTTTATTTTTGCATGCAAATCATGAATTATTGGTCCAATAGCAGGATAGCCAAATGCACCTGCTGCATCAGTTGGACCATCTTGACCATCTGTGCCTGCACTTAACATTATGACATCATATTCGGCGAAACGTGGATTACTTTTTATTTCTGCTAACCAATCTAAAGAGAAATGTAAAGCTAATTCTTGATTCCTTCCACCCTTTCCATCTCCTTTAACTATTACTGTTGGCTCTCCTCCTCCAATCAATACAATTCCTTCTCCACACCCATCTTCGATCAAATTGTAAATTTCATCCACTTTAATGGTAGATAATGGAAGCACAGGAATATCTCTTACTCTTTCAAAGAATTCTACTCTCTCTAATTTCTTTTCTAACACTAGGCATATTAAACTTGTTACATGAACATATGCTAAACTAACATCATGAACATTGCCAGTAATATCGGTTCTTAATATTATTGGAGTAAGCTTCTTACGTTGTGCTTCAAGAGCAGCTGCTTCGACTGCCACTTGATTATTTCCCAAAATAATGTTTACTACATGTTTAAATGCTTTCTTTTTTCCTTTCCCAGTCAACAATGGCTTATCCTTAAAGGTTTCTTTAGATGATATGGCTTTCTTTACATCTACTTCTAATTTATCAAATAATTTGTACTTTTTTAAGATAGCTATTGATTGCTTTGGAACTTTAGCATTATATACAGTAGGGCCACTAGCAATTAAATCAATTGGATCACCCACAATATCAGACAATATTAAAGTAACAATGTTAGCTGGATAAGTCATTCTAGCTAAACCACCACCCTTCACCATGGATAATTTCATTCTTATTGTGTTAACTTCTTTAATATCAGCACCTGCATTTTGAAGATTTTTACACAGCAATAATTTATCGTCGTGATCAATTATTGGTCTTGGCATATATAATAATGCAGAACCTCCTCCTGATATTAATACAATTAAAGTATCATTTTCAGTTAATGATTCAACCAAATCTATGATATCATGCGATGTATTCAATGATCTGTTATCTGGTTGATTATCCATACCTCCTTCACAATATTCTACTACAGAAGTTTTTAATTTAGGAAAATAGGTCTTGTCTTTAGTCTCCCACATCTCATTTGTTGATGCAGAAGGAATGCTGACTATGCCCTTTTTCAAACAATCTCCAAGCATGTGTTCAAGAACTACTGACATACCCATGACAGCTTTACCGAAACCAACTAAATAAACATTCTCTCTTAATTGAATATGTTGGTCACAAACTTGCAATATCCCATCTTTAAATTTAACTTTATCTATTATAAGTTGCTTTGGAGAAACTGCTTTGACACCAGCAAAATATATATCTTTCAACATCGATTTGGATTCTTCCAAAACTTTTGGATCCGTAGACATATTTATACTTGTAAATTTTACAATGTTTAATAGGTTAGGTTTAAAAAAGGTAGAGCTACTGAAAAGACGTTAATTAGTCATTGATAAATATGCAATAATACTATATTTTTGATATTACAGACTATTGAAACACTTGCCTATATTGTGTGAACTTATGCAACACTTTATAACACATTCTGAAATCAGAAGCACACTCTGTTCATTTATGGACATATGTATGCACATGTATCTGACATAATTCAAAGTTTTGTGTTATTAATGAGACTTTATTAACACTTTGTATAATAAACAGGTTAAACACGTTTACTTAAAAGAGCTACTAGGAGCTGCATATGTATTTTTTAACAATACATGCCCATTAATGTAGAGATAAAGATACATACCACAGCAGCATTTCGATCATTTCGTTTTACCTACCTCCTATTAGAATCTAATGGTTAAACCACGTAAATACAGTAATGAGTCCTACTCCTACACACCACCAGGCCACAGCTCGATCCATTAGCAAGGGTCAATATAGAAATTTTCTTTGCTCTGATTGGTTGGCGATTTACTGGTGAGGCAGTCAACAAAAAAGAGGGAAAACAGCGACGAGCAAGAGAGCATGAAATCAGACAACTACATGTGGAATAAATCACGCCGATGAATGATGTAACTTATCTCACTCTACCGTACTTGCGGTCTTACTCGTTTCCCGCATCCATTCGGTTAGCACGCTTTCAGAGGCACCACAAGTTTTTTAGGAGGCAAATTTTTATGTTCTAATTTTATTATCGTAATTAATGTTTTTCGGCGAATATTTTCAGTTTTATAAGTTGTTAGAAAATAATACAAATTGTTATTATTAGATGAGTAAGTTAATAAAAAAGAATTTACAAATACGTTGAGAACGGTTCCATAAAGAAATATTTATTGAAAATATTTCAATCTCTTGAAATGGCACAAGAAATGAAATCAAAATATAGTGAAATTACTAAGATATATAAAAAAAATGTCAGCGGGTTTTGTGTCAGAAGAGAACGTGAGAAGCGTGCTCACGACGGTCCGAGCACTTCTCGGTGCCACTTGAAAAGAGCGATAAGGAGAGTTTGTAGAAGAAAGGTCGGTGTGCGAGCATACCTAGCACGGTATAGTATAAACAAGTCTAAAACTGAAGGAAAAGATTTTCAAAGCTGATCTCAGTCTGGTTTGAAGCGTCGAGCGGTATAGATAGATCTAACGAGTGAGAAAATCGGAAAAGTGATTCTTCTCTTGGTGAATAAGTTCTTTTGGTTGAAGTTCTTTTAGTAAATATCATTTTGTGAGTTAGTAATAACAGTTATAAATTTTATCCACATCTTCTGCTGACAATAGATTAGATAATAAACAACATATTACCGATGTGGAACAAAGAAAACGAGATTGCATGCTTTGTTCTGACAGAAAAATACCTGATGGTAGGCGTCAAACGACTTATTATTGTCATACGTGCACAAATCAGCTTGCAATGCATATTGGGAAGTGTTTTAAGGTTTATCACACTCTACAAAATTATAAACAATAAAATATTTATTTTTTTGCAAATATACATTTCTCGATGTCAACCAATTCATATAAGTCCAATATCATTGTAATACGTTACTTGGTTCCAAAATTATACTAAATAATACAAGGGTCTGTAAATGCACGTTTCTGTCACAAAGTAGCGTTAAGTAGCTGATTGCCAACGTCCAGAATGCTTCTTCAACGTCCGGATCTGGCCACGGAGTGTAGAAGGCGACGTGTTTTCAGGTAAGAGAATTATTTAACCCTACCTTTTTAAGGTTTATTTTTCGGAAAAAGCTTCGGATACGTTAATAGTCACATATACTATAAATTGTTTGAAATTGAGGGAACAGCTATGACTATGCGCACCTTAGATCTCTTTTTTCGATAAGGAAACTATACTAAATAATACAAGGGTCTGTAAACGCACGTTTTTGTCACAAAGTAGCGTTAAGTAGCTGATTGCCAACGTCCAGAATGCTTCTTCAACGTCCGGATCTGGCCACGGAGTGTAGAAGGCGACGTATTTTCAGGTAAGAGAATTATTTAACCCTACCTTTTTAAGGTTTATTTTTTCGGAAAAAGCTTCGGATACGTTAATAGTCACATATACTATAAATTGCTTGAAATTGTGGGAACAGCTATGATTATGCGCATCTTAGATGTCTTTTTTCGATAAGGAAACTGTTGAGCTGATCGAGGGTTTTTCGGTATCGTTATTCTCGATCGATTCGATCGCGTAGTTTCCGCACGAAATTTTTCGTCTTCGCGGTTGTAAGGTGCGAAGCTATCCCGATGTGGATGGACGGCACGACGCGACGCGATATTTCGTCAAATTAATGAGGAAACACTAAAATCGTCTCGACTGTACTTCCGCTTTGTTCCTTGAGTGCTTTTTTGTAGTCTCCGTTGTGAGACGTTCGTTGGAAGCGCAAGGAGAACCCCTTCGTGTGCAAAAATGATGTTTTAAAAAGTGCTACAGGAATTCTTCCAGGTCAACCCCCACGGTTTCGGTATCGTCGCTTTACTTGACTAGGATGACCCTCCACAGATTACTCGATTTACGACACGTCCCAGCTGTAGACTTTTTTCGAAATTCTATTAGGAAGTTCTCCTAGAAATCTTACTTTATGACACGTTGAGGCAGATGTGACAGATGTTCGGGACGGAACAGAAACTATACTAAACATAATAGTGAATTGCTGAGCTGTTTCGTCGTTTGAATGGAATTGGGCCCTGAAAAGGGCCATTTTCTATATTATGTATGATGCGAGCAACAAGCTTATGTTTTCTTATCGGTCTTCTTGGGTAAGAGGGCCACTTGGATGTTTGGAAGTACGCCTCCTTGAGTAATGGTGACTCCAGATAATAGTTTGTTTAATTCTTCGTCGTTTCGGATTGCCAGTTGCACGTGTCGTGGAACAATCCTGGATTTTTTATTATCCCGTGCTGCATTTCCAGTTAATTCCAGTACTTCAGCAGCCAAATATTCTATGACAGCTGCAAGGTAAACCGGTGCTCCAGCACCTACACGTTCCGCATAATGACCTTTTCTCAGCATTCGATGTATGCGACCCACTGGAAATTGTAATCCAGCTCTGGTGGAACGGGATTTTCCTTTCGACTTGACTTTGCCACCTTTTCCACGGCCAGACATCGTGTAATTTCACTGAAGAACAAAGTAAACAAAAGCAACTATCTGCTCGTCGACCGAACTGAGGACTGATACCAAATTTCTCAGACCTTCGTATTTATAATGTCTACCGTACCCAGCGACGCACCAATCACAGACTAGCTGTTCTCTCATTGGTGCGGCACTGGTCATTTTCTGCGGTCTGTTATTATTCTGTAGTTTTTTTAGATAACTATTACTGTATATTGAAATGTGATACTGCATCTTTGTAAAAATGTTTATTATTTGTAGTTTTATGATTATCATATTTTGGAATATGATACAATATTTCTATAAATACATTAATTATTTCCAACATTATTTTAGTAATAATATTATTTTCAATTTCATAATCATAAATAGTTTACAATATCATATTAAATTTTTTTAATGATATATCATATACAAATATTGAAGTTTTTCGAGTGCGCGTGTACTTTAGTAAAGTAACTAAAGTAATATACTATATTTACATTTTATTATAAAAGTCTTTTAATTATTTTTTATATTCAATATTTCACGCGATTTATTTCTACTGATTGTTGTTTTTCTAAAAGCAGTAATAATAACATACCATATAATTTGCTAAATGTATAAGTTGTTTACACGAAGTATATATGGTCTTTTTATTGCAAAATTGTTCTTAATTTGTTCCACGTTTAAAATTATTAGGAGGAAAATACACTGGGGAAGGGAAAAAGTACATATGTAAAATATTTTATTATTTACTCCATTGGGTTCACAGAATGGTCAGAATAAGAACAAAGCCATATGGAATTCACATCTGCTTCTTGGCCTACCCGAGGAAATGACCCATACTGAAACGTTTCGAAAACCATAAACGAATGTACGTTAGGGATGACTGAAAGTAGTAGTTTTGAAATAATAATGATTAACTTAGAATATTATGCATAAATACAGCAGTTACTAACATTATACATTTCAATTTACTACATTAATATTCAGGTTTTAAGAGAAGATATAATTATCCTGTAGAATCCTGTAGAATATTTTAAAAATTATTTAAAATTTTGTAATACAGTCATGTATTTAGAACGCATTTATGTTTATCACAAAAGATATAATATGCTGTTGTACATACATATACATTCTTTTATTTTGTATGGAAGTAGTTTGACGTTCGAATGTTCGAGACGTTCCTATACTATCCTCTTTGTGAGGTCCTCGAGATTGTATATTTTCTTGCGAAGAAGCTAAGTGGAACGAAATTCAAGGACGTGCTTTAGGCATGTCCACTTGAGATTTTCCTACTTTTTCCCACGTCGAAAGGACCAAGGACAGAGACCTCGGCACGAAATCATCTTTTTTTAAAATATACCGTAGAATGTATTTGATTTAATCATTATACCCTATGTCCCGGTTCGGTCACCTTTCCACTAATCAGTCCATCTTATGTATACAATTTTAATTATGTTTTTCATTTATAAATTGTAATTATTTTCTTTTGTAACCCATTGTATTAGGATGTTGCAAAAGTAATTTCGGTTTTCCAAATAGATAGCTTACAAAAAGTTTGAAGTTACTATTGCAACAAGTCAATAGATTTCTAAAATAATTGTTACCTTTAATTTTTTATAATTAAAATTTTAAACAACAATTTGTCATAGTCGGAATATTGTAATTACAATTCTTAAATAAAAGCTTTAGAGATTTATTGCTAACGTCATGAAGTATAGCATATAAAATCAATTGCATTGTGAGAATTCTACGGACCAGCGTTGCACCAATCAGGTTAGAGAAAGCTGTAGGCGGCCTCTGATTGGCGCAGCGCTGGGTCACAGAAAGTACATAAAAGCGGGAGCCAACGTGTGCCCATCACTCAGCTCCAACTCTCAACGAGTTCAGAACAAGTAGTTAGTTTTCTCGATCTAAGAAAAATTCGTTAAATTATCACCATGCCGCCGAAAGTCAGTGGTAAAGCTGTGAAGAAAGCTGGCAAAGCCCAGAAGAACATCAACAAAACTGATAAGAAAAAGAAGAGGAGGAGGAAGGAAAGCTACGCAATCTACATCTACAAGGTGCTCAAACAAGTTCATCCTGACACTGGAATCTCCAGCAAAGCTATGAGTATCATGAACAGTTTTGTGAACGATGTGTTCGAACGCATTGCGGCTGAGGCATCGAGACTGGCGCATTACAACAAGCGTTCTACTATAACTTCTCGGGAAATTCAGACGGCAGTAAGACTTCTACTTCCTGGTGAATTGGCAAAGCACGCTGTCAGCGAAGGCACCAAGGCAGTCACCAAATACACCAGCTCCAAATAATCTGACACGCTTTGGCTTCATACTAACGGTCCTTTTCAGGACCAACAAATATTTCTTACGCTGGAAATTTTTTGGAATTCACTATTTGAGAAAATTTGCATACCTCCCTTTTTATAAAAGGAACTTTTTTCCAAAAGGAAAGTTTGTATATGTTCCACTAATTCTTAATTACTTTTTCAGGACTTCCGATATTAACACATGTACTATATAAAACATAAGAAGTAAATTAAACAAAGACATTATATGTATGTAAATTTCACATAGTGTTTCAGGTACACCGAAATAAAGCGACATTTTGTATTATAAAACGTTATACGCAGAGTCAAATAGTTTAGAAAATTGTATTATAATATCATTTCATTAAATGATATGATTATTTTCAATATCTATGTTTTGCTTTTACAAGTTGCAAAAATTTGTGATCCGCAGTTCAACAGAATCATCCGGAGGCGCACATCTTAAGTACACGTGCTGTTAATGAATACGCAATTTCCCATGTCGGTATCGTTATTTTATCATATTAACATATTTGACATATTCTTCGAATAAAATTTATAAAAATACCTACCTTTAGTTTCGCAAATATAGAGCAGCCTGTAATAATAAGATTTACTAAATGATTGATTAAAGGTTCGTCTAATCTAATCTTAAAGGTCCTTTCTCTGTTGTGGACGATTCTTTGTACAATAACATTTATTTTTTGATTACATAATGGTAAAGAAAGTTACCAAATAGATCAAACAAAAAGGAAAAAATGTATCAACGGAAGATATTCTTTTCCTTATCATAAGTCGTGTAACGTTCAAGCATGTATTTCAAAGGATTCACTAGATCATTTCCACCTTTGCAACCCTTTCCACTCGATCTGCAGGGAACAATGTAGAAATAATTTGTGGATCAATATTATTAGGAATACAGTATAAGAAAAATTATAATTTCTGTTTCAAAAGGATGAAATACGGACAGGCGATCGAAAAAGTAAGTTATTACACGTTTTGTGATAATTTCTTTAATTTTCTATCAAGGATAGAAATCAATTTTAAGGATTTCAAGGGCGAAGAGAAAAAAACTGACGTCCAGTTAGGGGAATTTATATACTGCGAATAAAAATGGAGAAATAATAACCGGTGTTAGCACTCCGGCTTGTCAATGTTACACCAACAGCGAAACATTGAAATGGTATGCTGGGAACATCGGTCGGGGCGTGGAATATTTCTGGTCACTGCCAAGGATCGGGACGGCTGCTAGTTCATGGCAGTGATCGATTTTGACAGGACCATGGTCGATTGTCATCGACTTCCAAAAAATGCCATTGTATTTAATGCTCCCGTCTGGTGGCTGAAATGCATCTTCACTTGTACTAATAAAATTGATCCATTTCTGATAAGTGACAGTTAACACAAGCAATTTATATAGGCTAAGAAGGTCGGAAGCAACCACATTAGCAACTGTTTGCTATACCATTCCCTTGTGACACCTGTATGTGGTCTCCAAGCTTCTCAGCTAGCTAAGAAGAAACATATCCAAGTAGCACAAGCCGATTTTTATGAAACTTGTGCGAAGGCCAGTACTTAGAAAAATATTCCACTCGTACTTGTTTCATTAGCAACCATCCACAAGTGGTGAAAACAATCCACAGAGATGAAGGTCCAAAACTGAAATACAGAGGCATCGCATGATTATTAAAAGTAACATGAAAATTTTGTATTTGTTTAATTATTCGCACCTTAGATCTTCGATTTCGATAAGTATAAATTATAACTGTTTTTAAAACGTAAAAATCAAAATTCTATTTTATCCGCTTTTTGTATTAGATGTAAATTAATGAAAAAAATGACATTTTTTAAATATAGTCTTTAAGGAAATTAATATATGTAAAATCGGGATGCACAGCTGTATCCCTTATTTAAAAAAAAAACATAACATTGCATTTTGAACCATCCTTCTAGTTCTGATAGTTATTGAGATATTCGAGCAAATTTTATAGGCTGTTTTCACCCCTTCCACTTGATTGAGAACCGATAAAAAAATACAGGTCAAATATATTTTCTGAGAACTACCACTTCTGTAAATTTCGTCAAAATCGGCGTGCTTCATTCCGGGCACTTCTCTTGTAATAACTGTGTATTTCTGATCACAAGTTTCGTCAAAATCGACTAACGTACTTCGAACACATTCCCTTCTGAGACACAACGTGACGGAATGCGAAGTTCATTCGCTCCAACGAACAACCACGCGGGAAATGAACGCACCATCGATTCAAAATTACTTCTTGTATTTCAATAATCCGATCCGTTACTTAATGTACATCGAAAGAAACATCGAGTGCAAAGGGTTTGCTTATCATACTAGCCTCGTTATAGGACTGACTTATTTTGCCACAGAACACCGAAAGCGTTACATACAACGTGTTGTCCTCTCTCTTCCTTTATTTCCTCTCTCCCTCTCTCTCTCTCTCTCTCTCTCTCTCTCTCTCTCTCTCTTTTTCTCATCGCACGTTATCACTTCCGGTGAGGACGAGAGGCAGTTCTTCGTCAACGAAACCGGCATTCTACTTCCGACACACTTGCACGAAATTCTTGACACGATCCATCGGTACAGACTCGCACACAGACGCGCACGCTCAATCTATCTCATTCTTTCCCCATGCATACGTACATCTCAAATATTTCATCGTCTCCACTCCCCCACAACTCGTGTTAACCCTCGGACGGCTACTTTGAATCAGGATCTCGAGAAAGCAACGGAACAGCGAGTGCTTCACTCAATCGCGACATAACGCGAGCAAATAATAAAATGTAAATAATCAAAACGGACGTGATCACGGCCAGCCGTGTACTTAATACTTCAAAGGATTGCCCTTCGTAGCACCCTTGGCACAATATCTAGACATTTGTAGATTACTTCTTATACATTTGTCGCTACACCGTAATGTATATATATATATATATATATATATGTATATATACATACAATCGTTCGTTCAATGATATCTTTAGAAGTGTTTCGCGCCACGTAAAAGAAATCTTCCCTCGCATTGGAACGTTCGATCGATTTCCATCATCGGAATTCGGCACTTCGAACGAAGTGTCGGGTTCGTGTTCGAAACTAATCGATCGCTAGTGAAGAAGCACTAAAGTAACTGAACAAAATCAAAGGAACAGTGTACGCTTTACAGATAAAACATTGATTTATTATCTTTTAAGCAGCGAACATGTTTACGTCTGTGGACACCGTACAAAAGAAAGTTTTTAGGGAAAGTTTCTCGGCTGCGGGGCGAATGGTTTTAAGCAGCGTCGGAGAGGTTTGGCCTACCGAAGGTTAAGGTATCGAGCCGAAATATTTGAACACGTTACAATTGCGCGTGTTTAAATGCTGATCGGTAAACACGTTCCTCGTCGGAAGCGTTCGGAACATGGGGGATCGGTTTTGGCTCGCATGACACAAATAGGAATGCTTCGAACGGAGTAGTCGAACGGAAACCCGGGGGTTGCGGCACGGGGTTTTTGTGCAAGCGCAAGTAAAACACAGATCGCAATTGTTCGAATATACAAGATGCACGCAACGAATAATGGCCACGGCATAAAACGATCGATACACGCCTTCAAATCGTTCGCGGATCGAATCGTGGGATTGACTCCGTGGAACCGGACTATCGAGACGGTCGTAGATGACTCGAGTCACTTGGAGTTTGTCATTAGTTCGTTGAATTGTCACGAAAACGCGCTTCCGCCGTGATCGTCGCGAACCAGTGGCCGCTAATAAAAAATTCCAAGTGGATCTCGCTCGTCGACCGTAGGATCGATAAGACGGAACAGTCGAGTGCTCTGCCAACCACCACGGCGATACGATCGAAGTCGGACCTTGCCACGCTAATCAGTAGTACTGATTTTTGCACAATAAATCGTTACTTCCGAAGTTGAACGTAGCAAAGCGCTGACATTTGTGACGTTCGATTTACCACCGAGTTGGAAAGGGGAACGATTTTCTCCGTTCCGTCGTCGCGACGCCACGATTCGCACCCGCCGATACTCAGCACCAGATAATAACACTTCCGTAAACTACTATTAAGACTCACTACCGTTAACGATATATAAATACAATCGAGAAATAAATAATGCTCATTTGTAACGTTCGCTAATACAGTTTTTTGGTCGCGCACGAGCAGGGAGAGCTTCCCTCAGGGAATTTACAATCGGATATGACCGCTCGCGGGATACTGCTCCTCGGATCAAGAAACGTGTCCTCTGCCCATGCGCATCGCTATCACATTTATAAATTAGACTTCGGATCTCTTGGATCGGCAACAATCACGGATTTACATCATCAACACGGAAACAGGCTTAACGCACCCGCTACCTTGTTCGTGTCTCCTTTGAGGGTCAGAAGGTCGACGATTTCTCGAACGAGAAAATCACCACTGTGAAAAAAACATATCACGATAGAACATTGTAGGACAATTAATTCAATCCCGTGGAGCGTTGGTTTGGTGCGACGGTTGGTTAACTATTTACGAATAAGAACTAACGCGTAATACCTATGTATTTGTCTATAGGGCGAGAGACTAATAATCTAAATAGCTAAATGTAAGAGTCAAAGTAATGAAAAGTTAACTAACATTATTCCAGAGTAATAATCTTCGTAAGATTGCAAAGGGTTAACCCTGAGGATGGTCAAGGTTAAATTGTGATTCGCAGCACGAGGGTAGCGACCGCGTTAAGTAAACGTCGAGTAGAATCGGCACAATCAACAACGAAATATAGACCACGTCGGAAAGTAACACGTGACTGGACGTATTTTGTTTTCGTGGTGAGCCATCGTGAGCTCGGTGTTTACCATTGACTACTACCATTGGCTACCGATTGGCCGACGTCGACTCGGTAATTCGTCATTTTGCTGGTTTGATTCAGTACTCGCGTCCGACTCACAGGTTTAGCAAAATAATTATCAACGCTTTCACAATCCGGAGCACCGACGCTAACGATAGTTACGAAGGAAACGCGTTAACGCCCTGTGCACCAAAATGGTGGCGTCCCTTGAACAATACACACAGTATTAAGCAGGAAAACGATCGGAGATGGACAAACTTTTAATCCACGTAAAGACTCGCACGGTTACGCAAAAATAACGATCTATACATACATTGCCATTGATATGAGAATTTCAATTAAAGGATCGCCGTCTCATCGATTCGTACTCCTATCTGAACGTCCATTTTCTTTGTACGAATTAAATTTGCCGCATTCCCGTAAACGATGGAATGGCTCGCGTCGATCGGTTCACAGGGTGTTAATCACAATGCGTTAATTAAATAGACTTACTATTCTCGTAAACATTCATAGATTCTTTGTAACGGCACGGCAAACATAACCGGAAACAGCGAGTCGCAGTAATTACAGGGTAATCTGGGATAGATTTGCGCGTCTTAAACACCACGTAGGTCCCAACGGTGCAATTAATTAGAGGAAACTCTGAGCGACACGAAACGTGAAAAATAATTAGCTTTTGGCCTATGCGAGGTTGTTCCCGAACCTCGGTTACGTTTGTAAAACATCCGACGAACGACCGGCTGGGGGCGTGGATACAAAAATAAATGTTTGTTCCCTAAGTTCGCTACGTTGGAACGGTGCGCAAGCATGTTTCCCGTATGCGCTTCGTCACTGAAAGCACATTTAACAACGAACGATGAACGTACCCTTAACGAATATATAAATTACGTCCGAGAAAATAAACGACCCGGAAAATTATAAAAAAATTGGGCAATAAATTACACCGAATTATTTACGCTATTACTTTCAATGAAATATACATTTGTGGCTGCGAAACGCTGCGCGGAAGAAAACGCTGAATCTCTGACTCGTCGCGTTTCACGGGCAACCCTTGTTCGGGGCTTTCTTTCGCGCGGATTTGGCAAAATTCGACGACGCGACGTCGTCGCGAGCTTGTGCATTTCCACGTTGTGCGCGTGCATGTATTTACGCTGATATACACGGTGTCCAAGCCCCCTTCTGTACAGACACAAATACAATCGGAAGAAACTGAAACCGAAGCGTCTCTGCGTTTTTCGCGGATTCGTCTAAAAAGGAAGGGTTTTCTTTTTTCTCTAGGTCGGAAACGTATCTGTGCCCGCTAAACGAAACGACGGAGGCACGTTTCTCGACTCCGTCGTCTTTTCTTCGAACCGCGGAATCCAATTTCTTGAATCCCAGATCGGAATTCCTCGGAGAACGCGTATCCACGTTGTTCCGACGTTCGCGTTCATAGTTCTACAGATGTGTAGTCCTTGCAAATGCTACGATCCGGTAACGACAATGATATAATACAACATAGAATACGCACGCTATAAAATCCAACGACGCGTTAAATACAACCAACGAAAAACACACCGAGTTGCGCTATCCATTCGCGCGTCGACATTTTGGCTCTCGCTTTTCTCCACCGTTTCTCTCGGTTCTCAATCGTACGGACGGCTGCTCTCGTCAAAGGATTATATCGTTTTCTATGATTTACAGTTCCGTTGGAACAAGCATAGGGCATTCAGTTCCCAGCCCGATGATCGTGCGGCACTGTTCGTTTGCGAGCGCGGACTGCCTTTGTGCTCTCTGAACAACAAGTTATGCTAAAACGAGTCTCGTTCGCGTGTGGTACGGTCACGTACTTGTAAGCAGTGTGGAGTAACGCCTAATCGCGGAGACAATCCACTCCTTCTCTAGCATCGAACGGAGCAGACTTCATCTATAACCCGAGGCTAGAAAACAATTTTTGCTGTGTGTGCTTGCGGCCGAACCTTCGTTCCGATCATGCACACGCACGTTTTACGCGCTGCGTGGACAGAGACTGGCAAATTCACCAAAGACCTCCGTACAACATCAACTAAACGAACTTCAGTTTCAAGAACTAGAAATAAATTAAATATTTTCTGTTCTTAATACCCTCGTTCTTAAAGATGTACTCAGTAATCACTTGTTAGAACTATATACAAGTGAATTCTTTGCAGAGAAGACAATTTAAAAAAGAAAACATTAAAATCACTTGAGACACCGAACTCTTAAATATCGGTTAACGAAGTAAAATGTACACTGATCTTTCGCTGCTTGTTTGCAATTTTAAAGGCTAGATGTATAAACCTGATGACGACGATAGTCCTGGAAGGGTTAAGAATTTTGGTTCAGTTTGCTATGAACGTTCTCGTGGTTTAAATAAACTGATTTATATACATAATACGTAAACAAAAATAAATATATAATATATTTCAATAACAGAATGTAATTTTTTGTATTGTACCGTCTAATCTGTTTCCTAGATGTAGTTTGAATCGTGCTCATTTCTAGGTGACTGTCTTTACCGTTGCGATAATAATACAAATGTGTGGAACGAGTCCTATGCGTGTGCATGTTGCTACTAGTTAGTCCCATGCATTTTCACATGGTCGTTGCGACAGTGTATCGAGGAACGAAGCGAAACATTCCAAATGATCGGTAACTTCTAGTAAAGAAATTTTGTCTCCTCGCTATCCTGAACTGAATTTATATATATATAGTAAGTCTCTCTTTCTTTCTCTCACACACACATACACACGTGTACACTCTTCGCGCTCACCAGCACGCAGCTGATGCGTCACTATATAGGAGTCCGAGGACCTTCTCTTTCCTCATCGTCAACATATTATTTCTCTGTCCTATCCGGTCTATGCCATTCTCGCGCGGCTTTTACGACGTTACTAGGAGTTATTACAAAGTAGATTTATCATGACCGACAGATATGACGATTGCTTCACACACGAAAGAGGAGCCGGTGACTGATCGCGATCTCGAGGTCTTCACGAAACATTTGTTTCCATCCTCCACCCCATTTTTGAAAATATGTTTACCCAACATTGTGCACAGGCGTATTTCATTTCACGATATACAGTACTTGTTTCGTCGTTACGTGTTCGTCATTATCTCTCGCTTTCTTTCTTTCT